>MCGN01000009.1:1200000-1681262 GCA_002105135.1 Syncephalastrum racemosum | reverse complement strand
AGTTGTACGGTGTTTCGTGATTGCATTGATGCGAAGACGCTGTACGAGAGGCCATGTGGTCGGGATTTCGTGTATAGTGTGTTCTTACTTTGCGGCGGTTGGTCATCTTCTAGGTGGAAAAATTCGGTGCCTGGATATACTCTTGGTCTTGCTGCTGGTAAGTTGATTTCATTTGCAACGGCTTCGGTTGACACGTTTGTCGATAGGTCTTCGAGAGATTCATCGCTATCTGATTCGTATTCTTCGTTTTGTTCTTCGTAATCGCTGCTGAGGTCGGATTCGATATCGAGGCTGTCGTCATCGCTGCTGTCAATATTCCATTCATTGATGCGAGGAATCTGTACGGGTTGTGCGTTTGATTGTCTTGTTGTCTTGACACAGGTAAGAGATATAACCACTTTTCGTTTCTTGTATGTTAACGAAAGATTTCCAGTTCTGAAGTCGATGCGTGCATTGGCGCGATTGAGCCAGTTACTTCCAATAATCAGCGGTGTTGGGCAGCGTATCAGGACTTCGGTCGTAATTGGTATCGTCAGCAAGTTGCCTGGGCGTATGGGTACATCGTAATATCAGTCCGAGGGAGGCTTGCTTAGTTCCGTTGCCGAGAGTAAAAATGCTTCCTGATGGTGCATCGATGTCGAGATGGAGTATATCTGCAAGTTCCTTTGACATGCATGTTGCTGCGGCTCCTGTGTCTATCAGACATCTGATCGGCTGATCGAAGATTGTGACAGTGGCGTATGTCGCGGTTGGTATATGATTCGGGTCGTCATCGAGAACATTTAGCTGGTGATTTCTTGCGCGCAAGGTACATGCGGTGTGGTATTGTCTGCGCAACGCTGGTGTGAGCTGTATCAGCTGTCCGATGGTGATATCTGCTTTTCGGTTCAAGATGTCTCGTGCAAGATCATACGGAATTCGGTCTTTGGTTGGCAGCTTGGCAAGGTCCCATATATGTTGTGCGTACTGCTCACGACGTTCCTGCGCTCGGCTCTTTCCTGTTGGCGCTGTTGAAGATTCTGTGACTTGCTCGGGGTCGGTTTGTGCTCGACGTGATTTTGGCTTTGCGGCGGCTTTCTCCTTGTTAGCGGCCTTTTCTTTTTCGTATGCGGCACGTTGCGTCCTTGTCATGACTCTTCTTGGTGTCTTGCTTGGTTTCGAATTTTCTTCCGACGGATCTGTTCTTGTGCTTGATGATGCCTGTTTTCCTTGGCTATTCTTGCGTACGGGCTCCTTTCCTTTTTCTTTGCTGGTTGGAGTGCGTTCGATTATTTCCTGGGTTGGTTCGTCGGCATCTTGCATCTCGTCGTCTGCTTCTTCATTGGCTGGCTGTTGCGGTCCGTTTTCGAGTTCATCTTCTTCTTCTGGTGTCAGAGCCAGCTCTTGTGGATTCATGACATGTCGTTCTGGTGGCAAGAATTTGTTGACGTCGCTGAAGACAACCTTTCTTTTTCCTTTGTCGTCTCGGCGGATTGGTCTTTTTACTTTAATCAAGTTTTGCGGTTTCAGGCCTCCTGGTTTCTTGTGGCGTGTATTGCGAGGATCTTCAGGCACATGTGTTCGTTGGGCAGCGCAGAAAAGTTGATCATCTTGATGTACAGGTTCGTCATCGGTATAATATTCTTCATGCTGATAATCTTGGTGGTGATCTTGATAATAATTTTGGTAATGATCTCCGTAGTGTTGGTCGTCTGGATATTGATTATCTGGATATTGATATAAGTCGTCCTGGTAAGTTGGGTCTTGATATTGATATTGCTGTTGGTACTGATTTTCTACAAAATAGTTATTGTTATCGTATTCATCATCCTGGGACACATAGTCATATGATGACAAGAACGGGTTCAAAACAATGGGTTTTTGGATAAAGCGGCGTTCCGCCGAACCATCGTCATACGCGACGGGCCGCTTTATTTTTTTGTCTTGATGTTCTCATCAGCACATCCTATCTGCTCCCATCCTATATACTCGTCGTCCTGGAAGTCGTTGGTGATCGTGTTCTCAAAGGTGACGTCCGGGCGCCAATGGTACTTGTGGGCATTCTGTTCATACATCCTGTTCTGTCGTCGGATGTCTTCTTCGGCGGCGAGGCGTCGTCGAAGGCGGTTGGCTTTGCGGATCGGGTGCGGACACTGGTCATCGTCTGGGAAACGGCTGATTGCACGAGCAAGCGTGGGTTGCTGGCGCAGGTGGTAGTCGTCAGGATGATAAGTGGGTTCTTCGGGATCGTCCTCGGTGACACGCGCCACGTACGCGTACTCGTTTATGTCGAAGCCTGGAAGTTCTTGCAGGCAGCTCAGAGTCATATTGCGGTATACTGGGTGCGGCTCCTTGTTGCTGAAGGGAGGTAAGCGTGGACCCATCGGCTCGGCATTGGCCTCGGTAGCGGGCGCAGGGCGGCGATCATCGTAGCGCGGCTGGCTATTATATCGTTGCGGCTGGCCATCGTTATTTTGTTGCCGGCTTTCGTATTGCGGGCGACCGGTGTATTGTTGACGACCGTTATATTGTTGCGGGCGGTCTGGATATTGTTGACGGCCATTGTACTGTTGGCGGCGATCTTGGTACTGTGGGCGGTTGTTGTATGTCGGCCGATTATTGTATTGACGAGGAGGGCGCGGCGTCGGGGCAGGCCATCTACCATCGAGGTACATGTCGTTGAACGCTGGCATAGCAGCACGGCGAGCGGCGCGACGGGTCGCTTCGGCTAAGGAGCATCCTTCGCTCAGAGCATCAATTAGAAATTGATTAAGGCGAGGGTCGTGGTGCGGTCCGTTGATGCGTTCGAGATTCGCAAGTTCCAGCCTGTCCCATTCGTTCAACATCATTGATGTTGCGGGCGAGATGACGTTTCCTGGCATTATATTCTGGACAAGCGCGCGTTCGCCTGTTGGTGTTCGGTACGCGTTGAAAACTTCTGGCACGGTGTCGGTACGTGCATTGGAGTCGACATTCCAGAGTGCTTGTGCGTATTTCTGGAATTCGGCAAAGGTCAGGGCACCCATCTTTGCACAGTGATTGGCAAACCGTGGTTGGAGGCCTGCTTTGAACCGGGATTCGATGACCTCGTTGTTGTTGATTTCGGCATGTTGAGCGGCAACGAGAAGACGTTGATAATAACTGTTGGGAGCCTCTTGTTCTCCCTGGTTCATGCGGTCGAAAAGATTCTTCATCTGCATCAGCATTTCATCTGTGATGAACTGATGCTTCAGGGCGGCGATGTTGTCTTCGAAAGTAGCGTTATTCACGCGTCCGAGCAGGTTGTCTTTGTAATATATGCGTGCGGCTCCACGCAGCTGGGCGAACAGGATCTGATTCTTCCTGTGTTCACGGGTTACATTGCCCAAGGCAAAGGAGGATTCGAGCACCTCTCGAAATGCAGTAAAATCTTCATGGGGGGCACCAGAGTATGTGCGCAGGCTGCTGCCGTTCACAGCGGGTTCTTGGACCAACACAGGTTGTTGTTCGGCCATGTTGATATTGTTGTTGTGGTGTAAAAGCCGGGAAAGAATTTTGTGATGTTTTTGTTGTTATATGGTTGTTGTTGTCAAGTTTACTGGAGTCTTTTGTTGGTAAACGGCGTGTTGTAATCGAGTTGTTGTTAAAGCGCCCCTGTAGTGAGCACCAAATGCGGGGCGTTATTTGTAAGTTGACACCAAATGTGATTGATGTAGTATTGTAGTGAGCACCAGTCGAACCACAGAGATGTGTTCGGCGTGTACGAAAGGGTAAAAAAAGGTAAGAAGAGAAAAAAAAGGTAAATCAGAGGAAATGCGTCTCTGGATATAGTAAGAAAAAGAGCAAGAGGAATTATGCGTCTCTCGTGAAGTAAAGAAAAGAAATAAGGGGAATTGTGCGTCTCTTATGTTAAAGAAGAAAAGGTAAGAGGAATTACACGTCTCTTGTAGAAAGGTAGCGGCTTGTGTTTGTCGATGGAGGAGGCTGTTCCAACGGAGACAATAAAATGTGTTTGAAGAAACTGTTATTGAAGTATTGAATATTGATATTGGGGTAAAAGGGGAATGGGTATTTATACTATTTTTGAGAGTTTTCTACTGATGTTATGTTGTAGGGGAGGAAGTGGTGAAAAAATGAAAAGATGCACACTTAAGTGGTTGAAATATAAAAAGATAGATACTTAAGTGGTGAAAAAAAATAAAAAGTGGTGAGTCGAGTGGTCAAAAAGAAAAAAGATGGTCAGTTCGAAGTGGTAGAAAAATAAAAATGTGGTGAGTTCCAGAAAAGGAAAAGAGAAAGAAGGGCAAAATAATTCTATGAGCTAAGCTCATCAGACTGAGCAGTCTCACAACGGACCGCGAAAAAGATAAGGCTCGATGGGACCTGACCATGAAGAAGCAAATTTTTTCTCCTGGCAATTTTGTTCTGATGAGGCACGAAAACCGTTTCGGTCTCGAATACAACTGGAAGGGTCCCTTTAGAATCATTGGCGTAAATTCAGACTCTGACACCTATAAAGTCGAATCTGCCGACGGCAAGCCTTATTCCTCCTGGGTCCATACTGATCGCTTACGACCAGTACACGTGCAAGATCCATCCGCCATATCGACAGTCTGGTATGACCCTGCCACTGCAAGGCAAGAATGGTGTGAGACTGCTCAGTCTGATGAGCTTAGCTCATAGAATTATTTTGCCCTTCTTTCTCTTTTCCTTTTCTGGAACTCACCACATTTTTATTTTTCTACCACTTCGAACTGACCATCTTTTTTCTTTTTGACCACTCAACTCACCACTTTTTATTTTTTTCACCACTTAAGTATCCATCTTTTTATATTTCAACCACTTAAGTGTGCATCTTTTCATTTTTTCACCACTTCCTCCCCTACAACATAACATCAGTAGAAAACTCTCAAAAATAGCATAAATACCCATTCCCCTTTTACCCCAATATCAATATTCAATATCTCAATAACAGTTTCTTCAAACACATCTTATTGTCTCCGTTGGAACAGCTTTCTCCACCGACAAACCCAAGCCGCTACCTTTTTATAAGAGACGCATAATTCCTCTTACCTTTTCTTCTATAACATAAGAGACGTACAATCCCTCTTATTTCTTTTTCTTCACAAGAGACGCATAATTCCTCTTGCCCTTTTCTTACTTTACCCAGAGACGCATTTCCTCTGATTTACCTTTTTTCTCTTCTTACCTTTTTTACCCTTTCGTACACGCCGAACACATCTCTGTGGTTCGACTGGTGCTCACTACAATACTACATCAATCACATTTGGTGTCAGATCACGAAGAACGCCCCACAATGGCGCACCACCATGGACACCCTCAACGCGCTTTTCTCGACGTTGCTCGAGGACGAGCATCATTCTGGGGAGGGAGTATTGTCGGGAGTTGAACTCCCCTCCTCTTTTCCACCCAAATGACGTCGAGTGCTGCGCACGGTGAGCCATCCGCATTTGGAATCAATCTAAAGAAGTATACATCCTTTTGCGGATGCGGCACCGAACACTCTCTTCTCTCTCTCTCTCCGACCTCTTGGCTATGACGCTACGCGTCATAGCCCATTGAGCAACGTTAAATAATAAATAGAATGAAATTCTATTATTGATGTTAATCAAGATTCTTTCAGCAAATATACAATTTGCAATTAATATATAAAAAGAAAATAATCATTATTCTGTAAATAATAATTATTTTAGAAATATAGTTACTTATGAAATAACAGTATATTTCTTTATTCACATTTGAAATATTTCCTGTTGCAACTTATAAAATTAAAATTTTAACGATTGGTAGTCAATATTTCTTTCACATTACTTTTTGTTTAAAAAGTAACAAAAAAACCAAAGAACTTATCTTTGGAAACAGCACTGCCGTAAGTTTTTTTGCAACTTACGCAGATATTTTATTCACCCTAAACATAAAATTATTTAACAATATAGGATATTGTGTAATTATAATTTTAACACTATTTGAAACGTTTCTCATTATCCTTTTATATATTTATCCCCTTCTGGCAGGCAATTGCCAAGATCTTAGAAAAATATAAATACGCGAGAAGTAAAAATAATAAAGGGCATCTTATCCACCCTCTTCTATTCTTTTGTACATTCGTCCACCTGGCCCTGTCCTTACAGCCAAAAGGATTACGACACAGGGGCAAAACTCTCGGACCGGGAATTGAACCCGGGTCTCCCGCGTGACAGGCGGGGATACTGACCACTATACTATCCGAGACACTGGAGAAGCTGGGCATCGATCCCAGTGCCTCTCGCATGCTAAGCGAGCGCTCTACCACTTGAGCTACATCCCCATATGTGTTTGACACTGACACGGGGCATATAAAGCTTACCCGCCACGCCCAGGTACCTCTGGAGCAAAATGTGACGCTGTTTTCCTCCATTCCTTTAGTTATTTTAATATCATTTATGCACGGGCGACGTCATTGTGTAGGCGTTTGGGAGTTTGCCCAATCCCACCTGCCATCGCAATTGAATGCCCGAACACCCTCTGATTTGTCCCCTTCCCCCGAAAATTATCTCTGTCATCTTGTTCCTTTCTTTTTCCTTTTGATTCCTGTCACCTTAGTTGTCATTCCCGCTATGTTCTGTCACACAATACGTATCATCTTCCAAGGTGATTAACACCACTATATATTTCGAACTATTTCTACAAAAAATAGGAGACCTCTTTTTCACCTTTTTCATTTTTTATTATTATTCCTTTTTCGTTGCCCTTCACTTGAGAGTTGAAGAAGTGCGCCTCATCTTGGGAGAGCTGCAGCCAGAGTAGATCAAGATATATAGCCAGTGGAACACGGGTGCCTTATCCGAAGCCTATCCGTTGACAAAGCATTTGAAAACAAGGAAAAACCACTACACTCCTGCGACCACTTCGCAACCGTTCGTCTCACGACAACACCGCACACGAAACAATCCTCCACACGCGTCAAATTGTGTGGTAAACCATCATCCGTCGGGTAATCTCGTCTTCGTTGAAAAGGTCAACACACGCCTCAATACCCAATCACATATCGGTTGCTATCATGCACTTATTTATATCCTCCATCGCTGGTTAAACTGATAGTGTATGTAACACTGAAGAAGTATTTAATACCGCTACTCTCACTCCAGTGGTAGAGTTCCACATCAAGCTGTGTCTGCCCTTGTATATTGAATTACAGGAACACCGTTGAGCAACGTTAAATAATAAATAGAATGTTATTCTATTATTAATATTTATCTAGATTATTTCAGCAAATATAAAATTTGCAATTAATATATAAAAAGAAAATAATCATTATTTTGTAAATAATAATTATTTTAGAAATATGGTTATTTATGAAATAACAATATATTTCTTAATTCACATTTGAAATATTTCCTGTTGCAACTTATAAAATTAAAATTTTAACGATTGGTAGTCAATATTTCTTTCACATTACTTTTTGTTTAAAAAGTAACAAAAAAACCAAAGAACTTATCTTTGGAAACAGCACTGCCGTAAGTTTTTTTGCAACTTACGCAGATATTTTATTCACCCTAAACATAAAATTATTTAACAATATAGGATATTGTGTAATTATAATTTTAACACTATTTGAAACGTTTCTCGTTCCTGATGAAAAGTTTTCTTTATATTATTACTGGTTCTTTCTACTCAGCTGGACAATAACATATTGATATCTATATATGATAATAGTTGGATAGACATAACAGAATCTCTTTTACTTATTCTTCAAATATAAGTTCAGTCTCACTTACTCTTTTTTGTTACCTTTCAATTCTCGATATTCTCTCTACATCTCAAAGTCCATTAAGGATCCTCGTGCAAGTCAAGTCCTGAATCCCGATTCATATTTCGGTATCCGTCTGCCTCGCTTCCAGTAGTAGAGTCCCACTTCGTCGGCCCTACTTGCCTATTGCTTCTGTCCCTGGTTGCCTCGTACGTCCCTGAATCATTACGAAGATGAAGGATTTTGATATATAATCTCCTGTAGAATAGTTCCTGTCTACTGTGGCAATTATCCCTTGCATTGTTTCGGTCTTTGTTGTATAAGTCCTCAGTTCGGTATGTACCTTATCTGGCGGACGTAGAGTAGTGCCTAACACCCCTCCTTAGTCTTGCATACCTTCCCTTTGTACTGTCCTGTCTTTGAATTCGACACTTCCTCGGCGTTATCAATTATTTTCGGGAACATATTCCAAACGTTTCCACGCTCACAGCTCCCCTCGACGAGCTAAGGCTTCAAGATCAATTGCATGACGTCTGGACGGCCCAACATACGAAAGCATTCAACGCTCTCAAACATGTCCTCCTCAAAGTGCCCATACTCATATACCCTGACCTTAACGAGCCTTTTAGTGTTGCCACGGACGCTTCCAACACAGGTATAGGCGAAGTCCGTTATCAAGTGATCAACGGCGAGACACGCCACATCGCTTTCATGCCACGCGCTTTATCAAAGTCAGAACGCAATTACTCCACCACTAAACGTGAACTGCTTGCTGTCACGTTCGCCCTCCATAAATTCCACAAGTACCTTTCGGGCAATAAATTTACATTGTACACCGACCATCGTGCTCTCACATATTTGCACACGCAGAGGGTCGCCAATGCTATGATGATCACTTGGCTTGACACGATCCTGGAATATGATTTCGATATCGTGCATCTACCTGGTCTCGACAATATTTTGCCTGATCAACTCTCACGCCTTTTCCCTACGGAGAAAGAGCTGGAAGGGGGTGATGACTCCGTCAAACATAAAAATTCGCATGTAACAAATAAAACTGCGGTAACACACACGCAAGAACCTGATCCAGAAAATATGATCACACCTCCTGAAGAAGAGCGAAAAGACCTTTTGCTCAAAGCACATGCATTTGGACATTTTGGTGCTGAAGCAGTAACCAAAGCCTTACAGAGCGACGGTATACATTCGCCAGCAATGCAAGCAGACGCCGTAGAAATTATTAAACAATGCCACGAGTGTCAAAAATTCAACATTGTCAAAAAGGGTTACCATCCTATAAGACCTATCAGCGCATATTTACCATGTGATCACTGGGCTATAGACTTAGCAGGACCCTTCAAAACGACATTTACGGGTAATAATTATTTATTAGTATTGATCGACGTATGCACAAGATTCTGCATTCTTAGACCTATCTCGGGTAAACAGTCAGACACGATTGTAAAAGTGCTAGTACAGACATTCTGCGATTTTGGCTTCCCCAGATATCTACAAAGCGATAATGGAACTGAGTTTGTCAACTCACTTGCGAAGAAGCTGGCTGAAGCAACTGGTTTCGAGCATAGACTTGTCACGCCATATCACCCGCGTGCGAATGGTGTCGCGGAGCGATGGGTGCAATCTGCAGTCAGAACACTGAAGAGGTGTATCAGAGGTGCCGTTAAGGATTGGGACGTTTTCGTACCAGCAGTGCAGCTGTCGTTAAATGCGAAAGTGTCAAAGAGACACGAAACAGCGCCTTATACACTCATGTTTGCACGAAAACTTAACGGATTTGAGGACTATAGCAATCATACGGGAATTCAACCATTAAGCCAAAAAGATGTGGAACAAAGAATTAAGAATATGAGGATATATCAATAATAGTTGATAGTTTATAATCTATAAATTTAGGTTCAAATAATAGGTATCTTTATAGCAAATAATATAAAAGTACTTTAAATAGTTAAATGGACATATATGAAGTGAAAAAGTTGTAATAATATTGGTTAGGAGGTATTATAGGTGACGAAATAAAATTGACAAAAATTAACAAATTCTTATCATAATATTTTTTATGAAAATATTAAATTTACATCAAAATTTCATTTTTATCTTATTTTTAGATTTATATAAAAAGGTAAATATTAACATATTTCTTAATTATTAATGATATTTTTATTTTCTTATAATAATGTTAGTTTTAAGTTATTTATATATTTACAGATCCTCAGACATTGCTGAAGATTTATTAGTTTTATTATTTTTTAAATCATTTGTATTGATTTTTAACTTATTTTTATTTTTATTCTTACTACTTTTACTTTTAGAAGCTATGGTAGAATACTCATCTACCATAAACTTATACTCATATTTAATTTTATCACATTTTAAAGTATATATAATAATATTATTTTTACATTTTTTTATATTAAATTCTTTTATATTAAAATCATTATTTTTTATTATTAGGTCTATTATATAACTATTATTTATATTATTTTTAAAATCGTTATCTTCAAAAGGATTCATTTTTTTATAATAGTTCATATTCTATAATGTATGTATAAGTATGTTTTGTTAGTTTATACCTAAATTTCTGTATTTATATTTTATTATTTATAGTAAATATCAAAAAGATAAGAATATTTCATAATTTCAAAATTTAGTTTATAATATTTGAATAGAAATAATATCTTTTATAAAGAAACGGATTTTTAAATCCGTATTTGAGAAATTTATTACTTTTAGTATTCTCAGATAAAATTAATTAATATAATATACTTTTTTAATAGATTACACATCAAAAAATTGAATTTTATATTAAAATAAAATGATTATGGATGAAGCAAAAAAGTTTTTACTTAGCTTAGTATTATATAGACAAAATTTTTATAAAACTACATATAATAACAATATAGTATATGAGTTTAATTTAAATAGTAGATATAATGAAATAAAAAATATATATAACGAAATATTAAAAGATAAAGTATTTAATGAAACATTTGATGAATTCATTCATAAATTGAAAATATTTATAATTAATGAAGAATGTTATAATCTCTACCTAATTGAATTTGGTATATATGTAAGTTTAAACGATTTTATTGATGATGATATAATAATATTTATTGAAGACTATATTTAAAGATCTTGTAATATAAAAAATACAAAAAAGTAATTATTTGTCAAATATATTAGTAAGTATTTTTTTTCTATAGATATAATTCATATTGACCAGTATATCGAAATATTTAGTTATTGATCCCACTTTTGAGAAATTCTTTGAAGATATCTTTAGATTTATTGTTATTTCTCCATTTGAACTCATTAAAGTGTTTAATCAAATGTTTTCTACCTCTATATTGAGGCTTAATTTTTCTTTTTATTAAACCCCACATATTCTCAATATTCTGTGTATGAATACTTTTGTTATTTTTATCTACATAATTCTTTGAATGGTTCACCATTTTATGATTGTATCCAATATTTTTCAGATTATGATAAGACTTGAAAGAATCAGTATAAATTATTGAACCAGGTTTTACATTTCTTCTGATAAAATCTTCACATGTTTTTCTATCTCGTTTATCAACTATCTCAATATGATAATCTTTTTTATTACTATTAATCTTTCTATTAGTTATACCAATAACCCATGTTTGACCTTTTTGTAATCTACCTTTATTATATTTTCTTCTAGACATCATAGATTCATCAATTTCACTATAATCTCCAAATATAACTTTTTTATTGCTTTTTTGAAATATATCTCTAAAAATATTGCTATATTTTGTTATAGTTTTAGGTGATTTAACTAATGATGAATATATACTTTTTCTTAGTGTTTCTTTTAAATATTCATACAATATATGTAGAATCTCATTTATAGGTAGCTTTTGATTAGCAAAAATAGTACCTTTTAGGATGGAAAAAGATTTTCTACATCCTTCTTTTTTACATCTATATAATTTGGATTTATAATATATACCTAATTCATTATTACAGTTTTCACATTTAGATTTTTTATTTAAATAGCCTTTATCAAATAGATACTGTATTGCTTTATTTTCATCAATAAATATTTCATGTAAATTATGATAAGATTCAATATTAAATAAATTATCAAGTTTTTTTTGTTACTTTGATATTTTTTTCTATTATTTCTTGTTTAGGTTTTTGATATTTATGTCTTCTTCTAACATCTTTTAACATATTCTGTTCTATTCTACTAATATCAGAAATTGTCCAATTATCATATTTTAGAATTTTAGCATATTTTGTATTATTTAACATGGTTTTGTTCATAGAATCCATATTTTTCATATTTTTCATATTTTTCATATTTTCAATTATATCATATCTTTTCATAGGTTGATGTACTTTTAGATAATTTTTGTCATATTTAGATTTTTGTAACTTAGTGATTTTGTGTGATTTCATACTGGTATTAATAAATATAATAATAAAACTTTTTTATAAAATTAAAAAATCAATTTTATACCTAAAAGTATGCACGATAAATTTTTTGTGTAACAATATGCAGGAGTAGTTATTATTAAAATTTATTTAAATTGTAAAATTTTTGATAAAAATTCTCGTCAGTTATTTTACCCTTTAACCATAATATTTTATGATACAAGATGTATAATATCAGTTTCTAAAGAATTTCAAAATAATTATAATTTTTAAGAATGGGATTTATAAATCCGTTTTTTATATAAAGAGAATTTTTATCTTCCTGGATAAATTTTATTTAAGGATGACATCTATATTTAATCTCCGACATTATAAATTGATGTATTACTAATGCCAAGACTATGCCAAGACTATGTTATTAATAAATCTTTTTACCAATATAAGATTAAGATTTACACCTGTATAAAATATAAATTTAAACATAACCTAACCTACATACTTTATTCATTATAGATGAGTATAATTTATGATACTATTTATATAATCTTAGATTTCTATATTATTTTTAGCAAGATAATCATTTAGTAGGTCTTTTTTGGTGAAATTTTCATATGGAATATATGAATTATGTGTTTCATCATAATACATCCATTTAATTAGAAACATATATTGATTATCTTCATATTTATGTCCTAATATAGCCTCCATTTCATAAACTTGTTTATTTTTAATAGCTTTAACTTTTCGTTTCTTTTTATTTATTTTAATATTTTTACCTTCATTATCAGAATTTGAATCTATATCTCTTAAGTCATTATCATCAGGATTATATTCATCAGAACTAATTTCTTGATTATTATTTTGATTATTAATATTTTTATTTCTTTCATTTTGCTTACTAATCATATTATTAAATTTAATTCTATTATCGTTTTCATTAGAAATAGCCATATCCATAATATTGGTTTTTATAGGAAATTGAAATTCACTATCCATCCAAAGTTTATTATGAGGTAATGCTTCAATATGAAACATATCAGTGAATTTTTGTATGTTATACATTAAGCATGCTACCTTTAGCTGTAGATTATAAAAATGATAATTATCCATCCTAACAACAGAGGCATTATTATTAAATCTTTTGAATTTATTACCAATTGTACCTAACGTATTTTCAATTTTTGATCTAAATGAGCCAAAAACATTATTAAAATGTTTATCAACTTCAGTCATTTGTGAATTTACTTCTTTACGTATAGGATAGACAAAATTATCTTCTGAAACATTAACTTCTTTATTTTTACATAATTCAATTATTTTTTGAACAAAAAGTGTATAACCACCATCAATACCTAATACATCATATTCATCCATTTTTCTATATAATCTCATATTTAGAAACATTGTTCCATCACTAGCATCTGAACATAAATTTGATTTAGACACAAATAAGATCATATCATTAATATCTGTAATAATTTGTGTTCTAATACCATTCTTTTTAAACTTATAGCTATACATTTTTTCCTTTTTTATATTTGTATTAACGTAATTTAATCTTGAATCATGACCATCACCTAATAAAGTAATATGTTTAAATAGTTCCGGGTTAAATTTTCTAGCACAATTAAAACGTAAATCTACATTTGAGAACATATTTTTTAATGCATCATCAACAATTTTATTTATTCTTTTATAATTTTCTTCATACATCCAAAACTTTTTATAGAAACTATGAAAACTACTATATGGTAGATATCTTTCTATTTCATATTTACCAGATATACCACTTACTAAATGAAATAATAAAAATAAACCTTTTTCTAATTCAAAATATGGACTTGGATATTCTACAGATGCATATAATACATTCAAAAAGAAGAATACTGCTATATAACCTAATTTTTCAAATAAAGTTTGCTTAATAAACTCTATTTCATTAATATGTTTTACCTCAGTTCTATGTTTATACTTATTTTCATTCATTTTCCAAACATCATCTATAAAAGCCCAATAGTTCTTTTTAATACTTTTTATTTCATTGTTAATGTTATCATCTAAGTTATTATCTTCTATAATTAATCTACTCATTATAAAATTTATACTTTAATGTATTATTAATACAGATCTATAATATTTATATTCTAAAAATACAAGGTTTATAAATAAATTCAATTATTTCTTAATAATTATTATTAGATATAGCTTTATTATATTAGAATGCTATATTTTATATCAAGATATATTTAGTCTAATTTAAAACTTTTATCAAAATAAAAGAACAATATGATTTTATTATATATAAATATTCAATTTTATCTTTAGAACAAGTTTACACTATATAAACAGCAGAAATTCAAATCCCGACTAGTAAATAAGTATCAATAATTTATAACTAATATTCTAGATATAGGTATATCTCCTATGGAAGAAATAGTTTTCCCCGCGATTAGCGAAAGAACTCAAGCTCTTCTGAATGCACAGAAGCAGAGTTTTGACAAGAAGCACCACATCATTGATATACCTGTCGACAGTCAAGTGATGGTCAAACTACAGCAACACGGTAAATTAGATCCTATCTATGAAGGACCTTATACCGTCACACGCAAGACCAGAGGTGGCTCTTACTCTCTTCAAGATGAAAAGGGTGAAACGCTACCAAGGGACTATCCACCTTCTGAGCAACGTTAAATAATAAATAGAATGTTATTCTATTATTAATGTTTATTTAGATTTTTTCAGCAAATATACAATTTGCAAATAATATATAGAAAGAAAATAATCATTATTTTGTAAATAATAATTATTTTAGAAATATGGTTATTTATGAAATAACAATATATTTCTTAATTCACATTTGAAATATTTCCTGTTGCAACTTATAAAATTAAAATTTTAACGATTGGTAGTCAATATTTCTTTCACATTACTTTTTGTTTAAAAAGTAACAAAAAAACCAAAGAACTTATCTTTGGAAACAGCACTGCCGTAAGTTTTTTTGCAACTTACGCAGATATTTTATTCACCCTAAACATAAAATTATTTAACAATATAGGATATTGTGTAATTATAATTTTAACACTATTTGAAACGTTTCTCTCTGCATTGAAATTAATTTCACAAGATGAAATTATACCTAAAGATGAATTGTATGAAGCAGATAGTATTTTAGCTCGCAGGGAAAAGGGCCCTGGTAGATATGAATATAAAGTCAGATGGAAGGGTTATGAACCTAAAGATGACACATGGGAACCAGCTTCTAGTTTTACGCAAAGAAGTATAATTACAGAATATTGGAAACGTTCAGGCAATGACGAACCTAATACCAAAGAACAGCCAGCTAAAGTAGCTACTAAGAGAAACACTAGCATGAACAACAATGATAACCTTAAAGGCAATAAGCAACGCACTAACCCCACAAAAAGAAAAATTGTTGCACAAGATCTACCTACACGAAAATCACAACGTATATCCAAACGCAGCAAAAACTAAATCTAACTACAGGTGCAATTAAAAGATAGTTCGCAACCTGGAAGGGGGTAATGTGGTAAATGTCACCACTTAGTCTTAGATACGGTTGCTCTCAATCTATCTTGCCTAATAATAATACCGAGACAAATGGTCCAAAATAAGAATAAAATAGTATTCCCGAGACAAGCACGTCTGAGATAGCAAGGGTTAGTCAACTACCCACGCTAAGTTCATCATCATCCGTTATTAGGCTAGCACCAGGACAGGGTACCTGGATCAGCAAGTTTCACTTCCTTAGCATTGATTATCACACTTGACACGTCAATAACATTGGTGCCTGACATTGAACATGGTGATGGACCATGACCTAGATCAATCCAGAAGGGAATTACTACGCCCGCACCAATTTTCAGCTCGCCCACACCAATTTTTTTTAGTGACTTTAAAACTTTTCTCTGGGCATAAATTTTGCCCAATCAGATCCTAGATAGTCGAACAGTATTAAACACATTTATGGTTTTTTTCCATTTCGAAGCATCCGCGTATAAATCTTCCGTTTTGATGAAATCGGGTAGCCTGTGTATATGTAATTTCTGCTATTGTGATGTACACACGAGAATGAATATACTTGTACCAATGTATATATATCACAGCAATTTCCGTAAAGCGTGATATACATTATGATGTAGATAAATATAATGACACCACGACTTGTGACATATAATTGTTCGCTTTGTTATATATAGCTATTGCGTAGAGCTTTCCAAGCTTTTTGTTCTTTATTATTATGGGACCACACACACAGCAAAATCTATCTTTGAAAGCATCAAAAGGAACAAGTTACGGCATACGTCCTATGTTTCATCTCCACCTATAAATTTTAGCTAGTATGTATGTAACCCGTTTTTACCTCTCATCGGCTAACTTTTCCCCTCATAGATCTATAAGCATGACATGTATCTAGATGTTCTAGCCGCCAATGGTGTGACAACAATATACTCTTCCATCTCCGTTTAGAAACTTGTATCCACGTCCTAGGTGCCATTTAACTACTCTCCTCTTTTTCTTCTCCAAGATAAAAGCATCCCAAGTCGTTAAATCCGCTCATATACCAGAACTCTTCGTACTTCAATCCTACGTTAACATTAACCATCCGTTATTGAATCCGATAAAAATGCTGTCAATTGAAGAAATAACTGCTAAAACCTATCCGTCGCGCGACGAGCTTTTTTCTGATCTCCAAGCCATGGCGAAAGAAAACAAATTCAGCGTGAGCATCGGCAACGGGAGCAACCTCGACCCATCGAAAGAACAGTCAAGTGCTTTTTCAAATGCATCCATGGCGGCGAGTATGTTGAACGCAAAACCAAGGTGCTGAACGATTATGATGTCGACCAAGGGCATGAAGGAAGTCATGAAAATGAAGACGTCCTTGACATGACGAAAGAGGTCAGTTCTTGGAACGTCTTCCGTGCATGAAATGAAGGCACCAAAAAGAGCAACATCTAGAATGACTGACTCTATTTTTCAGAACCCCGTGGATAAAGGCTTCTATGTATGCAAAAATGGCGTTCAGAAGAAGAAGCCAGCACGCCGTTCGAACAGACAAGGTTGTCCTTGGAGGGTATATGCTGCTCAGGAGAAGAAAGATAAGCTTTGGAGAGCTACTCTCAAAAATGGTGACCACAATCACGGCAAGCCCAACAGCTCCCTGTATTATCATGTCCATCGTAGTCTCCGAGATCCTGAAGCACGAGCCGCCATCATGTCGATGACAGAAGACATGCCAACTCCAGCGCAAATCGAACGCAGACTCAGGAGTGACCTCGACTGTGCCGCTGTGATCCGCAAGGATATATACAACAGACGGAACGACCTTATGCGAGCGCAGTCAAGCGGTCACGAGGTCTTGGACCTGCACGATTTCCTGCTTGCGCGTGGTTACGTCTGTCGCTACCATGTCAGCAGCAGCGACAGTACTATCAGCATGCTTTTCGCCACGCATCCAGTGTGCATCGAAAGAGCACGGCGATTTAACGAAGTAGTCATTATGGATGCCACGTACAAGACCTCGTTGACCAAGATGCCCATGGTCAATATCGTGGGCATCCACAATGTCGGATCGATGTACAAATCCACCAAGTCGCTCCAGTCCTTTTACATCGCGTCTGCTTTCGTTTCAAACGAAAAAGAGGCGTCCTACATCTGGGTCCTTGAAAAGCTGAAAGAAGTCGTTTTCGGCAATGATGCCGTCAACTCTGGTATATTCGTCACAGATGATGATAAAGCGCTTGGTGCGGCTTTACGCACCGTGTACCCAAAGACGCCTCAGACTTTGTGCATGTGGCACATGAAAAAGAATCTGGAAAGCCATGCTTCTGGATGTTTTAAACAGGATTCAGACCAATACAAGGAGTACGAATCTACGGTGGCCACCTTGCTCAAGTGCCGCAGTGAAAAGGAATTCAATAGCAGCGTCGACGCTTATCGTATTCTTGTCGGCAGTACGAAGAAAGCTGAAGAGCTGAACCTTTACATTGACGGGTATGTAAATAAGAGAACAAGTGGATGTATGGTGTTAATTATCTGTGCTAGATTGCTTTTTTATAAGGAAAGATGGGGAGGGCCATGGGTCGAGAAGCACGCGCATTTCGGGGCCAGATCCACGCAGCGCGTCGAGGGCACCCACTGGCAACTAAAGCAGATCCTGAGAGAGCCTGGTCGTCTCCTGAATGTCTTCAAAACTATCCACAAGTATTTGGGTGAGAATGTACTTATAAAATTGTCTGGTAAATGATCTTATGTTAATCGATGACTATAAACAGGACCTTTCCCATAACTACAGCTATGACGCAAACGCGCTTAGCTTCGTTCCGTTCAAGAACGAAGATGAGTACAGCGACCAGGATATCATGCGTGCTCTTTCCAAAATTCGATTTCGCATCAGCCATTTTGCTCTACGAATTATCAGAACAGAATTGAGGAAATCCTGGGAGCTCATGGAAGGGAACGACGGACCACACATAGAGCAATGCGACTGTGAAATGCGCATCAATTTTTTGCTTCCTTGTTTTCATACGCTACCGAACAGTAAGAATACACCAGTCTCATTGGATCTCATCCATAGAAGATGGCTCCTTGAGCCGAGTCAAGGTAGGTGAACAAGCAGAGTACTTGATGTAGCAGCATATTAACCTCTTCAATTCTAGAAAATTTCGAGCCCCATCCAGTAACTTCTACTGACATTAGAGGGATTGATTCATCTTTCAGTGATGTTATGCACGATGTTACACTTCTATACCAGGGTATGCCCGACCCACAGCAGCGTGTAAACCTTGTTCAAGAATTCAACGAGTTCGTTGAAGAGATACGGTCTACGCGTACGACCGATACTGAAATACTGAAGCTTCCAACAACTGTGAAAACAAAAGGCCGCCCGCAAGGCACGAAGAACGCAAGAATATTGTCAACATTTGAAAAGAAAGAGCTTGAACAGAAGAAGATGCAAAAGTTGGAGCGTCAACTAACGAAAGAAGAAGAAAGATGTCAAGAACAAGCTTCTGCCGGAGAGCTACTACAAAAGAAAGGAAAACCCCACACAAAAAATGACGGTCAATACGAAGAAGATGACCTGTGGCATGGTCCTAGAAAGAACCATAGAAAGGATTGTCCTAAAGATATGCCAAGGTACGTCATGTTTGAGTACAGTATGTAGTAAATAAATCCACTAACACTTATGTTTTTGACTGTCTTTAGCTGGATCACTAACACCGGTATTTCTCCTGCATCCGTAGAGCGCGTAATCTCCGTCGTCGGTGATGGGTTTTGCGGTTTTCGTGCTTTGGCGACACAACATTTGAGTCATGAAGACAACAACCTAGACATCAAGCTGCTGATGCAAAAGACTTTGAACGGGGAGAAAGAAAGCTTGTACAAGGAAGTCTACAGGACATGTGTATGTCACAAATCACACGAGATCATCGACGAAATCACCGAGCGCATTGGCTACGGCTTCGATGGAGAAAGCTTCTGCGGAAGCAGTTATTGGTTCGATATTGCCAGCATGGCACAACTTGCGGCTGACGCACTGGGCACTCCAATTGCAGTCTACGAGGCTCGTGAAGCACAAAGCGGCAGTGACCAACTCTCCTGGCTACATCTTCCCTTCTCGGAGCCAGCTGATGGTCCCCAGCCAATACCATTGTGGTAAACCATCATCCGTCGGGTAATCTCGTCTTCGTTGAAAAGGTCAACACACGCCTCAATACCCAATCACATATCGGTTGCTATCATGCACTTATTTATATCCTCCATCGCTGGTTAAACTGACAGTGTATGTAACACTGAAGAAGTATTTAATACCGCTACTCTCACTCTAGTGGTAGAGTTCCACATCAAGCTGTGTCTGCCCTTGTATATTGAATTAAAGGAACACCGTTCCTGATGAAAAGTTTTCTTTATATTATTACTGGTTCTTTCTACTCAGCTGGATAATAGCATATTGATATCTATATATGATAATAGTTGGATAGACATAACAGACAATCTCTTTCACTTATTCTTAAAATATAAGTTCAGTCTCACTTACTCTTTTTTTGTTACCTTTCAACTCTCGATATTCTCTCTACATCTCAACCATACATATTAGTCCTTGTGGCTAATCACTACTGGACCTTTCGGTTGAAGCCTCGCCAGGCCAAAAGCTTTGAGTGGCCACCTAGAGTACCATACTACCATGACGCCCTAAAGATGCTCGGCATATATGAATCCCGCAAGAAATGGAAATATCTCCATACTCAAACGCTAGGACCGAGAACATCCAACAGCAAGAAGCCGATTACAATTACATAAGAATATAGACCTATATAGACTACTACATTAGTCACCTCGACACGTTTAGACAATATCAAAACGGCTTTTTACCGTCCTTACGCGCGCAGGCACTGAGTGAGATATAAAATACAGGTGGATCCAATGCAGTTCGACTACCTAGGATCTGATTGGGCAAAATTTATGCTCAGAGAAATAGTTTTAAAGTCACTAAAAAAAATTGGTGTGGGCGAGCTGAAAATTGGTGTGGGCGTAGTAATTCCCATCCAGAAATACCCGAATTACTCACTCAATAACCGATTGGTTCCTACTAGACCGAGTACCCAGATCACGGCATTTAAACATGATATCAAGAAGTGTATATAAAGGGTAGAAAATAGAACCCAAGTAGCTTTAGTGGATTTTCTCTACAACTACCTTTCGTATAAAGAACCTATACACATTCTCACAGACTCATTCTGTTACCTTTTTCTTACCTTTCTTCATTTACTTCTATTTTCCCTACCCATATATCTCATATCCTCAATACTCATCAACCCCCACTTATCCTTTTTAGCACCTTTACGGCCTAGACAGTGGAAAGCCTTCTGGAGCGAACCTGCTCTTCCAGCAGCCCGGAATATTTGATTCCGCGCGGTGCATCAGTCACTTTCCTGCCGAGCTCGCCTACACCGTATTATCCCCTCTACGTTCTCCTCTGATGAGTGTGTCCGCTGCCCAGGTGAAGTGGACACTCTCACACACTTTCTGTACTCCTGCTCTCATAAATGGCACGTATGGACTACGGTTTGGAGCGATTTATTCCTATTCCAACCAGCAGAACATGACGTCCATCAAGCCATTATAAGGTTGGTGATTCCTTCAAGGCACGTAAGTAGGTTCGGAGTATAAATAGGCTGGATGCGAATTATCCAGGTAGGTAAAAAGGGTTAAAAAGTGTCAAATGAGTATAGAGTGAGCACCAGTAAGGTTTTGTATAAAAAGCCTTACGAAAAATAGGTAAAAAGGTTAGGAGAAGGATAAAAAGGTACGAGAGGTATAAAGGAAGTCACAAAGCGAGAAGTTTGCGAGTTGAGGTTGATGATGTACTTTGACAATGTCGAGGAATGGAGTTGTGCAGACTTGTAGTTTTCGGTGGTGTCTCGATACAGGACCAACGGAGACAGATACTAGACTTGTTCTTGAGGCTTGGAAGTGGTCTTGTAGCGACGTGCAAGCAGTTATAAAAGAAATTGAGTCTATAAGAGATATGACTTTATTGTATAGTCTTTGAGTATAAGATGTCTAATTTATTCTGGCTGAAAAACTTAAGCCTATTTATATGATTTCTAAAGCTAAGATGGATATGAGATATTTCTAAGTTACGTCTGTTAAGTATACCAAAATGTAGGAGGATAAGAATACGGGGGAGTGTTAAAAGAGGTGAAGATACGAATGTGGGGGAGTGTAAAAAGAGGTGAAGATACGAATGTGGGGGAGTGTAAAAAGAGGTGGAGATACGAATGTGGGGGAGCACCGAAATTGTTGAGGATACGGATTTGGGGGTGTACCATGAAAGGTGTCAAAAGGAATATGGTATGACACACATATATATGGTAATGTGTGCCACCATCCTTACACCATCTTCCAGTTTCAATACCCCTCCACGCCCTCTATCATGAGCAGCCACCTAATCATATCGTGCATTATGCAAGGCTTGTGGAGCGCTCATTGGCGACACATCTTCGACCACGCACCTTTCGTCCCAGAAACCATAATCATCCATATCCATTTCCTCTGTCTTCGTGCTCGTACAATCCTCTACGAGCCGCCCTAACACTCCGCGTCCCTTCCCGCCCCCCCCGGCGCATTCATACACACACACACACACACCCAAACCCAAAAAAAAAAAAAAAAGAAAAAAAAAAAAAAAACCACACATTCTAGGCGAGCCCGCAAGAAATATGTATTGATCCTCCTGGTACGCCCAATATTCCCTGCTAGTCCCGTTCATAGTCTCCTACTGTGATCCACTGTCTACCACACACACCACCTTTTCCTTGTAACATCTTGCGTACACCTCTCGTACTCCGACGTGTACACAAATGAAACAGGACAATCAGTCCCCTAAAAAAAAAGGTTTCGTTATTTCCTATGTCAGACCAAGCGCACGCAGCAGTACTGCAGTTTCTATTACAGCAAGGTTATCGTGAGGCTCAAGAAGCCTTTGTGCGCGAAGCAGGCAATCGGATCAATTTCGATCGCGTCGAGGATGCGCCTTCCGTAGAACGAATCCTCCCGGATCCTCTCCATTCATTATCAGCTGCCATGGCTAATGTTGCCATTGAAAGGTACAAACTACGATTACTTGTTTATTAAAGTATCCATGTAGCTTATATAATATATTTCGCCGTGCGATATGGTGACTTGGGTGAAACAGACCAGAAGAGTTAGAAGAAGGTGATGGCGACTATTTTTCGACCTTGGTTGAAACATACGCCTCAACCCATCAAAGTAGTATTTTAGCGGTGGCTCTGCAACCTGATACAAGTGCACTTGCAACAGCAGCTGTAGATCGCACGGTGAAAATGACAGTTCAGGGTGGCTCAGACCAGGGACAAGTGTTTCGCCATCATGCCGCGCCTGTCTTATCTCTCGATTTCCATCCGCTACTCCCTCACCTTTTGCTGACGAGTTCCATGGACGGCACTTGCGCCATCGTTGACACAGCCAAAAGCGTTCAGGATCAGAATGACGGCCATGACCCAGATGCGTATGTGGTGCAGCGTTTCAGGGATCACACAAAATATGTCGTCCGGGCCTTATTCTCTTCCGATGGAACGTACCTTGCGACTGCATCTTATGACGCCACGCTTTGCGTTTACCAGGTCCAGATCCCGGAGCAAGACCCAGATCAAGGTCACCAGCAGGTGCGTTATCACCGGATTCTGCACCTTGGTCCTTTTTTAGGCAATGTCGAGACTATATGTTTCGCCGGACCCGATATCTTGGTTGCCGGCGTGACCAATGATAATTACCTCCACTATATTCACCTGCCAGATGGCCGCGATGAGCGTGTCAATATGAATGCCAACAATGATGACTGGGTTTCTTTTTCGCCGCAGTGGATCTCTTGCTCTCCGGACGGTCGCTATCTCCTATGTACGACCAACCATTCCTCTGGCCGCATCATTCTTTTCTCCATTCGCCAGTCTACCCAGGTTCAGAACTACTATTACGCTCCTAGCGATAGTCAGTTCACCATGCGGCGTCATGTCTGGCATCCAAGTGGTCTCTATTTCTACGCATCAGGCAGCGAGGACAACATGATTGGTATCATTGAAACAAAAACCGGCCAGGTGGCTGCCAAACTTGATGGCCATACTGCCATGGTGCGCACTATGACCATTGACCCTACGGTCGGTCTTGTGTCTGGTGGATATGACCAGCGCGTCAATATTTGGTCAAAGGACGTGTCACGCCCTTTAGATCGGTGATGGAAAAATACATATAAAAGTATACCCAGATTATTCAAACATTGTTATGTACAGTTTTTGTGTGTATGGGTGTATACGCGTGTGCGATGTATCTGTCTGTCCATCTAGTGGCGCTGCTTTTTGTTCGCATGTTCTTTGCCCTCATCCTCCTCTGTTTCCTCTTCTTGAAACACGGCGTTGGGCTGAGTGTCCTTGTATACTACGGCAAAAATGGGGGTTAATTACGATAGTACTTCCAATAGCTGGTGACGCGGCTTACAATTGCTGACCCACATGGGCTCTTTTTCTGCCAGGTCGGCGTATTTCAGCAAAGCTTCACGAGGATCTTCATCTGCAGTATGTATGATTAATAATCACTGTGTATGCTAACAACTATACCATCTTTTCGGCTTACCTCGTGTAGTATCTTTGCTGAAGCCTTTGATTACCATCTGTTGCTCATTGACGCCCACGCGACCACCTTTACCAGGTCCCTTGACAGGCATTTCTAGTTATAATGATGACCATAGCATGAGTATAAATGCAGAGGGCGCATGGTCGGGTGTTTACCGGGTCGGTGCGAAGCTTTGGGATCTTTGCGTAATTTCTCTTTCTTGCGTTTAGAGTACCGCGTTTCGGTATCTTTGAACATGGGGAGAGCGTGCGGTGTAATAACGGGTCGGTTAATCTCGTAGTCATCCACAGCTGCCTTCTTTGCTTCTTTGACAACGCATAGTTTCGCGCCCCGGTCCGAGTAATCCGGGCTGTAAAACACGCGCACACATCCGTCCTGGCTACCTGTAATTATCTGCGAACAAACGCATGTAGAAAAGTAAAAAAGAATGAGAAAGGGAAATACCGGGGGAGGGAGTCCAAGGTGGGGCGTACCTGATTAATGCGCGGATGCCAAAGCACGCGTACAACGCTCGACTGCGAGACATCTACATACAAAAAGTTGGTTCATTTGAGATGCTACTACAAAGTGCACTCTCCTTCCTTACCAATGCTCCGCTGCACTTCGAGAGTTTCTCTGTCCAGCATGACCAGCTGACCATTGCCTTGTCCTTTAGGTACGGAGGTACCCGTCAAAATAAGCTTTTCATCTGGACTAAAAACGACGTTTGTTTCCGGATTGATGCTTTCGAGGTTATATGCTGTCTTCACCGGCTGCTTAAAGTTTCTCACGTCCCATACTGCACCGATTGTCAGCCTATGTGGCATTATGACCTCAACTCCTTTGTCCTTACCTTTGACAGTGTCGTCGCCTCCGCGGCTGACGAGGGTATGACCATTCCGCGAAAACAAGAGAGATGATGTCTCAGTGTGTTTTTCATGAGCATTGACGGATAACTGGGGGCGGAAATAGGGGCCATCAGCGGGCCATATATTGATGGTACCGTCCTGGAAGGCGCCGGCAAGCTTGGTTGCGTCCGGGCTATAAGCGATGGCCGTAGCAGGAGAGCGACCGCCGCGCTCGCGTGATTTGTATGCGATCACAACTTTTTGCTTTCGTTTTCGTTCGACGTCCCATATGCGCAGGGTGCCGTCCTGCGAGGCGGTGGCAAAGGTCGTCTTATCTGTGGGATGCCATGCGCCACTCGTTAAGGCTGCGACGTGACCAGCCGTGTGTCTCAGGTCTCGGATGTAAGGGTCGCCTTTGATGTATTCGCAGGTTTCGAAACCATCGCGGTTAAACAGCTTGGCTTGCGCCGTTCCGGAGATCAATAAGAAAGAGTCGCCAGATAAGGAGTACTGCACGTCATGGATTTGATTGCCCCCGCATGGCTCGATGCTCCGGAAGGGTCGGAAAGATTGGTTCATACCGGCAAAATCCCAGAACTTGAGGTCATAGTCATATCCGCCCGAGATGAGTCGACCGCCGGCTGGGTCTAATGTCAAAGCAGACACTGTACGTGTGTGGTCTTTCAAATCGACTTGGTGTGTGATCGGTAGTTTCTTCAAATCAAACTCATCGTCGCTGTCCATACTATCGTCGTCGTCGTCATCGTCATCGCCCTCCTCATCGTCGCCGCCGTTATTATCGTGTTTGCTGTTGTCACTAATATCATTTTTCTTATCGGTTGACTTGGCACGCGTCAATTCTGTGTCTTTCACGGCTGACTCGAAAGAAGTAGTATTCTATCCATGTGTTGTTAAATCCCGCAATCCTTCATAATAAAGTACTGAACATACAGCTCGCTTTGTCTTTTCAAACTGTTTGGATACATTCTTCGACTTTTCGATTTTTCCAAAAGACGTTGGCAGAAAATCACGTAGGGCAGCCATGCCATCGTCGTCGACGGGATTCGACTTGGATTTGGCTGGTTGTTGAGGCTTCCTAGAAGACTTGCCAAATGACTGCGGCAGGAAATCGGACAGATTGCTACCCTTTCAAGGGCGAAGAAAGAGGAATCAGTAACAAAATGCAGTGTAATTGACAATACTTACGAAATCTGACATTGAGGCAGAGGAAAGGGAATAAAGAGAGGGAAGGGAAAAAAGAAAAAATTCCCAAATGCGCGCGGCACAAAATTACAGTACATGCATACTGCACACACAGTTGCGTGCGGTACAGTAGCCCTTTTTCTTTCTTTCTTTTCCTTTTCCTTTCTCTTTTGTATCCATTT
Organism: Syncephalastrum racemosum; assembly: GCA_002105135.1. Classification (NCBI taxonomy): domain Eukaryota; kingdom Fungi; phylum Mucoromycota; class Mucoromycetes; order Mucorales; family Syncephalastraceae; genus Syncephalastrum; species Syncephalastrum racemosum. The sequence goes on along the minus strand of MCGN01000009.1, from coordinate 1,654,749 downwards.
TGTTGTTGGCACAAATCATACACACACACACACACCCCTGCGGCCTACCAGCACATCCCCATCCCCATCTCCGTTCCCCTTTTCTCCTCAACCCCCCGCCGCCATGAGCCTTTTCCACTCGGTAAGCTCGGGTTTGCTGTGTTGTGAAAACAGAGCCTAGTGTTAACGATGCACTGCGCAGAATGACTCGGTGCGTAGTATTCAGCAGCAAGAGACCCTGTTGCGAGCCGAGTCAGTTCTACTTGCCATGCCAGAAGAAGGAATAGAACAAGACCAACATGAAGAGGGCGATGAATCTGACTCAGAGCTGGAACGCTACTTTTCAACCTCGTCTCCTTCGGTACTGCACAAACTGGCAAAGACCATCAAGGACAAGTTGGCATACCTCCTCTGCATTCTATTGTGGCTATTGGCAACAGCAGTTCATTTTGTGTGTGGATTTATTGCCGAGAAACTCTGGTATTGAGCGAATAGTCAACTGGATTGAGCAATTCAAACTTGTGCGACTTGGACGATGGCCTTGCCAAACACGCGGCCGCGCAGCACGTCGACAAGAACAGTGGGCACCTGGTCAATGCCGTCAATGACCGTCTCTCTGTATTGGATCTTGCCTTGCTGTAGCCATTCCGTCACATCCCGTTCGAACGCGTCTTTCATATCCATGGAATCCGATACAATGAAACCATGGATTGTCACGCGCTTCGATATCAGCGCTCGGTAGTTGTATATACCTTCATGGTTCCCCTCGGATAATACGCCGCATGCTATCACTCTATACAAATGTTAATAATATTAGTTGCTCATTACTGTATGTATGATTCACACGAGCAATGCGCAAGGACGTACGCATGACGTACCGGCAAAACGAGTTCGCATGAGTAAGGGCATGGTCCAGCATATGGCCTCCCACATTGTCATAGTAAATGTCGATACCATCTGGGCAGAGCTCAGAGAGACGCGCGTCCACATTCTCCGTCTTGTAGTTGATAACACCATCGACGGTTTGACGAAGATAGTTCAACTTTTCATCCGAGCTGGCTGTGCCCACCACGCGCAGTCCGAGTAACTTGCCTATCTGACACACAAGTTGCCCGACCGATCCAGATGCAGCGGACACAAACAGCGTCTCCCCTTTCTTGGGTTTGCCATACTTGAGGAGCCTATCGAAAATGTGACAGTATGCATACAAGATGACTAATGATGAGTATTGCAACCCGCTTTTCTCATATTACAGGCGATCGCGTACCCGACATAGGCAGTAAAGCCAGAGATATCGAGTGCGCCCAGATAATGTGTCAGAGACACGCCTTTGCTTGGATGGCACACAGTCAATCCTTTTGCTTGCTCGGCTGTCAGCCGACTGTACTGTTCAAAGCGGCCCGAACCCGAATGCACAACATCACCCTTTGTCAGTCTGTCATTCTTGGATGCCTCAACGACGCCGATTATACTTCCTTGCAAAGGTTCGTCTAGTTGAAAGGCAGAGGAGTAGGATGCAATCGAAGGGTTGCGCATACGGCTGCGGAGCCACGAGTCCACGCCTATTAACACAGTCTTGACGAGCACCTCACCCTCATCCAGGCTATCCTTGATCTCTCTTGCTTCCACTGTCACGTGCTCGCCTGCCACGGGAAGATACTCTGAAGGTACCTTACTATAGATCACCTGCTTGTTTTGCATGTTCATCGACTGTGAAAGTAATCAGGAAAGGAACGCACCGCGTTTATGCAATTTCCTTCCATCCATGTTACAATCAGAGGAAAAAGTCCGCATTAGTAGGATCTTAATAGCCCATGATTGGGCAGGCATAAAACCCATCCCTCATTTGGACAAGCGCCTAAACATAAAGTTCGCCACGATTGCTGCTCCTGCTGCTCTCTGGACGGGCCGCTGCATGTATTTACATGCATAATGCCTTTACTTTGTGATATTCCGATTACTAATATCGATGTCTGGGATGTAGCAAGTACGTGTCTATCTGTGCATAAGCAAAAGAAACAGCCATATATATTATCTTGCTTTGGACTGCCAGCATTTTCTCTCCTGTTCTGGGCAGCACCCTCTAACGCCATAAACAAGATTTTTATATAATGAGCGAGCTGCATCCCCAGGGCATCTCCATCGTATTGCTTGCAGCGCGTACAGTTGCAGTATACTGTACAATAGTAGTCTGGTCACCGCTTATTTTAATGGATGCCTTCCTTCTTCCTTCTTTGTTCAGTCACTGTGCAGTACAAACGACCTGTGTCGGTATCGCATAAAAAGTTATTGATGTAAGAGAGAGAGACTACGCGCGTAAATTCTATGTCATTCTAAAAAATTGTTCGCGCTTGTGTCAGGCATGTAATCAATTTCTGTTATCCATGTGCTGATTCTTCCCCGGCCGGAAGTGGATTTTCCTTAAGATGTCGTCTATACAAGAGAGATACGACTCTGTGCTCATACTATATGATACTACGAGGGGCAAAAGGAAAAGAAACCCATGAAATGTGTGCACTTCCATAGAGATAATCGCACTAAAGCATTCGGGAGTCATTCTCTTCAGCAGTGATGTCATCTCCATTAACTGGTGACTTCGATCACCAAAATCCTTAAATGTCTTGCTAAATATTGACGGCCTGGTTGTCGTAATCAATATTCTTGTCCTGCTAGACAAGAGTAAAGGGTTCTTTGGGAGCAAGTATATTCCCAGCAAAATTTACAAGCACCAAAGGGAACAGCACTATATACGTATACCCAAAACGAAAACTATATATGTGACAATCAGAATGGAGACAAAGCGTATTGCAAAGGTTTACATGTGCGGCGAAGACAGTGACTGAACAATTTGTTTTAAATGAAGAAAGCTTTGCCACGCATTTCGTCAATTTGCCACGCGTGTAAGAGACCTTTTCATCCACTACATTAATATATTATCATTGTATAAAAGTTCGAGAAGAAGCGAAGTCTTGGCTATCCGGCTTCGAACTGTATTCATCGTTTAATAGAGCTTCGGTTTTTCTTACCAGGGAACAATTAGGTCCTGACATCGAACACTCGCAACCCATGTGATCCTGCTATTGAGAGTACCATATTCGCATCTTCCTCTACTGTATGTACAATCTCCAGACGGAACTCGCCGCTGACAGCGACTTTGCATAATAATGTGGCCCTGTACATCGCCGTACGGGTTACAGGTCCAGCATTCCCACCGATGAACTCCATTTTCAAGCGAAACATGGCCCATATGTACAATCTTTCCGCTGACAACGCTTTGGGAGAAAAATATTCAGGATATATACAGATGTCCAGAGGTTCATTTTTAAGATTTTTGATATCTACGGGATAATATTTTGCATATGCAATTGCACATGTATACACCAAATATTCATTTTTTGGATATATATCGTATATATCTTTATATACCAGCGATCATACCATCGACGTATTTAGGAATTTGATTTGTTCTGAATATATAGCAAATACGAATTTATTTCGGTTATACAGTCCATACACGTACTAAAAAACGGATACCTGTATTACAGCTGTATATATGGCAACATTTCTCGTCTACATAGGTGTCTATGCTCTGCTGCTATCAGCCTTCATCCTGTTCATTGCTGCATCACAAACCGTCCCCAGGCGACGTCTTCTTCGGTCAATCACATCTCTTTTTGGCCGTACCTTCCGATGCGTCGCTTGGGACTACTATTTGCTTACGTGAAGCATATGTAGCAGAGCAGCTGGAGACTTACTAAACAAGGGCATGGAAACACTCTTGAGTTAAGATGATTGCATAGACGGAAGACTACGAAGCGAGCGAAAGTCATGTCATCGCCATTTTTAACGCTGTTGCATTGAAAATGAAGTGACGTCGTACAATACCCACGTGCCGTTTTCATTAGCTCGTCGCGCCTGTTGTTGCAGCATATTCTGTAGAGTCAATGAGGCAGAATATATAAAACTAGAAAAAGGAGAAAACTTGAGGAGATCAAGGGAGGAAGAAGAGCTGGAGGGGAGCGTACTCCACTACAAATAGACTGTACGCTGTGTTTGCGGTACAATATATGACTGTTGGTATCATTAGTTGAAGAAAGTTGGGCCCTGTGATGAACCTAATAACTGCGGTCGGTGCACACGCCCGTCCTCCGCGGTGAATCGTGCGCTTGAGTTCTCAGCATGAGCGGCGTTCCAAAAAAAGAAGTTTATTATTGGTTCCCGGCAAACATTGACATTCGGAGCATTGTAACAAGGGCCAAAAGAAAAAAAAAAGATTGAGAGAGACACACGAGCTAGAGACCCGAGACGGCGACAGAAATTCTGTCCACTTCTATTCCTTTTTTTTTTTTTTTGGCCCTTCTTACCTATTCCTCATGGCACAGCTTTTTAGTTAGTTGGTACCAAACTCAAAAAGAGTGAAAAGGGGATAAAAGAGAGAAAAAACAAGCTGGAGGTATCTTAGTCTAATAAGTTAAAAGTTTGGATGGTATGCATGTATTTCATCTAGGTGTGCGCACTAGTCGTACATTATGTCTGTATGTATGTCGTGTATGCGGGCACATTTGTATATGTAGCAGGGGCAAACTCTTTTAGCCCCCGCGCTGTGAGAACAAAAAGTATGACCCAAAGCATACACACTGGCTTTTTTCGGATTAGCTCAAATGAAGGAATGCAGAAGCTCTTTTGCAAACGTTCTGTTCTTCCTGTCCTTACCTGTTTTGTACAATCTAGACTGGCGAAATAGGCCACTATAATTTTCGACTTTTCCTTCTCTTCTCCCTTTTTTGTTTTTTGTTTTATTCTTTGTCGCTTCGTCCTTTGTTGTGCACTCTTTTTCTCTCCTTATTATTTCTTTTCTTTTTCTTTTTCCTTTTTCTATATATACGTTTATCCCTGTGTTTCTGTCAGACCCATTGGCCCATATTTATTTCTACCCTTCATGGCAGAAATTTGGGTAGGCTATTACCGAAGCCATGTGTTGGCAAGTCTGCCAAAGGAGCTCTTGCTGGAAATCATCTACAGGGTGGCATTGGATCCAAGCGAATTATACCCGACGAGCCTTATAGAACTGTCACGTACATGCCGACATCTTTATCACCTTATACATCACAGTGCTTGGGCGTCTGCGCTCTGGCCGCGGGTCTTCCGAGCTCGTTTCGACACTGATGCGCTTTATCGCCGCCAACTGCACCGTGGTTACAATTACAAAGACGCTCTCCGACGCCGTTGTGCGGCACTGGCGGCCTGTCACCGACTCAGCCAGGGCGACTTCCATAATTTGAATATTATTGATTGGGAGGCGATATGGTCCATGATCAGTGAGCATGGTACGTCTTGTTGGCTATGCAATGAATTGATACTAGTCTATTGCGTTGCTCATGAGTTGCGAAAGATGAACGCAATGTAGGCCATTTGGTAAATCACCAAGTGGGACCGGCCGCAGGAGCCGCATTCCAATTGGGGCGCCTTTGTGACCGATCGTACCCTGTGATTTTGCCAATCCTGTCGTGCTTGGTTAATTATGGTAAGTGTGCTAAAAAGTCGCTTGTTTTCGTGTTGATTGATTGATTGACTGACTGACTGACTGATTGACTGACTGACTCAATAACTAACTTGTAACTTTTATGACTAGACTTCTCACTCTCGCGTTTCTTCACATCGCCAAACTCGCTGGTATCACAGCCCTTGGGCCAGCTTGCACACGATTTTGAGGCTGATACGCTCCTCAATGACAACGACCTGATTACATACGGACACGACCCTCTTTCGTCAGCATTCCATCTCTTCTTCACCACCGTCTTTGCATGTCATCCCGCTCTTTATACCGCCATACCCCAATGCGCTCCTATTCCGCTTTTTCCTCTTTCCTCGCAAGCCATGGATGTTGAATTCTTGCGCCGTCAAAAGAAGTCGCTCTACCCGGATCATTTTGTCTCCGAGGCGACCCAAATTGAGGGTGACTGGATGGGCTATTACTCGTTCAAAGACGATGATGCGGACGACGACTGGTGGCTCGATGGCCCCCTGCGATTGACCTTACGTGTTGTGCCTTTTGACGAGAACGAGCTTATTATCGAGTCGTCACGTGATGCACCTTTCCCCTGGTGCCACTTGCGTGCATGTCCGCTCACCCGGTTCGAAGGTTCCGGCATGGATACAGTTGGCGCCTTTACTGTCACGGGTCTGGTGGATGACACTGAAGACGGCCAGGTCACATGGGAGAAAACCTACGTCGAATCCGGTGAAACATGGGAATATTCCGGTCGCTTCATTTTGCCGATGGGCCTGTGCGGTCGCTGGGGGGACGAACAATACGGCGGGCCCTGGTGGATATGGAAGATAGGCGATACAAATACTTCATCTATTACTTCTTCATCTTCTTCCTCCCTCTTTACTCCTCCCGCCACTACTACCGGCCCTACTAGTACTCCTACTACTGCTACTCTTACTGCCTCTACTGCTCTCATCACCGCCACCCCAACTCTCTCCAAATAGCTCTCACATCATTGCCATCTCCTTCAAGTACTTTTGTTTTTACTTCGCATTTAATCATCTGCATCTATTCTTCCCTTACGCATCCTCCCATAAACAAGTAATCATTTCTATAGATACAATAATGCGTTTGCTGCAGTAGGTCTGCTCGTCACCTGGTGACCATAGTCCACGTCCACGTGGTTATACGTACTGAAAGCTGCTACTGGGTTATCAGACCACGTGCCAAACCAGAAACAATAGAAATAAATGGGTCCTTTATAACAAGAATCGTCTATCTACAATCGTGCTTATGATTCAGTACGTACAGGCGCTGGTGCCGGAGACACGCGAGATTGTTGCTGCTGTTGCTGCGACTGATCACCTATGACGGCCGTCAACGTCGTGATCATATTGGGATTGATGGCGATGCTCTTGGTGCAGTCGGTCGTCTTATAAATGCCCACCAAGCGATTGGCCAGTTCAAACATGTTGTTGCGCAAGCTAATAATCACAAACTGGGCGTTGCGCGTCCGCTCTGCAATATAGTTGGCCACAATGGATACGTTTCGGAAATCGAGCGCGGCGTCAATCTCGTCCATAACATACAGTGGCGTCGGCTTGAAATGATGAAGTGCAAACACGAGGGCCAGCGAACTCAGAGTCTATAAAAAAGTACAACATGAGCACACACCTATGATTGGTTTTTTGGGTACCTTTTCGCCACCGGATAGATTGGAAATATTCTTCCAGCTCTTCTTCGGAGGCATCACACTGAAAACAATGCCTTCCGAGAATGGATCTAAACTGTCCACCAGTTCCAGCTCGGCGTTTCCTCCCATAGTGATCATCTTCATGATTATAAGTAACAAACCCCATAGTGCTCTTGTAATTCTTCTTTTGGTTTACCTGGTACATTTCTTTGAGCTTTTGCGAAATCACGTTGAAACCTTGCATGAATTCATCCAATCTTTGCTTGCGTAGCTGATCCACTTCAGTCTTGACTGTATCTCGCTGCGTCGTGATCTCATTTAGGTCCTTGGTGCGTTCGTCATACTCGTGTTGTCGCCTCTTGTATTCGTCCAGTACAGATAAATTTGGTTTGGCGCTTTGCACGTAGGCTAAGCCAGAGCAATCAGCTTCTCCTAGTTAATCGCTGGACATCAACAACATACCTTCCAACTCGGCAATCTCAATCTTAATAGCCTCCTTTGAATCTTGAAGTGATTCTAGCTCTTCATCATTATACGTTTTGAGCTGCATTTCCTTCTCGGGTACGCCACTATGCAAGAACTTACGTCAGTGCCGCATCTTAGCATATCCACATGCACTCTACTTACTTGTAGTTGTTGAGACTCAATTTGGAGATCTGTTCCTTCAAATTAGCCACGCGACGTTTGTTGTCCATTTCGCTGCGCTGATAATCTTCGAGCTTGTTTTTGATCTCTACTTCTGACTTGCGTAGATTGTTGATTTCTGCTGTTTTCTCATCCAGCTCTTTCTTGATTCGCTCCACATCGGCCTTCTTAGCCTCCATTTCCTGACAGGATGTGAGTATCGAGAGAAAACGCGAGAAACTCCCTTTTCCATCTGTTACCTTCTTTGATTCCTCGGCTTCCTTTAGAACTTTAACCGCCTCTTGCGACTTGACGTTACTTTCTTCTTCAAGGTTCTTTAGGTCATCCTGGATCTTTTGCACCTCTTGCTCGGTCTTGTTGATCGTAGACTCGAGCTTCGTCACATCTTTCTCCGCCTTGGCCTTGGCAACCATCGCCTTGGTAATGCGATTGTTGAGGTTGTCGATCCGCTTGCGCACATCTTCGACTACAATCTTTTGTAGTCGCAGATCCATGCCACCTGCGTCCATGATTTCTTCTTGCAGGCCGCTTATAGTTTCCTCGATCTCGGATGTCTTTTCCTTGAGCTCGCCCAGTTCCTGCTCCAAGTTTGTGATCTCGGTGCTGATATCCTCGTGGCGTTTCACATCTTCAGGGCTTGGTTTGGTGTGCGTCCTAGGAACAAAAAAAAGGGAGGGGTGGAGGTGAGTAACTTTACGTTAGATTCCTTCTAAGCATTACTTCAGGTCCTTAAGTCGCTCGTGCTCATCCTTGATTTGACGGTCCAAACTATCGATGTCCATCTGCAATTTGTCGGCTTCCATTTGCTTGCGGGGAAGAGCGTCCTTTTTTGCGTTCAGCGAGAGTTCCGCTGCGCGTTTCTGTTCGCCCAACTCACGCATCTCCTGCTCAAGCTTATCACGCTCACGCTCCAGCTCGGCCACCGTCTCTGCGCTCACACCTTCATCTTTGAATTTGGAGCTCATGGCACCGCGCTGCTGGCGGTGACCGCCGCCCGTCATGGCACCCGATTTTTCAATGAGTTTACCGTCCAGAGCGACTACGCGCCATCGTTTACGTCCGTACGCGATGCGATTTGCTTGTTGAAGCGAATCGGCAACGAGGGTATCTCGGAGCACGCTGTAAAAGGCTGGCGCAAACTTTTCGGATTTCGGCTTGACGAGGTCAAACAGACGGGGCACGTTTTCAGGCGTCTCGATCGGTCGCGTGTCTTGGTGGCCGAGTTTGTCAAGGACAGTAAACACGGCACGACCGAGTCCGTTCTTGCGCAGGTATTCGATGCAAGCCTGGCCAGCTTCCACAGTATCCACGACAATATTGTCAAGCGCAGGGCATGCGGTCGAAATTGCCACATCATATTTGTCATCAATGACGCCGAGGTTGCCCATGCGGTCCTATCCGCAGCGAGGCCCAATCAGATTAGTATGTCCTGTCCATTCAATCACATTCATACTCGTAGGCGACTTACATGGATACCTTTGATGCGTCCAGAGTCCCGCATGCGCAAAAGACTATCGAGAATCTTGCCTTGGCTCTGTTTCTGTTGCATGGATGCGCGCGCCTCATCTGCCTTTTGACGGGCAGTAACGACTTTGGATCGTAACGTCGTCTCCTTCTCCGTGACGCCGCCCAGCTCCATTTCAAGATCAGCGATGGCTTTTCGGAGGTTTTCCAAGTCCTTCGGCACTGCCTTGATTTCCTTGCGCTTATGTGCAATATATGAGCCGCCCCGTCCACCTCGGAAACATTCTTCTTCTTACCTTGAGTTTTCGCATGTCTTCCACTTTTTTTACTTGTTCTTCCGCATTTTGGACAGCTTTTTCGCCTGATGAAATCTTTTCGGCGAGAATCTCGCGCTCGGACACCTTGACATCGATTGCACGCTTCTTCTCGTTGATCTTGGCTGTCCAGGGAGCCAGCTCTTTTTGGTGCTCTTCAATCTCTGCTCGGAAACCATCTGTCTTGCCCTTGAGTTCGGCATTGATCTCTTCAAGTTTCTTTTCTTCGCTCTTGAGTTGTTTTTCCAATTCTTTGATGTCCTTTTTGCGCTTGGTCAAATCGTCGCCATTGGTCTTGATCGCATCACGGGCTTTGTTTCGCGCCTCGCGATCCTAAAGGGCGAAAACGATGAGAATAGCTTTCGACAGGCGAGAAGAATGACGTACTGTTTCCATGGACGTCTTGGCTTTTTCCATCTTCGTTTCCAAATGCGTCTTGCGCTCCTTGATTTGGACGTCTTCTTTTTCGAACTTAGCGTGCTTCTTGTAGATCTTGTCCGTCTTGGCACTCAATACTTGATACTCGTCGAGGGCGTCTGAGTGGGTTTTGTTCATCTCATTGATTTCGTTCTCGATGCCCTTGTGGTTCTCTTGCTCTTCCTTGAGCTTCAACTTGAGCTCTTCCTATAAGGGGAAATAGTGTGAGCCATACTGTGATGCGTTTACAACATTTCGTACAATGGCTTTGGTCGCCGTCTTGATATTCTCATTGGCTTCGTAAAGAAAAATCTGGTAGAGTTCGTTCTTCTGCCTCGCAAGTTCGTTTTCATTTTCGAGGTATGTCTCGGCTTCATGTTTTTTGTCCTATGTCGCACGGCAGCGTCGCGCGTGGTGAGTGGATGCATGTCGCTGTATTAGGGCCACTCACCTCGAGATTATCTTTTTCTCTTCCCACATAACGCACGCGGTTCAGCTTTTCCATACGCTCCTCGTTCAGAGCTTCCAGGCGCTCATTGGCACCCTCGATAGGCTCCTTATATTTCGATGTACCAATGATATCTTCGAGGTATTCCAGTAAACCATCATCGTTCTCGTCTTTGGCTTTGGGTTTCATGAGCGCGATAGATTCGACTTCGCCCTGCAGGATGAGGAAACGCTTATGATCCAAGTCGATGCCTCGCTTGCGCAAAAGCGTGGTCACTTCGGTAAAAGAGCTTGTTTTATCGTTGATGTAGTATTTGCTGGAATTGTTGCGATAAGCGAATCGGGAAATGACGAGTTTGGAATTGGGTACGCGATCAAAGGCGGCTGGCGTGTCCTATCGAGAGGCTGCATGAGCTTTTCTTTTGTTCTGCTTTTCACTTGTATTCGAAGCTTACACCATCGATGATCTCCTGAAAGTGGATTTCCACAGAGCACGAGTCGCAATTGGGATGTTTGGCCGAATTGTGGATGAGCTCGGATAGTTTGCCTTGACGCATCTTGTTTGCACGGTAGCCGAATACAAAAAGGAGCGAGTCGATCACGTTTGATTTACCCGAGCCGTTAGGGCCGACGACTGATGAATATTGAAGTTAAAGATATAACCCTAGAAACAAGACTGGACTTACTTGCGCTGAAGGACTAAATGGAAAACCACATATGTAAGTTTCCCCGGAGAGTACATTATCGAGTTATAAACAAAGGAGATACCTTATGGAATGGACCAATGACCTGTCGACCGGCGTAGGACTTGAAGTTATTGAGGACCATTTTTGTTATAACAAGCCGCGGCTTGCTTGGCTCGGGGCTGTCTTGCGGCTGCCCACGCTGTGATTGAGATTGAGATTGGGGCTGAGGGGGTGTGCTTTGGGTATCAGGTGTAAATGCCACTTTACGTGGAGGCACAGAAGAGGGTTGAGGTGAATGAGGCGCTTGGGATGGTTGAGACGTGTGCTGGTCATCCTTCTGCGCGGATGGTTGAGGCGTGGTTGCCGTGTCTGCTGCTGTTGTTATTGGTGTCATTGTTGTCGCCTCGTCAGAAATGGCATCCAGGTCAGTTTGGATAGCGTCTGTTGTTTGGCTATTGTCTTCTCTGAGGCGCTTTTTCTCCTGAACATCAGCGAGCTCTGGGCTTTCCGAGAGATGTCGTTTCCGTACATCGGACATGTCGGAAAAAGTATGAATGTAAGAAGCGCGATTTTTTCGTTCTGATTTACGCGACTTTATCAGTCCTCAGTTCCCTACATTTTATTTTCTTTTATTTTTTATAGCTTTCTGTAGGTTTTGGTGCATGCTTGTTCTATGCTATATATAAGGAAAAAGAGATAAGAATGAAGTCTAAATAATCGAACCGCGGCGTTGACCTTTTATAGGGGGGCCTTTCTTACCGGAGAAGTATATAATTAAAGTAGCACTGATAGTAATGAATAATATGAAGCTCGAACCAAGATAGCGCTTTTTCCACACATAGACAATGTCAGTATTCCAGAGAATGCAGTTTATTCATATGACGATGATGATATAGATAGATAATGCTAGATATGATATGTATGAGATGATCATGGAAAGAAATTAGAGCTTTTGGAGGACAAATTTGGTTTCTCCTGCTCGCTTAACAAGCGAATAGCGTTCAAGGTCATAAGTATCGTACATTTCGCGTGCCAACTTGGCTGCTTGGTGATGGAGTGGTTTGCGTGTTGCCTGTAGCGCGTAATCCCGGTTGATCCAAATGCACATTGCAAGACACTCGCGATGCTGATTCAAATCACCATACCAGTACTTGAAAATTGAATAGTTTGAAATAAGTTTGTTGCTCGTACACACAGAATAGAGTATTTTTTTTTTTTTTTTTTTTTTTTTTTTTTTACCTTGAGTAAACCGCCGCTCTGAATTGCTTCTTGCTGTGCCTGGGCATCGGCTTCAAATAGCAGTTGATGATTGGCGTCTGCCCGTCTGACACTCCGAAACGCAACAATGAACCAATCGCCTTCGGTGTTTGGTCCGAGTCGGCCAGCCACTTCGTCCCAGTTGAATACATCCGCCAGGGGTGCCTTAGCATAGTCTCCCGTAATCACATGGAAGTACGGCAGAGCCTTTTCAAGCAGAATACGATCTACTGGCCGCAAGTCTCGCTCGATCTTGGCACGGTTCTCCGGAGTCTCGCCGAGCCATCCGGCAGGTCCAATTGTGGTGTTGTGAATGCTGCGGCCATTCAGATCTTGTGCGACGATCGCCTGTTCCACAGCCTGCCCGTCAGTCAGATCCAAAGCAAGCTGCTTGGCTCCGATAGCAGTAGAAGATGATTTGGCAAGCATTGGTCTTATAGGTATAGGTATAGGAGAGCAAGTGGAAAGAAAGGAAGAAAAAGTTTTTTAATTGTCTCTTTCGGAGCAGTTTTTACGCCTTTTAAGTAGTGAAATAGGTTATTGCACCATCGAAAGAATGATTGGATGACACTGAAACAAGTCTGTTAAACTCGTTTGACCAAAGCATGCTTGAAATGGAGGTAGCTTTCTCTGGTATTGCCTCGCTCGCTATTCCTGCTTTCGATCACGTCATTTCTGTGCCTCGACATTCCTCTGATATGTCGTCAATGCAATGCATGACGCACCCCCGACCCTCCTCCGTCCTCCCCAGCGTAATAGAGCCATCCTATCGATCGCATGCTAAAGTGAAATTGAGCGATTATTATTAATACACCATATGCGCATGTAGCTTGATAACAACTTGCCTCCCCACGCCGTCTCAGGTTGATTCCTAATACTTGTCCCTTTTCGCATGTGATATTATCACAGAAACCACATAGAATTCAGCAGTCGCTAAGAAAGAGATTTGCTTTTTTCGCCGCCACCGCCACCGGTGCCAAAGAGTCCGCCAAAAGGAGACAGACCCCAAGATAATTGCTGTTACTGTTGCTGTTGAATGGCGGCTGTCGTCCGCTCCGTCGCATACCCACAGGCGGTGGCATGTTCTTCTTTTTTAAGAAAAAATCAGCTTGAAATCTTCTTTTTATCCAGGGTATTGATTTCTAGTTACCTGCGGAGAAAGGATCGTGTGCGAAGGGGTCAACGGCAAAGGGGTCCTGACCCCACCCCGGATGACCAAAAGGATCATGGAATGCATTTATATTGTAGCCTCGGCAACTGCCACCCATCATGGTAGGCTCACCAAAGAAGCTCGCAAAGATCTCAAATGGATTATGGAACCAAGTAGATATAAAAAAGGAGAAGGTGTCAGATGATTGCTATTGACAACTACGATACAAAAGTCAAGCAACTTACGTGGAAATCAATGAATGGGTTATAGTGATGATGAGGATAATGTCCTTCTTCATAGCCCCCTGCCGCATAGGATTCAGATTCGCCCATATCATACACGCACAACTAGTGCTATCGTATCGCCCTTTACTACTCACGGCCTGATAGGATTTCATAAGCATGTCCACCCAACCCAATATGTGAGTCAAGCCACCATTATCATGTAAGAATATGTGTGCAAGTACCTAGTCTCTTAAACTAAAGAAAAGTTGTTAATGTCATGAAGTAAGAATCAAATTGAGGAATTGCTACGCCCACACCAATTTCCAGCTCGCCCACACCAACCTTTTTTAGTGATTTTAGGAAGCTTTGTCCAGTTGTAAATGTCGACCAATCAAGAGGTATTATAGCTGAACAGCATAGGACACACCAACGTTTATGTATCGCCCAGACTTATATGCATGTACGTCCTGACTTTTTCTTTGATGGGGAAAAGGTAACAGACGTATAGAAAATTCTACATCTGAGATAACGTTTTATAAGGCGTAACAGCGGTCATGTCTGAAGCTGTTGGGCCAATCTACATCGTAGGGGATTTTTAGGGCAATACTGTTGCCATTCATGAAAAGATTTTTCTACAGGGGAAATGCATGAATCGAAATAATGGTATGTATGCAATGATTCTATACAATGGGAGTGGTCTTATCTATCAATATACGTATCTAAGTATTGTATTACAGCCAAAGCTGCCATCCATGGACGGTAGCACGAGTCTCAATATCTCCCGGATCCTCTTCAAACATGACGTGCATTTTCTTTTGCAAAAAGTGATCGGCATGGAAGCTATAACCAACAAGTTCGCGGTCATCTGGATCAACGTCTTCTTGGTAAGGGCGTTGAGCGATCTGAAAAAATTCGAGATCCCTGTGGGCGAGATGAGGACGGTGATGGGTGTAGAAGACATAGACGCGGCCGGTGGAGGGAGTCAGGAGATCGCGACAGGTCCGGAGCATGGCGTGGTGCTGAGAATGATTGAAGACAAGATCACTTAGGATAATCACATCGTATGTCGTCTTTCCCGCTGGTAATGCTTTGCGCAGACTCGCTGTGGATGTGCCCCAAACATAGCCCTCCACATGGACATGTTCTTTGACGAGGGCAGGCAGATTGATATCAACATTGTATTGCATATTGTCGACCAATTCCTTGTCTGGATAATCAGTGACGACCACTTGGGACGCCCCATTCAAGGCAGCCACAATGCTGGGTAAAGCACCTCCAGCACCAAGCTCAAGTACGGTTTTGCCTGCACAGATCGACGAGTTTTGGTCGAAATGGTCCGCAAATACTTTGGATGCATTCCACAAATGATGCGCCCAGAGTGGATGAGATCCAACGAGACGTATCTTGATCGATTTGATATCGTCTATAACAGCAGCTTAAAATATATTTTTACTTGAAGCACAAGTAGATCAGTCGTACCTTGGCAATTCTCGCGTGTATACGTTTCAAAAGTGGGTTCGGGGACGGAAGCTACTTCATCATCGGACTGGAGTACGAAAACATTGCCATGTCAAGCATACATGCATAAGATACAAAAGAAGAATGGGGGCTTACACCAAAGAGATCGCCAGCAAAGTTTTCCTCATCGTCGGCCATGTCAAATGAAATGTAGGGAGGAAAAGCCCAAAAAAAGAAAGAAGAAAAAATATGTCGTCGCGAATTTGTGACCTGTGCCAGCATCAATTCTTGTCACCTTTGCTTTTTCCTTGTCTTTCAATCGATGGACCCTTATAGATCAAATCCTTACGGCGGTAAGCTCATTTTTATCTGTAATGGAATGCAGTGCTCATAGTACGACAGGGTACCGTCCACCGGGCGGCGGGTATCGTCCACCGATGGGCATGCCACCACAACCATACGGCATGCCACCAGGAGGAGGACCCCCAGGTCCTTACGGTGCTCCACGTCCTCCCATGTCCCATCCTCGCCCACCTGCTCCCTACCTGCAACAAAACGGTCCGCCACAACAGCAGCACCAGGAGACCAACAAACTCACGACCGTTTTTGTCGGCGCGATCGCTCCCGGCATTGACGATGCTTGGCTCGAGAAATTGCTCAAGGTACATTGTAATCACACGCGCGCCTTTGTCTTAACAACGAGTGCCTATTTGAATGTAGGCATGCGGTACGCTGGTCAACTGGAAACGCACAAAGGATCCTTCCGGGAATCCCAAAGGGTTTGGATTTGCTGAATATGAAGATGCGGACAGCGTCCTGCGTGCACTCAAAGTGCTTGGTGGCGATGAAGGTTTCCATGACGGTCTGCTGTTCACTGGACGCGACGAAAGTCAGACTCAAAAGAAACTCATTGTATGCTGTTTCTCCGCTCCAAGTCTTGCATTGTTCCATACTGATTTTGATCTCGTTTTAATAGGTCAAGGCCGATGACAATGTCCGGAATCACCTGGAAGAACACAAGACACGAACGATGCAGACAAGCGTAAGACTGACTATATTTGCGTCCACTCTCTTCCATGCTCACGCCTGTTCTATGCTAGTCTTCCGACGAACTGGATACCAAGGCCATGAACCTCGTGACTGAATATGTGAACGCTATCAACGACGGACGGGTTGCTTCCGATATGCAAGATGGAAAGTCTGCCGAAGAAACACCCGCAAAAGAGGGCGCCGACGACGACAATGACGAGCAGGATATCATTACCAAAGAACTCGCTTCGTTCCGCGAGCGTGCTGCTCAACGAGACGAAGAACGACGTCGACAGGATGATCATCCTGACGACCACCGACGGCATGACAGACGGCATCATCGCGGTTCACCCGAACCTGACCGTCATCGTCGTGGCGGAAGAAACGGACATCGACAAGAGTTCACCCGCGGGTCGTACGAACGCCCTGACGAAGATGAAGACATCAGCGACACGGAACTGGAAAGACGACGCGAGGAAAAGCATGAACGCGAAGCAGAGCATGCGTTCCGTCAAAGAGAACAACGCGTCGAGAAACGTGAGATGATGCAACTCGAAGACTACGACCGCGAGCGGGCTCGTGTCGAAGAGGAAGATTACCGACGCGCACAGAATAAGCAGTATTGGTCTGAGCGTCTCGCCGATTATGACGATGAAAAAGAAATCGACAGTGGTCATGCCGAGTATTATTCCAATAGGTATATATGCAGATATATTTCATACGGAGAACCAACGTATTTAACGAATTATATGCTCATCTTTCCCTTCTTTACCTTGTTTTTTTTTTTCTAAAACCACAAGGTCGCGCTGGCGCAAGCACCGCATGGCTTTCCGACGTCGGGAAGAGGAATTGGATGAGGAAGACCGACGGGCTGAGGCTCTGGAGAAAGAAGAAGAAGCACGTCGGGCTGAGGAGGAAAAAGCACGCATGCAGCAAGACGACGCGGCTAACCTGGCTGCAGTAGAAGCACCCAAAATTGCCATCAAACCCACCAAACTCAGCTTCAACACGCCCATCAAGCGGATATCAGCTATGGGTGGCGCCGAGGATGATGAAGACGACGAACAAAGCGGCAAGAAACGACGCGTCTTGGTACCTCTCGACTACGGCGATGATGTCGCTCTCGACGACGCATCTCACTTGGATAATGAGGAACGCGTCAAACTCGTGAAGGAACTCATTGACTCTATACCAAGCTCAGAGCAGGAGCTGTGGAACTGGCCAGTGAAATATGATCAAGTGGATGAGGTAAACAAGAGCAATCCGTGCAACATGGAACCGGAGGAAATGTCTGATATATTTACCCCACCAGGGTCTGATGGAGTCCAAGCTGCGGCCATTTGTCACCAAGAAGATCGTTGAGCTCGTTGGTGAAGAGGAGCAAGAACTCATCAGCTTCATTTTGGATTTTGTCGGTCAGAAACGTCCGCCCACCGAGCTGGTCCAAGAACTGGAAGTGGTAATGTCTTATCTTGTCTTCGTTTCTCTTTCTCTTTCTCTTAATGGCTTCATTCTCTTTTGCACAGACGCTGGATCAGGACGCCCTTGTTTTCACCATGAAATTCTGGCGCGCACTGATTTTTGAAACCGAGCGAAAAGCTCGACGGCTGTAATATTCCAAGCATTCATAAAGTTACGTACATCGCGTCGGCATCGTTGCAGAAGAACAAGCACGCATGTTTTTTCTCTACGTTTATCCAAACAAATAAATCTAGGTTTTTGCTGACCACCATCATAATCAAGTTCAATAGCGGCCGCTATGTGATAAACGCATTTTCCTTTCATATATCTGTTATTCGCATAAAGATGTATCTTTGGATCCTGGGACATAGTTAATGTAAAAAAGAGCTATATTTGACTCTCTTGGATCACATCTACTTATGGAATCGTTCCTTACTGCAGGCTACACGAGTACCATATATATTATTACGTAGTGCGCTTTCCGCCCTGCATAGTATGTATTCGTTTACTAATTTCTACTACTACGGATTATATACCATTGGGACCTATTCTCGATGAAGTAGACGCAGCATTGCCCTGAGGTAGAGGCATGACTCCGTGTTGTTTCAAAAGATGTGTGCTGATATAGCCGACGAAGACAAACAAAGATGGTGACTGAGATCGACCGAAAAGAGCGACTGCACAGACCAAGTCGGACGGAAAAAATAGCTTGGTGGCGGAAGCAGATTCAACCGAGTCTCGGGACGACGTATGCGCCGTCGGTATTGTCTAGTTTTTCCGATAAACTGGAACACGAGTAGTACTATAAAAGGCGCCATGGCGCGGTAGAAGAGGTATCTATTTTCATATTTACCAAGATGAAAACGGCTGCTTTCCTTTCCCTATTTGCGATTGCCGGTGCAACTTCAGTGCAAGCCCTTGACAGAATTATCGCTTTTGCTGATAGCTATACTGACAACGGCAACGGTAAGATAGACTATCGATAGTCTATGTGCTAAGAGACTCACGTCACTTATCTCATCTGAAAAGATTATGCCAACTCTGGCTTCCCTCCCTCACCTCCTTACTGGAAAGGTCGTTTCTCCGACGGCCCTACCTGGCTCGAGTATGTCGCTGACAATCTCAAAGGCATCGATGTGATCAACCACGGACACGGTGGTGCTACTACAGATAATGAGCACGCCTACTCTGAGTTCAATGGCTACGTTGTTCCCGGTGCTGTGCAGCAAGTGGAGCAGTCCGATGACAACGGCACCGAGAACGACCTCTATATCATTTCCATTGGATACAATGATCTTAACGGCATTATCAACCCTGACATGGCAAGTATAAACGAAAATACATGTAGTGTGAACACCGTACTTACACACAGTTTTTATCGCAGTACAAAGTGAATTACAAGTACACTAAGGAAGATGTCGCTCGCGGCGTCCTCAACACCGTCAAGGGTATCCAGAAAAAATACAATGGCAAGGAGTTCCTATTCCAAAACGTCGCCCCTTTCTACCATTGGCCAGTCATCCAAAAGGACGACAAGGATCGTACAAAGTCACTGATTAACGAGTACAACTCGCTCGTTGAGTCTGAAGTGAAGAAGATCAAGGGTATCAAGGCCAAATTCATGGATATCAATTCTTGGTTTGAAGAAGCGATTGCCAACCCTGAAAAGTATGGTTTGCGCACGGACAATGGCGCTTGCGATCCTGGCATCGGCAAGACTGACGTCTGTGAGGACCCTGAGAAGCACTTTTACTTTGATTCATATCACCCTCAGGCCAAGATCCACAAGGCATGGGGCGAGTGGGCCACCGATTATCTCACTAAGGCTTACGACTTTGGTGGCAACGGCAAGGGTAGCAGCAGTAATTAAGCGAATATCTCTGTTTCCTTTTCCAGATGGTTCAATAAATATACGACCTTACGGGATATTAACTTTGTATTGTGTTTCATGAATTTCGTGGACAACGTTGAGGCGTGGCGCACAAACATGTAACAAATAAGTTTGGTTCCTAAGTTCAACCTACGTGTGAGCTGCATTATGAAACCTGACCCGACTGTTTGCATCTTGTCCAACGATCATATTACCGACTTTTTATTCCATATCTCATGGTGCAATATGCGCAGATGTGGTGATTGGATTATTGTGATTGCGAAGGGAAGCACAATAATGGCAGACAGTGTTAACATCATTCCTGTAAAAGTCAAGTACGGAAGGGGTCACTTGAAAGATAACGGAAAACGACGACAAACTCGGGAACACATAGCTGATTTTTTTTTGTTTAGTTTCTATAGCAGGAGCTCAATCATTAAGAAATAGACATGTCTATATGTACACGACGTTGCACAACGGGTATGCAAAATACAACAAAATGCTCAACCTCGGCGTACAACCTTAATGGGGCAGGAAAGGCGCAAACATGGAAAACGTCCCGTTGCTATAAGAAAACAACGCTTGTTTGAAACCCGATTTTATCCTCCCTCACTTTTTTTTTCTTCCACTCGCTCGTTTTATTCCTTCCAATCTTTTTCCAATTCTTCTACACTGCCTTGATAAAAGTAATGCAGACCACTGATACCCATCATACAGCGATGAACTACGTCCAAGCGGATGAAGCATCAGTAAAGTACCCTCGTAATGGGTCTACGACCACCAGCATTACCATGAGCACCACGCGTTTGTCGGATATTATGGTTCCACTTTCGTTATCGTCGATTTTTGCCCGGACTCCCCGGCGAAGGCAGAAGCAGGAGCAAACACAGGACTCTGCCACTGGCATGAACCGATCATACGACCATAGTCGATTCAGCAAAGACGAGGAACGCGTCTTGGTATATCAGTTTTGCGGGTCTTGAGGGCGCTCATGCGTATTTCCCCTCAACCCCGGGACTCTGGGTGGGCACCTAGATATCCTAATCAATCCACTACTGTTCTGTTCTTTGGTCAACGAAACTAGTACTCCATCTCTGTACATTCTTCGCCATCCCCCAGGGTCTTTGTATACCAAATCTTTGAGGCGCTCGCTTCATACACATATATATAGTTAACTTGCACATACGTCCGCAACGCGTTATATTTTAATACCATTCATGGCAAATAAAGAAAAGCTTGGTCTTGTTCTGAACTGTTTATAATTCCATCTCATATATGGTATGTCGTTCCGTCAAGACCAGCTATCTCTTAATAGAGCAAGGTTGGACAAAGTGATTCGATTTTCCCGCGCGCGCGCAGCAGGTTGTCAAATATGGTAGTACGGTCGTATGGATAAATCTGCCTCCCCGTAGATCATCTGCTCCACATCGTTTTCACCCAACACTTCCGCTATATTTCCCACAATCCAATATCATGAAGGCCACCTGTGCAAGGTCCTTTTAATAGTGGCTGCAGTAAAAGCAATCTAAAGGACCGTATGTCTTGTAAGGCCCACCTAATCACGGGATCACGATTTAGACGAGCGCTGACTCGGGAATAATTTTTTTTGGCCTGAACGAAGAATCAAGCGCATAGCTGCATATGTACATGTATCCTTCGGTCCACACCACTCTGTTATAGTTTCTTTAATTGGTATTCCAAGTATGAAAAAAGAAATATGCACATAGTCAGGCATACCATTTGTACACCGAACTAAGGCAACGTGGACACGCCGCTGGCGCCTATTACACTCATCTGGACTCTATTCAACCAGCACTTCCTGCCGAATGGTAGTCACGCCAATTATCTGGAATAAATCATATTGCACTTCTTTGGCATAGTAGCTTCTGGGCTTTTGTACGGTATGTTCGTCGAGTACAAGGCTGATGGGTGGGTCGCCAAGCACCAATGAGCAGCACTTTTATATGTATGACAGCAAGGGGGCGCGGACGCATATCATACATTCACCCTCGAAAGCCACAGACGGAGGGAAGCTTGATGCTAAACGTCGGAGAGCGAGCGCCATCTGACTTGCGTAATTAATGCAGGAATAATGTAAGTTGCCCTCACCTATCACATTCTATCCGGGGGCGGTGGTTATGTGACAACTGAAATAAATTTTGGCAGAAATTTTTGACGTTTCACAGCAGACCGGCATATATAAAGAAGTGTACTTTTCGCCTTCCTCCCCCCTGTATATACGGTGTAGCTCTCTCTATCATCATTTAAAGCCATCATGAGACTTCAGTCACAAAGCAATGTGGATGTAGGTATCGAAGCGTAATAGCGTTTCTACTTTATACACTGATACGATCCATTATCTGGGTACTACGCTACAGGCGGCATTGAAACGCATCATAGAAGTGTGCGACTCACGATATGAAGAACGCGATATGCTCTTGGAAATGGCGAAAATAATGAGCCGGCAGAATATGTCGCTGCTTGCTCGTCGTGCCCGCGAGGTGCTGGTGTAGAAATCGACTCAAGACCCGAAAATACGTTACACAATGAACCACATGAGCATCGCATTGCCAAGACGAGGAGCTTTTTCTCGCTGCTCCCTGCCCCAATACATACCCTACAGATTTATATATATTATATACTCTACTTTAATCGTTATACATATATGATCAGCTTGATCCTCGGTTACATTTTTCTCGGTGCTGTCTTCTATGTGGAGCATCGGTACGAAACAAGCAAGTCGAGGACGACAATTCAAACTTCTGGGGACGATGGCGGGAGCACACGACTTTTGGTGATTGTGTCTGCTGTTTGCTTAATGGTGAACCCTGTATTTTGGCTTCTTCTCGGAGTGGGAAGCGCATCGGCTTGGACTGGGTGGGTCGGGCTCGGATGGATCATTGGCGGTCTTATCCTACTGCGATGGACCCTGTTTGCCAACCCGTTTTATCTGCGTTCGATGGCTACCATCGACGACCAATACATCTGCACCGATGGACCATACAAGGTCGTGCGCCATCCAGGATACGCTGCATTTGTTGTCGCTTGGCTTGGATTTGGCCTGGCAACCGCCAACTGGTTTGGTTTCGTTACCACTGCCGTCCTTGTCTTCTATGCCTATGTCAAACGTATTCAAGCAGAGGAGCAGATGATGCTTGACCGCTTTGGTGTCGATTACCAGCAATATATCAATGAATCCTTCAGGTAAGCTGATAACTGTATTACTATCCCATTGGCTCGTTTCTGATCATGACATACTTATACATGTTAAATCAATACATCCTATGTAAAATATCATGGGGTTTTATATCATATCTACTTCCCTTGTTTTATATACATTTGTTGGTGTAGACTGATTCCCTTTCTCTTTTGAATTCTACATCGTGTACATAGTCTTTTTTGTCCATATTGCATGTAAAAAAAAAGTTGAGCATGTAGCTGCTTGAGTGTTTTTCTTTGTATGCATGGTATGTTATGGTGTATGAAAATATAATTATTTAAACGTGTTCTAGTCATATGCAGAAATGCCCTGTTTTTCGCTCTCTCTCTCTCTTTTTTGTTTTCCCTCATTCTCTCAACTCTCACGCAAACTCACACCACTCTGAGTCTCAACTGCGGCACACCCTTTTTCATTTTTCACTTTTGGTCTGAACTGGACAACTTAATGACAGGAATGAAGACACACACGAAATCATCACAAGCACGTTACAATCTTCGACCTCGGCGTGGGTCACATCACCTTTTGGATGGGTTTCCTTCAGGTGGTGCCAACCGCAGCTATGAGTCATATTCGCGAGCTGAGCTACTTGAGCTCCAGGAGCGGAATAAGCGTATACTTCACC
The DNA here is from genome assembly GCA_002105135.1 of Syncephalastrum racemosum. Lineage (NCBI taxonomy): Eukaryota > Fungi > Mucoromycota > Mucoromycetes > Mucorales > Syncephalastraceae > Syncephalastrum > Syncephalastrum racemosum. The sequence continues at coordinate 1,631,322 of MCGN01000009.1, read as the reverse complement.
ACAAGTAAGGATGCTACATACAGTACTACTACACACATAAAAAAACAAAAAGAAAAGAAAAGAATATATACTGTATACTGATCGTATCATCCAATATCGCTGACTCTTGTGCTTCTTCCTTCTCGGAAATAATATTACCTTTCTTATTACTGTTAGGGCTGTAGTGAGCCAACTCCCTGATCAAGGCGCCCGTCTGCGAAATACGATTGAATATGTAGAGCAGTTACTCAACGCTACGGCAGACTCTACTCTTGCTGCTCACCTCGCCTCACTGACCTTGCAAACGCCCCGTCAAAATCCTCGTCGTCGATATAAAGTCACGAAAGCACGTGCCACTGTCTCTGCCTCTTCTACCACGATCGCAGGAGCTTCTGCCGCTATCACAGCAATCACTGCTTCAAGGGATACTCTTCCGCCGCGTCCGCCTGGCCTTGTCACCAAACGACGAAATAGCAGTACCTGTGTGCGCCCCATTGACATCTCAAGCAACAATAACAACAATAATGATAATGATAGCAACAGCAATGCTTGCTCTTCTGCAAGACGCCGCACCTCTTCCACTTCATCATTCTCCTCTTACTCCGTTCCGTCGACTCCGGCCGATGATCAGGTATTAATGCATCAGCATGATATGCTCCTTTCCCTCGAAAGTGCGTTCCCTGACCTTTGTTTGCTGTTTGGCGTGTAGAACTTTGGCCACAGGACTTGCATGATGTCCCTTGCGGAGTCTGTGCAACTGCAAGAGTCCCACCATCGTTTACTGGAGGTAACAACTCTTGTCTCATTTGTTACCATTTATGCTGTAGTCTGACACCACCCCTTTTCTTTTTTTTTTTTTTTTTTTTTTTACTAGGATGAGTTGGTGTCGAAAAAGCTCAACGGACTTTGGTATGTGATAGGCTCTGTATTTTAAACGTATGGTTACTTACCTTTGCAATCTTGTGTCGATTACTACAGCGATACCATGACGGAAATGTGTATCGTTTCCGCCTCAAAACGGAAGCCAAGCCTGCCACAGGTCCCCGAGGCTGTCGACGGGGATGAAAACAATACAAACGAAGATGCCGATGCTTCGGGTGCGTCACGGGAGCAAATGTATTATAGGATGGCGGCCAAACACCGACGGGCAGGAGAGTAGGACCAGAGAAGTCGAACAACACTACTGTATAAACCCGTCCACTCCCCGCCTCTTCTCCTACTTGTAATCAAAACGACCACAACCACCCACATTCATTGAGATACCATTCCCCGCTGTCCATATCCTTTCTGTCTGCTTTACTTGACATAATACAAATCATTGATGAAACTATCACGGAGAGAAGATGGATAACCCTGTTTGGCGACAGAATTTGACATGGTCGCAAGAACGTGCTTCCGCTTCTTGACACTGCGCATCTGTTATTTGTTTGCGTTTACTGCTAGGGCAAGGATCTGGGCGCACAAGTGTTTTGTGCACCGTACAAAATCGGACCCAGAACCTGAAGCATTCCACATCCGCAGATTCATCTGTTTTCTGTGTACGCCTGCAGAAGAACTAACTAATATAAACGGAGTAATTGGTCTTATTTTTCAGGTTGTAAGCTGCTGGAAAAGGAGAAACCACCCCATTCTTCTAAGCGATCGATGACCCTCCTTTGTAGTAGTGGCTGCTAGAATAAGAACAGCTTAATGGCTGCTTATGGCCCTTGGAAACATGGGATACTTCATAGATTACATAAGTTACTCCCTTATTACCTTATTAAAGAACCTGTTCGTTTTCATCCTGGACAAGAAACTTCCTTGAGTTTTAGGGAATAATGTTAATTTATTAGCATTATTCTATTTATACTAGTAGCATGGATATCTTGCTTACTGGATGGTTCGCAGTATAAAGCCACCAGATTGCTTCTTGCGAGGCATACAATGAACCGACGGCGGTCAAACACCAACGGCTATTGGATTACTGGCATTCTGTACAATGTTTCTCGGTGCATGAAGCTAAAATAACTCCTAGAAGTACAGCTATTCTAAGTGCCATAATCGAGAGTTACACGACGCGACACCTTATGGTAATATTTAATACGCCTATTGATGACGGACGCATAGTACGCATAGTTCTCCGTATCTACCCGTTTTTTCTGGTATATATTCGACAACGGATGCGTAGCAGACGTGCTTGACGCTCTATGACATGTGAATTTGTTGCATTCGTGCAAAGCAGCTGTCATATTACAGTAGATGTATACCTAGATGTACATACAAAAAGAAAGGGGAAAAAAAGGAAAAGAAAGGTCTGAGCGGACAGGGGCCGATGTTCATTAACAGCCACACGAGCTACGGAAGCACGTCTCTCGGTACCGGGAATCGCGGCACGATCGTCTCGGTTGGATACAGTTGAAAATAGTTTGGTTGAAGCTGAGAAATTGAGACCAAATTCACTTGAAAGAATAACAGAAAGGTGAGGATGACGGAAAGAGAATACGGTCGAGCGCATCCATTCTTTGACTCTATTGTTTCTATGAGGGACAATACAGATGGTTTGTACTTCTTCACGCGCTTTTCCTACTGGCCATAGGCTACATATAATTATCATAATCTCTGACAGCCTTATCTCTTTAGATAAATGTACTGTGATTGCCCATTGCAAAGCGCGCAAACGAGCATACAAAAAGAGCACATCGGAAAATGGGCTAAACCAAAACCCGTGACGATCTCATTGAGGAACGCTGGCGCGCATGCCAACAGTGTGATTTGCTAGGTATAAGAGAGTATGAGATAAGGTTTTTCATAAAACATGTACGTAGTACCAGGTAAACAGAGTACCTTCCCGAAGCATATATGTAATGAGCCCATACTTCAAGAAGTAAGAGGATGCTTTATTGGAAATTGTGGAGAGTAAGAGAGGCGACATGTACTGTGCGTGACTATGTGTGTAAGAGAGTGTGAAGTCGCCGTCGTCCTCCTTGAGCGTTTCTAAGAGGAAGTCCGTGAGAGCGAGTCCAGTTGGCTATCAGTCCGATGGCTCTTGGTAGAGGTTACCTTGTGCCGATGCTCGCACCATCCACAGGCCGCGTCTCTGCGCATTGCTTTATCCGGTGCTCTCTTTTTCTGCAATTTGCCGAAATGCGCTTCCTCTTTGTACATCCACAGACCGAACTGTCGCTCCATGCAGACACCGCGGATTTTAGGCTGTACCTTGTACATGTCACTGTTCGTGAAATATCCGAACTTGTACATGGCCTTGTTGCCGCAGTCGTGACCAGAGGTTTCGTTGCTGCTGTTGATTATATCGCCGCCGGACACCGTATCTTCGACGGCGATCGACTCAGAAGATGCTACTGGGACCAGCACCGTTCTCCTCGAGCTCAGCTGCGAGGATTACTGGCGCTTCCTCTACTAGGTGCTTCCTCAAATGGTGCTCTGGTTTATCGGTAGGCGGCTCGAAATATCTGGATCCCGAATCTGTTTATACAGCACTGCAAACGTTCCTCTTGCGCTTGTCTCCGTTTTCTTTGACTCGACACGCTCCCCCCGGATGTTTTCGCATACATACAGATCATAATATGAGCAATTTCTGGTTCTTATCAATGCTATACGTTCGCTTATATTAGTGGTGTAGTTCCTCGAGAGCATTCTAATGTGCTATTCCCCTTATACACAGGTGGTACTATGTACCTGGTTAATCTTTCGAAACCGCTAGATGTGGGAGTATTTTTGCAGATTAGAAAAGAGGAAAGAGAAAAAGGGAAAGAGAGAAAACGGGAAAAAAGAAAAGCGGGGGAATCATTCACGGTTTAAACATCGAAGAAACGCGCCGCCAAGAACTTTTGATAGGTGACGACCTGCGATCGCAGCTTGGTCTTTTGTTCCTCGCATGTCATGGGCAAGGCGACCTTGCCGGCCCAGTCGTAGACCTTGCCGAGGAGTTGCATGATCTCCATGAGGTTATCTTCTGCGATTTCATGCCTAATTTCCTCGTCGAGGCCCGGCTTATGGATCCACAGTGCGACCTGAGTCACGAGCAGCGTGAGGCAGCCTTCCACCATCAGGAGCTGGTTCCGAATTGCCCTAAGCTGAGCGCGGTCCTTGACCTCCTGGCTGTCCTTGACCCAGCCGAGGACAGTGTGCGTGCACTCGACGAGGGTGCCAAAGGAGGTGCGCTCCCCGACAACGACACGCGGGCTGGGTTCGAGGATAGTGTTGCCAAACTCCCAGGCGGTCGGCGGGTGGTGGAGCGTCTTGTCGACGTTGGTCAGCAGGATGAGAATGAGAAGGGTGGTGCGGTAGATGCGGATGGCCTTGTGGGTGATAGTTTGCATGAGCTTGCTTTGTTTGAGATCGTCTTGCGGCTGAGAGGAGAAGGAAGAAGAAGAGACGGAGGGAAGAGAGTCATGCGCGAGCCGTTTTTCGTGCTCAGTGACAGGATAGAGCTGGGCCTGCATGTGCGCCGGGTGGGTGAAGAAGTAGAGATATCGCTGCATCAGGGCAAGGCCGCAGTCCTTGAAGACCACCAGAATATTTTGTGCGTATGGCAGAACATCTTGCGCGTGCTGGGCAAGGCCGAACACGACTTGGGTGATGCGGTCGACCTCCTCGAGAAGACAGGAAGAGAGCGACTCGGACGGCGCGATGCCGAGGAGAGATGCATTCAAGCCATTGGCAGTCGCAAAGGCTTTATCGATCTGCGGGCCATAGATCTGCATGAATCCGGACGCGCACCGAAGAATCTTGTCTAGTAGCAGCGGCTGGTTCGCGAGCGTGCGGAGGAGTGTACCAATGACGCTGAGCATGTTGCACCATACGACGTGAAGTGGGTTCCGCTCCACCTGCTCCGCCCCGTTTTGGTGGAATCGCAGGAACATGTCAAGTGCGCCGCGTTGAAGGTGAGGCGTGAGTGCATTGTTGCACAGCAGCTCAAGGAGGCCTCCGGCGACGAGGGCGGACGCGACGACGGGATAGGCTGCCAGATCGAGTAGGAGGAAGAAAGCGTTCTCGGCATAAGGTGTGATATGGATACTGGCGGCATTGCTTTGTCTATTATATAAGGAATTGAGTGTCATCATCCTACGCAAACGTACAGCCTGAAACTTACTCGGCCACCTCCTTGACCATAATAGCAATGCCTTCCTGTGTGAGGCGTAGCAGGGCACCAATAGTGTCGTACTTGCTGAGGTGGGTCATCCAGCGCTGATTATCGGGCTGATAGGTCGGCCTGATCAGCTCAACGAGGAGCGCGACGGTGACAGTCAGATCCTTGACGCAGGCCTCATTCGCGTCGGGCGAGATCTCATCGGCTTTGGCACGAAAAGCGGCTGCCTTGTAAACCATCATCTGGAAGCTCTCGCAGACACTGTCGAGAAGATCGCCCAGAACCCTCTCAGTCTGGTCCTTGTTGGGCAGTGTGCCGTGGACGCGGCGCAGCGTGCGCAGGGGCAGCAGGACGGCTTCCAGAAGCGGCCGATGGAAAGGCACAGCGATGTGCTCGCTGATACTCTCCAGAAGGGTGAACGGCTCGTGTCGCATGAGCGCACTGTAGCGCATGAGAAGCGCAAAGGCCTTGTCGGCGTAGGCGCGGCGATGGTTTGCGTTGTTACCGAGGAGGACACTCTGGTTGGCACCGACCCAGTTCTCGGTCAGGGCCCGAAGGAGCATGACGATACGGCTGTAGACGATCAGGGTGACGCCGTCGTCGCGCAGATCTTGCTCGAGATATGCCAGGAGCTTAAGCAGCAGATCGTAGAGGCCGTTGGCGCGCAAGTCTGCATTCTTACTAGGCCAGAGCAACTCGGTATCATGGCCGGCGCAGGTCTCGTTAAAGAGGATGTATGCCTGTTGGAGCACGTTTTGGGCATCGACGAGCGAGGCGTTGTGATTGGCGAGGCAGAGGTCGTTGAGCACCTGGTGTGCTGTCTTTTTGATCTCGCGAAGCGCGTGGACTTGCGGCGTGACAATGGTGTCCTCGTGGTCGACGACGTGATATTTGGCCTCAATCTCGGCGAGAAGGGACTGAGCGCGTGCCTCAGCCTGGCGGAGGTCGTACAGGAAGAAGTCGCCGTACTGGCGCGGTTCGCCGCTCGCGCCATCGTCACCAAAGCCGACGTGACCGGTGGTGTATATCAGGCGCGCCGCGTTTGAGCTGCCTACCATGCCGAGCAGCTTTTCGGCGCCGTCACGGATCTTGGCGCGTGACGCGGCATTGTAGTCGTTGCGGACGCAGATTGACTGAAGGTAGTCCATCTTTTGGGTCTCGCTGATGCGCTGCAGCTGGTTCCTCAGGCCGGCAGGTAGTTTCTCAGCCAGCGCACTCGTGCCGGCATTAACTTGCTTGTTGGCACCGGATGTAAGGTGGACTTCAAGAGCCATGATGCGCATTACCATTGCCTTTGAGATATGCAGGCAGCATACGCGGCGGACATTGGCGTTCTCGTTGGACACGGAGACACAGGGCAATGCGCTCGTGTCCTCGGCCGTGTCGGGCGCGCTCAGCGTGAGGTCCTGGTGAGCTACTGTCATGCTATGCTGGCTGAGCAGGATGCGACCCAGACAGTCCCAGAGTGCGCTGTCGCTCCGTGTGTACTGCACAAGTGCATAATGCTGATAGGCCGTCTCCCAAAACGTGGCGAGGAAGCGCAGGACGTTCGACAGAACGGTGGGCTTCTCGTACATGAGCTCCTCCCACTGCCCGAGCAGGTCGACAGCTGCGCGGACCGCCGAATCGCTCTCAGCGGGCGGAGGAGCAGCAGCAGCTGTTTGGCGTTTCTTCTTCTGCTCCTCAAGCAGTTTGACAGCTGACTTGGGGCTGGGCAAGACGCGGTCATTGCACTCCAAAAAGAGGATCGACAGGCTGGGTTGGGTCTCGAGGAGGAGGGTGATCATCTGCCAGATGGCAGCGAGGAGACGCTCGTCCTGGTTCTTGTCCTGGGCCACCCCGAGATACGTCTTGATGATAGATTGGGCTTGCTGCTTGTCGCCAAGATGACGAACAAAGTCGGGTTTGGCCGACCAGGCGATGAGGTTGCGGCACAGAAGCGTGACAATATGAGTGGAGAGTATCTGGAGCGAGATGTTGTGCTGATAATAAATGTGCTTCGTGAGCTGGAGCAGAAAGTCGGGGCTACCTGTGCCCGTAACGCGTTCCAGCATTAAGCGCTCGAGGGTACTCTCTTTGGCGCCCTGGCGGCTTGCCTCGAGCTGCTGCTGGAGAAGAAGCTTGATAAAGATGAACATGAGCTCAGTCAGGCGTTCAGCGCGGCGGGCCTCCTGCGGTCGACTTTGATGGAAGAGGGTATTGGCTGTCTGGGCGCCCTCACTGACCAGATCCAGGAGAGGCGCGATCAGATAAGAGCCGCCGTCGTTCAGGAAGTTGCGGATCAGGCCTGACCGCAGTTGGCCCAGGGTCATTCCTGTGTTGCAATCGCCAACCGGATCTTGGAAATAGTCGACGACTTCGATAAAGATACCGAGCACCTTGGCGCCAAGCGTGAACCGGTCTGTGAGGAACTTGTAGGGCCACGTCGCGTAGGCCGGAAAGACGTCGAGCATGAGGTAGTGTAGGCATGCGTACAAGGTCTCCACCTGCTGCTGCTGCGTTGCGGCCGAGTTGAGCCACCAGCTTTTCTGGACGTCGCCCACGAGGGCCTTGACGAGGTCGAGGAAGGCCATCATAAGCGGATAGCGCCCACGTTTGCGTTCTTCCTTGCTGACTAACTGATGCACTTGCGCGGCCGTTTTGTTGCTGCGCATGGACACGACGGCATTCGCGACGCTGGGACGCGGCAAGAACGGCGAAGTATGGAGGTACTGCCAGATAGAGTCCCTAAAGTAAGGCAGCAACAGGCTAAGGCAATCGAGCGACGCGGTAATGGCCGAGATTGGGTGCGGGTTGACAGAGCAGCCGAGTGACACAATGCTGCAGAGCAAGTCCACCAGGACAGGTGTTTGGGAAGTGCGACCGGCCTGCATTTGGGCGGCGAGGATGGTGGCGAGTGCTGGGTCGGCACTGAGGAGGTTGCGAATCAAGACGAGGATGGTCGTGACGGTATCGACGTTGGCGCCATCGAGGTCGTGATTGGGGTCGTCCATATCGGGTGAGCCTTGATTCTGCTGTGTGACAAAGGCAGTCAAGATGCCGGTAACAAGTTTCCAGCCCGAGTAGTGTACGTCAAACTGGACGATACGCTGTTCAGGGGAGTAAAGCGAGCCGCGCGCACCCGCCGGGATGGTGAGTGCGGCCCGACCAGCTATGCTGGGCATGACTTGGATAGCCTGGTTGGCTTCGACGACGGTAGCCTCATTGAGAGTATCCATTCTCACATCGACATTATCCTTGAGAAAGACGGTGATGGTGCCAATCTCCTGCAGATAGGAAAAGACACGCTTGGCCGCGAATGAATCGGGGGCGCGGCTACCGGTCAGCGAGGAAAGAAGCTGGATAAAGGGTTTGAAAGCGACGGGGAAGCGCAGCCGAGTGATCCTGAGCAGCACGGCCAGATCTTCATGCTGGATGTCCTCTTGCCAAAACTGCTCGCACAACGCGGTCTGCTTATCAAAGAGCTTCGACACGCAGTCAATGAGATCATCAAAACTGCCTTGGGGAATAAGCGATGGATGAGTTTTTGAAAAGAAACCACTGAGAAGGTGCTTGATGGTGGATCGATAGCAGAGATCGTTGGGCGCGTCGGTGTCGCAGAGAGCGCTGCCGAGTACAACCGAAAGTGTGTCGAAGACGTCGAGCTTCAAAGCGCGGCCGGCAAAAAGTCGATAAATCTGTGCGTGGTGCTGCACGTCCAGCACAGCCGAGCGCACGGTGCCTCGCAGGCCGGCCCGTGTCGTAGGCATGTCGAGTTCACCGTCAATCAGTTTACGCACATTGGCATATGCGGTGGGAGAGGTGGTCTGCAAGAGTTCATCGACGATGCTGAGCAGGTACGACCAGGCAAGCAAGAAGGGTGCATGGCTCGGGTGATCACCGAGAAAGGGAACGATTTGGCCGATTTTGACGAGGACCTCGGGCGCCTGGAGGAGAACATCGCCCGAAGGTCGTGGTGAGAGGGCGGTGCGGCGCAGCAGGGGAAGGTTGAGGACCTGAATCGAGAGGAGCACACAGAGATAGGACACCTCGTCCCGCCAGAGCTCGCCTTCGCGATCGAGCATGTGACACGACGTTTGTTGCAGCCCAAAGTTGGTCTCCTCGAATTCCTCCAAGAAGGCGAGGGCGTGTTTGGGGTGGCACGGCGAGGAAAAGTAGTAGACCGCAACAATCTCGAGCAAAGCCTTTTGCTCCGAGAGGCGCTGTTTTGCCCAGACGTAAGCGGGAATAGTGGCAAAGAGCTGTTGCGCCTGGGTTGTGGTGGCACGCACGAGCACTTTGAGCTGGGTCAAGAGTCGTTCGATAAACTCGTCGCCCTCGTCGAGCACCTTATCCAGGGCCTGCGCAGCCACAGCATGGAAGGGGTGCGACCCGTCGTAGGACACCCGCAAGAGAGAAGCGATGCACTGCAGGACCGAGAGGCGTTCCTCGTGGTAAAAGGTCATGAACTCGACCTTGAGCGCATCATCTAAAGGGGTGGTTGTCGTAGTATGTTCGCGTCGAAAGGTGTCCCACAAGCAGGCGCACATAAGCTCGTTGATATTGAATGTATCGGCAAAAAGCAGGACGAGGTCTTTTTCGTTCGTGTCAAGCTTGAAGGATCTTCCTTGATGGGCCACCGATCCCGATTGAATCTTGCTACGCGCACTCGCGTTGGGCCGTCCAAAGCAATCCAGGCCGAGTTTCAGGTCGCGTGCGCGCTCCTCCAGCGCAGTCTGCAGACGATCTAACGAGCATTGGTCGGCGCCACGTTCGATCGTGTCAAATAGTTTTCGATATGTCCTGCTCGTATGTAAATACAAGATTAGATTGTGTTGTCCATTTCACAAAAAGAGTCGCGCGTAGTATGTTGTCTAATCAGGTACAGCGTTTCCGTTTTCGTTTCTCTCTTTTCACTTACCCAGCGTATCGCTCATCCAGTTGATCCGAATGAGGGGCCATGGCGACAGATAAAACAAAGAAGGAATGTCTTTGGTTGACCGGACAGAAGGAAGGGACACAAGCGCAAAGACAATATTCACTCGCCTCGCATTTTTTCTTTCTTCCCTCATCTGCAGAAACGCCGCCCAAATTCTCGCGTGTATAAAAAAGTCACGTCACGAAAATGTTAAGGCAGAAGGGAGTAAGACATTTGATTTCTTCTCTTTTTTTTTTATAGACTTGAATTGGGGGGATGTGGGCTTTTCTTTCTTTTTTTTTGCAATTTACACAGGATGAATTATATGGTGAGAAGCGATAGAGAGAGAGAGAGAGAGAGAGAGAGAGAGAGAGAGAGAGAGAGAGAGAGAGAGAGTTTTGTGAGAGCAAATAGACAAACGTTCAAGGAAAAATAAAGAAGGGAAACAGAGTATGTGAAAGTAAGTAGAGGAAGTGTGCGTGTGTGTATGCGCAAACATATCAAGCGAAGAGAGGAAGATAAGTAGGGTATAGAATCATAAGCAAGGTGAGGTAAGTGGACACATTTTCGACAAAAAAGCATATATGTCGCAAAACTGAGAAAAGTAAAAGGGAGCCAGAAGAGAAGCCTTACGAGGCGGGATGCCGGTTGCTTGCGTCTCCTAAGCCAAGGCGTCTTTCGACCCTTTTCCGTGGCATCTGGTCGCGGCCGTCCAAGTCGACACTGTTGCGCTTGAGCGATTTGGACGGCTTGTGCTCCGGTATCGCATTTTCATTGTGCACAGGCCGCTGCGACGTTTTCCGTTGGTCGTGCTTTTTTGGTGTCTTTTCGATGAGCGTCCCAGGGGTCCTCTGGGAAGCAGGTGAAGCAGGTGAAGCGGTTGAAGTCGGGGAAGGTGAAATAGGTGAAGTGGATGAAGCAGGCGAGGCAGGTGACGCAGGCCTTTTCTCGGTCGCCTTTTCCGAGTTGGAGGCGGTCTCCTCGCCTCGTTCAGCTTCAGCGAGAGTCTTTTCTCCCTCTGATGGCGATTGATATTGCTTTGGATTCTGCTTTAGGCTTTCGTTCAGGGGAGCGGGCTTCCGTACCGTCCAAGACAAGGAGCGAACTGTAGTCTTGGATGCCGGACGACGGGCAGAAGGACGCGCGCTACTGTCAAGTAACTGTGGCTAAGACGGAGAAAAGATAGGTTGAGAATGAGATTCACGACTTGAAGTAGAAAATAAAGGGAAAATGCGTACGTCAAGGTTCTCCTTGTTGGCATCTATAAGACTGTCAACCGCTGCAGCGGATGCATCTGCCACACTGCCCGCTTGGCGTCGTTTCAGAAGGCGGGTAGCAGGGAGCAGTCCGTCTGCAGGTTTGGTGCATGCTGCGCTGTATACCTCGGATGACGCCTGGGTCCGTTCTGACAATACTTGGCAATTCTTTTAGGGAAATATTTGAAATTAATGAGAAAGCATGGATCGACAGGAAAGAAAAGAGGCGAACACGGGTGATTTGTCTTTACCAGAGATCGGGCTCTGCGCACCAGTCGAGTGGTGACGACAGCTTGCGGTCGTTCGCGCTTGTCATCATCAGAGGGAGGGGCAGACGAGGCATGTCTTCGCTGCACGCGACAGGAGCCGTCGTCTTCCAGGTCCATCAGCATAGTATGGTTCTTGAACAAAGCAAGGTCGGATTGATTATGAGCGATGAGCCCCGATGCAGCACCCTCGTCGAGGAGCTGCCTGAGCTTCGTATTTGGCGTATTCGTTTTCACGCATCCGATCCTCCGGTCCCGCAGACGCTAAAGATATAAAAAGGGTGGCAATTGGTGAGTTTAGAAAGGGGGTCAATCTTTCACGGGTATTGTTTCAGTCAACCTTGGTGATCGTCTTCGCGCGTGACGCCTCGCTTGTCGGCTGTTGCTCTTCTTGGGTTTCCTCCTCTTTTCGTTCAACATCGTCATCCGTCTCTTGCTCGAATCTGCATGGGAAAAGGAGAAGAAGTAGAAGGGAGTGAAGAGAAAAAAGAGAGCGCGCAAAGCAAAAGAAAAAAAACATAGTCGAGGGACACAGGTACATACACAAGCACACAAGCACAAGCACACATGTAGACACGCGCGTACATATGAGAGTGTCACAAAACCAACAATAAAACAAGGAAGCACGGAAATGAAATAGGAAGACAGCAGCACACTGGTAAGTACATGTACAAAGGGAAAGCGTGGAAAATGGCTTACCGTGCAAAAGCGGACGCCGCTTGATTGTCGGCCTGGTTACAACTGTCTTCATCCGGGGCGTCCTCTCCAGTCTCGCACACGACAACGATAGGCACGATATCGTATTTTTCCAACGTATCAATGTATCGGTACAGCGCGTCGAGAGCCGACCTACAATAAGAGGGCGAGGCACGTGGTTAAGTTATAGAGTGCCACATCGACGGGCGACGTACTTGGTGGATGAAGCGCGCCAAAGACGAGGATCGAGGGCGAGCGTTGCCGATTTGAATTCATTGAGGCTGCTCCGAGTGTGAGCGGACGGGTTTGCCTTTGCTGGCCGGTCCATCGTCCCAATGCACAGCTATGGAGAGAAAAGAGATGAGAGAAAAAGTGACTTGAAGTGTCGAAGTGAACAACAAATTAAGGGAACAACAAAAAGAAAAGAGAGAGAGAGAGAGATAGAAGTGCGTGTAAAGTTGTGCTTCACCCCAACTAGACAATGTATTGACCTTGTACACCCCTCACACACTTTCCTCGGTTGGTTGCTGCGCGCCATTACACATGGAAATTGATGGTCCGAGGCACAAATAGAAACGCAAACATCTACACTACACACGCGCTCTACGAGCCCATGCTATGCCCTTGCATCGATTATGAACTCTATGCATCACAATAATAATAGCGCCTGTATAATAAACTGTTTATATGTACATATCTTTTTCTTTTTTCTTTTCAGAGTTGACAGGGTGAAGAGTAAAAGAGAGAGAGATGAGGGGTGATGGGGGGTTGGGTATGCACGACGCGTCAAAACATGGACACAGCCTTGGAAACCCTAATACGTATAAAACCTCTCTATCCATACGAACAAATGACATACTTTTATCATCCATTTACGTTCCAATACCGAACTCACGATATTTACTATATAAAAATAAGCTCCACTTAATTTCTCCTGCGAAAAAAAAAGAAAAGGAAAGGATACACAGGCAGACGTAGACACATATAGATTACATAATGGCTCTTGGATTCATTTATGCTATTTTTTTCTTTCTTTCTATTATATAACCGTGTGTCTACAAACATATACATGTACATCAAGCTTATCTTTCTAGTCCATTTACTTGTCTATTTGTTGTGCCATATTAAGGTGCGCAAGTTGTTCCATGAGTCCGAGTCCTTGTAGATATACTGCATGGAAGAGCGCAAGGAAGGTTGGAGGGTATCAGCATCGCGTTTGAATAAGAGCATGACAAGACCCCAGCACACAGCAGCGAAAACGGGATAAGTGTGCTTGGGTGCTTCGATGATCTGTCGTTTGACGGGCACCTTGACTAGGCCCATTACCACGCGCGAAAAGATATACAAGACAATCTTATTTATGTTAGATTTTCATATCCCAACTATTCTCGTTTCCCCCCCCCTCCCATCCTCTCCCGGGTTCCACGCACGTACAGACCCCTTCCCTACTTTATTCCTTTTTACTATGACTTACCTGTTGGTTGATGCTATTGTTTTCACCAAACACAAAGTAGCCACCGACGAGACCGGCGATAAATGTGTGTAAATCGGACTCCTTGCCGCCGTTCAGTTTCTTTTGTAATATACACATGACCTTGTAGATAACTGCAAAGGTACCCAGGTTCTTGGCGTGCTGCTTCGTCGCCCGGAAGATATACCGGATCTTATCTTGAGCTCTATCCAGACTCTCAGTATATCGCAAAGTGCATATATAGAGGTCATGGTAAACTTACGGGCCTGACTTGAAGAGGACGGTCATGACAAGAGCATGAGGAAAGCGCACTTTGGCACCATAGACAATGCCATTGCGAAGTGCCTTAAGAATGGTCAGTACATCATGGTACTTTGGATCGAGAATGAGTTGGTTGAGGGTATCCATGAAGGTTCTATGAGGAAAGAGAAAAGAGAGAAAGAAAAAAGAAATACAAAAGAGGGGAGAAAGGATTAATGAAAAGAGCAAGGTTTCAAGCTCAAAGGCAATAGCAGTTCTTCATTTTCACATGCCTTCTCACAAGGAACCTAACCTTTCGTTTCCGACAGATTTGGTTTGATTCTTTTTACATCCACATATCAAAAAAAAAAGAGACGCAAGATTACGAGCTCATCCCAGGCTTTATTTTTGCTTATCTTCTTTTCGTCGCAACCATCCCGGGATATTTCTCTATTTCACATTTTTTAGAAAATGTGGACTGTTTGTATGTGACCAAAGCATCGCATAATAAATCAATAATCAGAAATAACAACAGTTCCACGATTTTACCCACAGTCGATTTGCATGACGCAAGCATTAAAAGGCGCGATAAGGCAAGTAGAGGCGATCGCACCTGCCCGTAGCACTTTTTTCTTTTTCTTGTCATGATTCTCTTGGGCTTCTTGGCCCCGTGGCCCAGAATGGTATCAAAAGTTTTATCTGCAAGCCACGATCCAGGTTAACAGAGTGACAAAGGACCGTATCCAATTCGGTCCTTTTCATAAATTCATTCAGAGTTTATTTTTTTTCGTTTGCCTCTGCGGGGCCCCTTTGGCCGTAGCCAGTGGAGTTTGTCCTACCCTAATTAAAGTACACACTCCACGAAAAACAAAAAAGTAAAAATCACCGCACATCAGAACGTAGGTTGTCCGATCGCTGGTCTGCATATATGTTCCATGATCGTAAGAAAAAGCAAATGAAAAAGGATGTGGCATGGCTGACCCATGTATCATTAGATTAGCAGAGAGAAAGCATAACTAAGTGCCTCGTACCTTTCTTTGCTGGTTTTCCTTCTTTTCCCCCGCTTAGCCAAAAATTTGAAAGCACAAATTGCATTTACTTCTTAATGCATCGCCGTTGACATTCTGTCCGGATTATTTGACACCTGGTACGGAAAGCAAAACCTTCAAGTTTATCCATATGATCTCATTGTACTTCCCGTTACTGCGAATGAATGCGGCACTGCGCGGTAGGTCTCGGGTAAAACTTCACATTAGAAAGGACCGTGTATATCTACAATACAGTAGTGTACTGTATGTACAGTATATGGATGCATACCTGACGTACAACCATATCCTTTAGTGTACATATATGTTAGTAGATTTTCCCTGTTTGATCACACACATATACATGGTCGATGTCAAAAAACAATACGCTTTTCGAATGAGCGAAGTAAACACCGAGTCGCGCCATTCCTAGTCAATGGGTATCCGGTTTTGGCTTGGTACCTCTCTAGAAATTACATTAGACTCGACGAAAATATCCATCATGTGGATGGTTCTGGTTGCACGGTTTTGTAAGGCTCATATTCATTTTCGTCTACGAGGGCTTTCTCGGCTCATGGCGTGGCATCGAAATAGGATGACTGGCTATCTCGATCTAGCTGTTACACATAGAGTACCACAAATAGGTTATCAACAAATGGATAGGGTACAACAGAAAAGGGTACGACTCCTCGTGACTGAAGCGTTGAAGTTGGTGGGCTCGATATCCGGAAGTGCATACTAAATAGTGATTGCATTGGCAGACATAAGAGCCTGGTTTCACGGACGCTTCGCGCGATACCGGATGTTATAGGTGTTTGAGAAATATCTAATATGTGCGATACAGTCTCATACTAGTAATTGCAGATAACGCACAGATTTGTATGCCTTCTATGCCCCTTTTCCACCAGCATCAGAATCCAAGCAAGCCTTTCAGACGACGAGTATGTGATAGACGGACTGTGATAAAGAACGGAAGCGAGACATGAACCAGTAAAGGATAATACTAAAGGGTATATGCAATAAGAGTACATATAAGCAATTTCAGGTTTTTATTTGTGTGGCAATGGAGATGTCCAAATTAACTAGGAAGAAGATGTATCTCGACGTTACATGATAGCGTAAAGATGCGATGTATTTCTTACAAACAATTCTAGGAAGGGAACAATCTGTCTTCTAACTGATATCCTGATTTAGTCATATACATAATTTGTGAAAACCTGCTGAATTACTTGCCACTTATGACTGAAAGAAAGAATAAAACAAAGGTTGTTGGAGTCTCCCTTGCTGTTACTCACCATAGGCCCCAAGGGTACCGTGAAAAAGAGAGACATAACGTGTCTCACATTATGGGGGCGATCAAATTCCTGGGTTGACAACCCGGGAACGCAAGGAAAAATTCGAGAGTTAGTTTTGTCCTTATGTCATCACGGGAAACTCATGGCGAACACATTTATGCAGGCCATTCCTATCAGGTGCAATAACGATAAACGATGGTCCCCGCCCAATACTAAAGATATGTTTCGGATCAATATATACAGATATGGATTCATAGTGGGACTGTTTTGCCTTGTCACACGCTCATAGGTCCACAAACACCTTCTTCCCGCCGTTGCACAACAGGAACAAAAATATAAAATGAAAGAAAAGTAAAAGGGACATGCATTGAATGTACATTTTTGCAGTAGTAAAGATTATAGTAGTAGCGGTGGTAGTGGTAGTAGTAGTAGTACCGCGCGATTAGAAACAGGTTTGCTTTGACTATATTGGAAGGAAATGATATACAACAGGACGTAAGAGAATATAAAAGCTTGAATGCATGCTATCGGTTCAGTCGAATGAGAGAGAAAGATAGAGTCATGGGAAGAAAGGATGAGAGCAAGACAAAAGGAAAAGGAAGAGGTGGTCCGCGGACCGGAAGGGGAAACATGAATGCTGGGGAAAATGCAATGAGGAGGTATGAAAAGGAAAAAGTAGTATGCACACGTAAAGTAAAGAAAAAGAAATCAAATGAGAGGAAAGGCGAATGAACGATGTCACGGGCAAGATTTGAGCTGGGCAGCAATGACCTCTTTTGAACAGCCAGTATCCAGGAGGTGCTTGACGAGCTCGACCTTGGCACGTACGCGGCGTGTTTTCTCTCGTTCTTCTCTGATAGTAGGGGTGTAATCGTCATCATCTGATACAGATGGACTGCGTATGTCTTCATAGTCATCATCTTCCTCGTCGTCTGAAAGGAGGGAAGAGCGGGTGCGTTTGTGATGTCGAGCGTAGGTGGTAGGAGGGGAATCAGCCGGTGCAATCGTGCACGAGGAAGGAGATTCAGGGCCACAGGAGGATAAGGAAGGGGATTGATCGTAAGCCACGACCGAGATGGGCTCATCTGTCGTGGTTGCCGTCGAAACAATCAGGGCCTGGCTGTTGTCCGATAGCGAAATGATGCTTGCGGTAGTCGCAGTGGCCGTCGTGGCAGTAGCCTTGGCGGTCGCAACCGAAACCGCAGCGGTTGCCGCAGCTTGCTGATGCTGGCGGTTCATGACATAAGACGTATCGGCCGGCGACGCGGCATTGACAACGACGTTAGATGCTGTCGGGGCTGCTTTCGTTTTGGTTATGGGGTCCTTAGACATGTTCTTAAACACGGCCATCGGGTCCAAGTTGTATTGATGGACAATATGACTGATGGCCATTGGACCATGCTTGTCATGCGTGGTGGTCGTGGTGGTCGTCGTTAGAGGCAGTGCCTCGCCGGAGGAAGGGATTAGCGTCGTCGTGGTCGTAGTTATGGTGCGAGTGGCCGTAGAAGCGCTGCCAGTGGAGCGGCCATTAAAGGCGGCATGCAGCTCGTCCCAATAAGGGAAACGTCTCAGGACCTCCTCTAAAAAGAAAGAAACGAATGAGAACCCGTGTTTCTTCGTGTGCGTGGGTGTGTGTAAAAAAAAAAAAAAGGAATAACAATGGAAATCCCTTACTCTTCACTTCAGCTTCATCGGCTCCCGCATTACGCCACTGGCTACCGACGACGTCGTACCATTCGCGCGCCATTTTGTAATTGCTCTGCAGGGTCGATATTTTGGAAGCGACATCCTTGGCGAGGCGGTGGCGGATGCCGACGTGATCAAGCTGGTCAAGGATTTCTTGGAGCAACTGTTTCTTTGGGATGCGGCCCTCGCCTTCATCGCACCACTTGCTCGCGTAATTGGCAGCTAACCAGCGGACAACCACCTGCATAGAGCAAGGCCCGCCATCGACGCCGTCCTTGAGCCAGCTCTTGTATGGCTTCTTTCGACTGCGACGTGCATTCATCTGAGCTTGGGTGTCGATCATTATGGCGAAAAACAGAACTCCTTTTGGAAAGGTGGGGTAAAGAAAAAGGTAAAAGAGGTACAAAAGAGGTTGGGGTACGGAAAAAAGCCTTGGCTATTTAAATATCGACAGAAAAAAAAAAGGGAGGGACGAGAAAGAAAAAAAAAGAAAGTTGGAGGAGGCGCATCCCAATGCTTCGATTGAAAAAGGCAACTTCTGTGGTAGTGGGTTCTGTGACCTAAATTGCAAGACACCAATGGCCAACTCGCAAAATTTCTGTTTTGAGCCTCCTCTTCCCCATTTACCATGACCCCCCTTCCCGTCTCTTTCGCAGTCAGAGTCAGCCAACCTATCACATACAACCTCATTGGGGATTCCTCTGACGTTTTTGTATCATGTCTGTAGGTGATATGTAGGTGCCATGTATGCGCGCGCTATTATGTGCAAGATCATTTTTTTTTTCACACACACGGACGTCCCTTTATGTTTATCTGCAACAGAAACTCTATACATCTGCCCTTTCCCTCTTTGACAATTCAATTCATTCCGCACCCCCAATCCACATCCAGCACGCCCGAGTGCGCAGGCGTGCGATGGGTTGCTCTTTTACGTCTCTCTCTCTCGCTATATTAGAGGTTCAAGCAAAAGGTTCAGCCCCCCATTTCTGGGGCCTGGAACCTTCCAGCCATGGCCGGCCAATCAGGTTGCCGTTTGCATACCATGGCAGTTGTCACTTCTCATTTTGGAAAGGGCGAGAACACGAATAATGGCCCGAGCGAGATGCATCTTTAACGCTTCCCATTTCCCCCCATATTCTTTTTTGATTTACTCCGCAACCATACACACGGTTTTACACACGCCTCGTCTCAAGTCACCACACAACCACATACATACATATACAAATACGCACACGCGCATGAGCTGCATCATGTCATTAAGAGAGAAAGAACGGCATCGCCCATTTCGGGTGATATGTGTTGCCAAAAAACCGCCTTCTACGTTCCTTAACTCCGTTGGAAAAGTAATAAAACCATGATCGTCCTCGTGCGGAGGATGTTCATGCAAACGAGAGATATGGTACTGCTACATACGTAGGGTCCAGAATATTTTTTTGACGTTATGAATGCCTCGCATGGGAGATACCTTTGACGACGTTCGAGACTCTTCTCCCCTCCCCCCTTTCAAACCAAACGTTGCGGAACTCTGTTTTGGTTCTCGAAACTACAGGAAACCCATTGGCGCGCAGAGCTTACATTATTCTCTCACACCTTCTAGATGATTTGAAACCAACTTTATATGTCCGGTGAAAAATCCCAAAAGAATTTTTCCGAATCTTCCTGTAAACAATTTTTCTGCGGATAACGCGTGCGGTCTTCTGTGCTGCGTATCGCCAATCAGCGCATTGTTAGGAAAGAAGGTCAATATATCCAAAGTGTGCCTTCCATAAGAGACAAGTTAGATTCGATCTCCGAAAGCACATGGCAGGCCGAGTGCCGCTTATTGTTTTTATTTTTCATTACGCTCTGATGAGAAAATGGGTTTTGCAAAACAAGCAACTGGGGCGCAGTCTTTGCAAGATCAATCGATCACCTCGTCGAGTATATTCGTGGTTGACCGTGGCAAAATCACGCCACTTTCCACCCTTCATAAATTACGACGAGAGCGATAGAGCCTGTACTGCATATGTGCACAAAGCGAAAAAGAACGGTGTTAAGCCCCATCCTGGACTAATGAGGATTGACGAGACGTTTGGTAATGCGGTCATATGAGGGGCGAAGAAAACAAATGGGATGTTAGATGGTTATCTTGTGAGACGCAGGTCTGCCAGGCACGCACGGGAAATCTGTTCAATGTGTGCTCGCGCTTACGCGTTGTACCTGACCCCGTTTTTAAATGTATTTGCCGGCGATCAGGGAAAAATGGGTTGTTCTGAAGCCAGGCAACATACCACTCAGCCCGCGTTACTTTTTATTTCTTAATTCTGTTGCACAAGCCGCGTCCAGATTTTTTGGGCATAAATGAATCCCACTGACGGGCAAAGAGGAAGAGACAAGAGAAAAAAGAAAGTTTGAAAGGCGCCTTCGAAAATGCAGGAAGTCGGATCGGAGTATCATTTCTGATACGGCTAAACATTCCACAATTCGCACATGGCAACACTGATTCATTTCGCGCTCTTTTATGTACAATTCGACTATTGTCAGATACTGATCAAATCGCTAGCGTAAATATAGCGAAAATGCCATAGACCTCTCGGCTAATGCCTTTGCATATTGGTTGCATTTCGATCAAGGGGAGCATTGCGCGACCAAAAAAAAATTTTTTTGAGCATTAGGGTTTCTTTAATTTTCTTGGAACCTCTTTCCATATAAAGTCAAGTGGCGAATCAGTGGCAATGAGGCCTGACTTGTTTGATAGGTTTGCACCAAAGTAAAACTGTAGAGTAAGCCCGGATCATGTGACATATATAACTGCTCCTGTGGGGCACCAAAAACAAACATGCATATCAAACCGCTAGATGCTCCATTCTCTTCCTTTTTCCACTGCTTCTCTTCTGTCCTTGGGTTCAGCAGCGAAATACGCTATTTGACGTCAAGTCACCCTAACCTTATTACATAATAGAAGAAATAAATGCAAAGCAAGCTAACAGGAATACAGTCCATTTGGAAATGTGATTTATGCCAGGTAAGCGATATGATGCCATGGGCGTGCTATAGGAAATATCGAGATACCGGTACAAGAACGGTAGAGCCTATAGTTGCAGCACACGGTTTATACCGTCGGATGCCGCCCGAAAAAAAAAAAAAGATGGAACTCCGCCGAGTGCTCACCTTCAACGTACACGACAACAACACTCGCTGTTCGCATCGTTAGACACGCAATTTTTTTTTTTTTTTGATTTTTTTCTCCTTCCATTATTCTACCTCTTTTTTTTTCTCTCTCCTTCTCTTTTTCTCTACTTTCTACCTTTTCTTTTTATTTCTTCATATTTTACGATGGTTCAAGGAGTATCACACGACCGTCAGCAGACAACGGTACTGCCACCACCTGCAGCACTTTTTGGACCATCGCTGTTCCACCCAGCACCTCCTCAACCGCAGCACAGCCTGCCTCCGTCGATGTCGGCTTCGTCCAGCGAGGCCGGCCGACCCGTCTTCATCCTGCCACCGCCGTCGTCCCTGCCTGGCTTCCATCTTTACCAACAACCTACTAGTTTACATCCCCCTCCTCCGCCTCAATATACCACGAATGTCTCGCCACCCTTATCCTCAGCGGGGACGCCTGTAACAGCAACAAAAACAACAACGACTCAAGAACTATCGCCCGTGTCACCCAGTTCGTTGAAGCGGACTCGTAGTGGTGGTGGTGTGGGTGAAACGAAGCGCAAACAGCGTCGGACAACCGAGAAAAATTCATCCATGAGAACTGCACGTCACCATGAAATCACACCTACACAGCAGAAAGCAGAGCACGATGCGGTGAACGCAGCCGCCGCCACGCTTGCCTCGTTTGCGACACTACAGGACGACGGAGAGTGCCACTGCCGGGGTGAGCTGCGCTGTGATCACTGCGATTCATCGTTTGCGCACGCCAAATGTCTTTCTAATCATCGATGGGAGCACGCGGAAGGCTGGAAAGAGATCCAGGGAAAACTGGGCATGTCTAAGACTCAGCAAGTCCAACTTTTGGAGGTTAGTTTGTGTGTATATAATTTTTTTAGCCCCACCTTTAATTTTTTTTGTTTTATTGTTTCTATAGGCTGCCCAGATTCTGATGGACATTGCCCGTTGCGGTATGCGCGTCTCTGTTGTCTAAGAGAAATAATTATTACCCTCATTCTATCAAGTTTTGATAGATCTTCATAATTCTCGCTTTTTTTTCTCTCGCTCTCCGATACATCCACTCTCTTCGATCCATACACATATCTGCACACATTGGCATTGCACACCCTCAAAATGCTCGAGCGAGAAGACTAACACATACACAAAAAGAAAACCCCCTTTTCTACGTCTGTACACACGCACATACACACACACATTCTCACACTATAACATTCACAGTTCAAATTGTAAAAAGTTCTCTACCCACCCCTTCTCTCTGGTGTTCTTCAAGCACAACACGAAGAAAAAAGATAAAATAAAAGATATTGTAAAATATATGCATGTTTAAGCATGAGTGAGGGGCAAAACAACCATCTCGAGCAGTTCATTAACCCATCCCTCACGAGCCGTGGCCCAGTCTTCGTCGAGAACGAGCGTATGGCGCTCGAGGTTGAGCATAGCAGCAGCAAGATGGCGTTCGGAGCGAGCTGAAGCGACAAGGGTCAACCAAGGCTCACGCTCCTGGATCCAACCCTCGGAGACAGCGGTCCAAAGCAGGGCCATCTCGAGTTGGACAAGTTGGTAAGCGACTTGCTCAATGTTAGAGGGCGTGCGCTCAAGCCATTCGCGGCGACGTGCGAGCCAACGCGGTGATTTGTGGCGGTTCGGGATATGGGTTTCGAAAGTGAGCAGCTTATCTGTCAGGGCCTGGATATTGCCAAGAATAGAGGTCTCGTACGAGGGCGGCGCTTCCCCCTCAATATGCTGCCGAATGTTGCTATTGTTGCTCGTCGGTCGAGGCAATGCAGGCCGAGGCGAGGTCGAAAAAGCAGGCGGAGGACTGGAGGAGCGTGACGGAGTCGCCTCTTCTTCATCGTCGTCTTCGTCTTCTTCGGTTTGTGAAGAACGCGGCTTGTTCGAGCGCGTTGAGGCAGAAGATTCGTCACAGCCGCCTGCGGCTTGTGCACCTGCCGCAGTCGAAACGACGTTCGTTCTGGAGCTCTGTGCGTTATCAGCTTGAACATTCTGGGTGGTTGTCAGATTGGAAGTTGCAGCTTGGGCAGATGCATCTGCTTGTTGTAGAGAGGTTTGAGAGGAAGGCAGCGGTTGTGACGAAAGCGAAGACGTTGGCATGGTTGGCATGGTTGCTGTGGTTTCATTGATTGAATTCGTGTTATCTGCTACTGTCACAGTGGAGGGTATCATGAGCGCGAGTCGGTGCAGTTGCCGCGCCACGTTGTCCAGTTTGACTTCGAGATTTTGCAATGCTCGACGATCGCTGACTGTTTCTGGCACATGGGCCTGCCAGACCGTCTCAAATTCAGTAACAGTCGTTCGTCGTGGTTCGTGAGTTGCATGCGTCTGCGGATCGGTCACAAAAGGGATGAGTTTGTCGGATGACATGAGCGCAGTGGCACCGGGAACCACGGCTTGCACATCGCTCAAGAAAAGAAAATACTGATCATCGATTCCTGGCAACCTTCGTACAGGAATCTGGAACAAGAAGTCGCCATACTCGATTGCCTTGTATTTTTCTTCAGACCTGGAGGGTTCTTCGCTACTCATAAAAAGGGAGTAAGGTTTGTTTTCTTTTTTACAAGTTAAAGACGGGACAATCAGGTTTTATAATATTCCTTTGTGTTTCGTAGTTCTCTTTTTCTGCGGGGACGATTGGGCCCCGTCCAATCCCTGGCTGACAGGCGCGATTCCTGCTGCATCAACCTTTTTTTTTTTTTTTGGTCAGCACACGTAATCTTCACTTATTCACCTGAGTCGAC
This sequence comes from Syncephalastrum racemosum, assembly GCA_002105135.1. Classification (NCBI taxonomy): domain Eukaryota; kingdom Fungi; phylum Mucoromycota; class Mucoromycetes; order Mucorales; family Syncephalastraceae; genus Syncephalastrum; species Syncephalastrum racemosum. The sequence goes on along the minus strand of MCGN01000009.1, from coordinate 1,607,504 downwards.
AAGGACAGCATTATTAGTATATTTCAATGATTAATATGACTTTTTTCTTGTGCGCGCTGCTCTGCTGCTGCTCTTTGCCTTTATCTGTCTATCTCTATGATGGCTTCCTTTTGGCGCAACAGCATACGTCTCAATAGGGTGCGAAAGTCTCTGACTTCTAAAGACGACTCAAACTAGCCTTATCCACTTGTTTCAGTGTTTTTCGTATTCGATCTTGATCCCATTACCATCGTTATCCGCAAGATAAGGCGTATCTTTCTGTCGGGCCCATTCTCCATTGGTATGTTCTTGTTCTGGGATATTCTTATACAGTTGGCAGGTCCATTTGGTCGCTGTCCCTTCGTCTCATCATCACATGTATGATTCACATGGTCCACCCTTGTATGATGTCTTAAAACTTCGTCGAGATGGTTCAAGATGAAAGATAAAAGAGCCCATTCACGAACACAAAGATGGTTCTGATAAAGTCAATATCATGCATGCTAATCGCACAATGCGTCTTAGTTTTATGTGCCGTCTCAAAACTAGGGAAATCCGTGAATTACTTAGCTCCTATCAGTCTTCGCCTTGTATGCACTCATCCTGTTCCTTTTTCCCGTGGTGGAAACGCGCCGATGTTAATTGAGGATATGTTCTCATCCTCGGGAAAGTGCAGGAATAGCTGTATGTCGTTGACTGTCACTTGCGCTTTCTATCACCCTGTATGTGAGCATATTCCTCAGAGACTCAGAGCAATATAGCAATAACGACCATATTTGGGCTCTTCAAAGCTGCACAGGACCTTGTTCATTTTCCGAACAGGATGGCATAGCCAAATCGTGGAAAGTCCGTAAAGCTGGTATGACCTCGACCTAATTATGCGTATTATTAAAAGGGAAATTCTGGTCTATCGAAAAAAAGAAGGGTTCGAAAACTTCTGGAACTGCGCTCTCTTCAGTTTCACAGTTTCAATGTTGAGTTATTCTTCTGGTCGCGTATATCCGGACATAACAACACACACGTTATATTCGTGTTGACTTAGCAAGTGCTGAAGAAGAAAGTCATGTGCATGTTTATTATACAATGTTTGAAGAGCGATGAAATAGGGTGAATGTGGTTATATAACATGGTGGATTAAATAAAAGGCTGCCAGGTATCACGCTTTCGGTTGGGAAGTCGTGAGGGCCTGTGTACACGTTTATGAAAATTAAAAGATTACGCAGTGTCTGCCGAAGTGGATGTCACCTCTACGTCAACATCTCCCGGTGTACCATCGACCTGCGGGGTAATAGTAACTAGCTTAGGTTTTTGCTTTGGTCCAAATAGACGTTCCTTGACTTCGCTCCACATCAGCGTAATCTCCTTGCCGACCCCACCCATAATACTGGAATTCTCTTGCGCACGCCGGAGGAGATATGGCATGACTTCCTCGATCTTGCCGTAAGGCAAGTACTTGTAAATCGAGTAGTTGTATTTGCCAAGCGTATAGGAGATTTGGTCTTGCATACCAAAGAGCTGGCCAAAGTGCACGACACCAGCGCGGGGTGAGATCTTGTGCTTTTCCATCTCGCGCACGGTTTGAATAATCGAGTTGCGATTGTGCGACGCCACCATGAAAACGATAGGCGAAGTTGTATCCGAAATAGGCTCGCCCGTCGCGTCGTAGAACTCCCGGAGCTCGTCCAACAGGTACTTGACTCCGCCATCAAAGCTGGCATGGGTATCGGTCAAGGTGTCATGAATTGGTGAGGGGTACCCGAGCTGCGCTGCACGCTTGCGCTCCATGACCATGTACGCTCCGCGCACAAGTTTGGCTGCGAATGCGAAGTTCTGACGCCGCGCGCGCTCCACATCCCGTTCCAGCTTGCGTTGAGCTGCCTTTGTATACATCTGATCTACAGAATTCAACGCGACTATTGGTACGCGCTCTCCATCCTGCCTGAACTCTCTTAACTTACATGTATTGTAAACGGTCGGTGTGTGGGCACGGTCATCGCGACGGTTGTACTTGGCTTGAAGGTTAACAGCAACGTGGTCGATTGCTTCTTGAAAGTATGATTGCTCGGCATCGACCATGATACCAACGTGGTTGTTGTGTGCAAAATCGCAGACACGCTCAAGGCGTTCCACCATGCGATCGTACGCTGCCAGCTCCTCGGGCGTCAGTGGCGTCATTTCAGCTTGCTCCTCATGTGTTTCCCACCAAATATCTCTGTGAGGGCCTTGCGGGTCGAAAAATTGGGCAGTCTGTATTTGATCGAGCGGCGTCATGACCTGCACTAAAAGCGCTTCGCGCCGAATTTGCTGTTCGATTGACTTAGGAGGAGGCAGTACATGCTCGGCCATTTGCCGCAGGCCTTCAGAGTCGATCGTGCCATCACCGCGCTGCCATGCATCAAAGCCCTGTTCGAGTTGGAGCAAGACGGTGTTTAGACGCAGCAGGAGCTCTGGGGGCGCAAATGCCGTCACCTTGACGGCTACGAAAGCGCCACTGCTGCTGGCAGCTGCTGCAGTACGAAGGCACTCCTTGGTCATGTCAAGTACAATATCGGCTCTATTCTCCTGTAGCGGAAAATAACTCTGATCTTCTGCCTTCTTGTCATCGATGTGCAGGTCAGCTTCAATGCTCAAGTCAAGAATGCAGTTGATACCCGATTCAGCGAGCCGATCCATGGATGCCACACATTCGTCTGGCGTCTCGCCACCGCAAAAATGTCGAAATACCGTGCGTTTGATAATCCAATACAATGGGGCCTGTAGATGTAGTGCCTCCGCTGTTTGAATGATGGGCGGCGTGATACTGACAAGGCCGGGTACCATGCAAAGGCCGTATACAAACATCGCGAGAACCAGCTCCTCGGTAGATTTTGCGCGCATGGCCACACGTCCTTCGTCATCCTGGAGTTCGGCAATGGTAGGAGTTGCGCCGTTGCGCAGCTCACTGCTGGCTGCCTGTAGCAGGGGGGCTTCTGCCATCACTAGACGTAATGGGCCGTAATGCGGCACAGACGAAGGATTTATGCCTTGGTAGCATAAATACGAAACGGTGCCGAGACCGATACCAACTGAGGCGACCTGGTAGAATCGCTTGGGAAGAGGATATCGTCGGTGAAATGGCGGTGCTTGTCTGAACGATGCGAACGGACGGCTTCCCATGATCAAAGGTGGCGGCTTTTTGCGGCACAATGGTGCTGCAGGCGGAGAGGCGAGCGGTCGCACAATGGGACGCAGCACAAGTCGATGTAAAAGGCGGTGCATTCCAATCCAGATATTGACCAAAAAAACAAGTATATGAAAAGAATAAACCGAGAGGATTTTTTTCCCTGCAAAGAAAAAGAAAGAAAACATAGGGATGGACATGGTTTTTTTATAATTTTTTTCTTTGCTACGTAGAGTGACGGGTAAGTGGAATTCGGGGGGGAGGAGAACGAAGAGATTTCTGGCCCTGGGCAGCCTCATATGGTAACCTAGTTTTCGCACGAGTGGACCAATCATAATGGTGTATGCCGTTTAAATGTCTTTTTTTGACAGCTTCCGGGCTAATATGTTATGCACCCATTATGACCTCAATGCGTAACTTTTTCCATCCTACATAACCACACGTGCTATGAATGTATTGCTTACACAATGATACCAGAAGTTATGATGCAGTAATCGCGCATCAGGATAATATAAGATCTTTAATGTATACAAGAAAAAGAGAAAAAGAAAAGAAAAAAAAAAGAGCCGGGGTTCACGGACGACATTGGTCGGGCCAGTCCGGTCAAGAAAATACCCCCACGAACACGATCTCCTTTCTCCCCACACCACCCCCCACAAAAAAAATTTCACAGAAAATACAATGGATATGTGTCGTCAAGATGATGCGCTGAGGTAGGTACGATACTGTTCCATCACTTTTAGAATAGATGTCAGCCATTCACCTTGATCAGTAGGTTCTACTTCAAAGAAAAACAAGTTATTGTGCCAATAGACAGCCGGCCGTTGAGGTGAATGAAGAGACAATGATGCGGATGAATATGTTTGTGACGGTGACAGTGGCTGTAGCAGCGGAGATGATGCTAGAGCTGTTGTTGGTTGTGTGTCATTATTGTCGTCGATTTCGTACTTGAGGGGCTGGGCGGGTTGTTTCAGCGCACATTGCTCTATTGCGCGAAAGCTGAGTTGAGCGCGCAGCATGGTATCAGTGCAGCGCGAATAAGGGCCCTTTCGATCGATCAAAATTACGGATGCAATACAGGTCGCATCGCTCTTGCGACGTTTTATCCAACAAAAGCGGGCGAGCCATCGAGCAACGCATTTTGTTTGCTTTTTTCGCCTGTATACATGAGAAAACTGAGATACTTAGAATTTCGTTTTCAGCTGGATGACTTTTGCCCGCAGAGACGGTGAAACGGTCTACTGAACGAAGTCTGGCTGCAACGTATCATCCAAGACAGAAAATAACACAGAAGAGATGAACGAAGAGGAGATACGAGGAAAAGTTGTTTATTAATGAAATTTCCTTCTCCAAGTAGGTTTGATGCTACAGAAACTGTGGTCAGCTACCCTATTTTCTTTTCGTCCTTGTTTATCATTTCACACGCGTATTTTATCCCTTTGTTGTCACGTGTGACGTGTTCCGATTTCTCTGCATCATAAGATGGCGAAAGGCAGAATTTGGTAGCTATTGCCTTGTATGTACACGCCGACTTTCTTCTATATTCTTTGACTATGGCATGAATAATATGAATATAACGCGACTCCTTTAGATTTTCATTTCTCTTGAATTGGAAAATAAAAATTACCCGGCTTGTGATCATACCGATGTTATATGTAGTAGAACGAGGTCATAATGATGATGTAAAATGATGCACATAGGATATACATACCATCTTAATAGGCTTAGCATGGAATTGAGACGACCTGTTTTGACCGCGCGTATATATACTGTGGCGTGCACACACCATCAGTATATGCGACAACAGCCGGCGCATCTCCTTACACACACAAGATGCACCTGCGACAAAGAACATTGATGATAGTTTATTACTGTTATAAGGTTCATAATTAATATATATAGAGATCGATAGCGAAACTATGAGCTTATTCTTACATACAGGCGAGGAGAACGCTACATATCAGACATAAAAGGAAGTTTATGCGATATTCTCAGCAGACTTCTCGTCTGCTGCGCTCTTTTCAGCACCAGGCTGAATCTCGACAGTATCCGAGACGCCTTGTCTGGCGATACGTTCAATGGCCTCAGCTCCCTCACCATCGAACAGAATTTCCATTTCCTCGATGGTACGGTTCTTGGTTTCTGTCGGTATGAAAACGGAAGTAAGCATCATATGATCAACGGCGCAGAGCAAAACATACCGGGGTAGAAGAGGTATACGATGGTGATACAGATCATGTTGGTAGCAAAGAAGAAGAGGTAGGTGCCATAGGCGATACGATCAATCATGATAGGGGTGATTTCACCAATGACGAAGTTCATGATGTAGTTCATTGCCGTCGAGATAGATGTTGCCTTAGCGCGGGCTGTATTTGTATGTGGAAAGGAAAAGACGAGAATGAGCCATAATGCAAAGATGTGCGAAGGAAGAAAAAACCTTACCTCGATTAGGGAAGATTTCAGCGGGATAGATCCAACCAACGGGACCCCACGAAGTGGAAAAGCAGGCGGAAAAGATAAACATCATGGAGACAGCGCCATATTGCGCAGACGTGTTGTTGTAGCCATTCTCGACATAAGGGTACACTAAGTAATTAGATTACGTTAGGTACAGGTTATTATATTATGATTTGTCATGTTAGGTGGGGTTATGTGGTATGCAGAGGGTGCACGACGGAAAAGAAAAAGTTACCTTTCAAGAGAGCACCAGCGATCATCATGGAAATACCCATACCGAAACCGCCAGCCAAAAGTGTGTTCTTGCGGCCCCATCTGTCAATAAAGATGACCGCCGGGACAGTAAAGATGACACAGACAATGCCATTGACACCTGTAGCGAGCAAAGTGGAGAGGTTGTCGGTCATTCCGGCGGACTTGAAGATGAATGGAGCATAGTAAAGAACGGCATTGATGCCTGTCCATTGCTGCATCATTTGCATGCCGGCAGCCAAGCATACGCGCTTGCGGATGGAAGCGGATTTGAACACCTCAATATACGAGTGTACAGCATTTTGGTCCTCCCACTTGATCTGCTCGATAATCTCGTTGTATTGCTTAAGCACATAGGGATCCTGCTTATCGCCATCCGCATGCAATTTGGCCAGGGTTTCCAGAGCTGGATTTGGTCCCAAAAAAGGTAAGCATATAATAGAGAAATGCTTTCTGGGGCAAGTAGCATTTCTTTTTCACTCACCTTCGTCGTAACGTCCCTTGCTGCACAGCCAACGGGGCGAGTACGGCAAGATCAAGCATCCAAAAAACCTAGCATCATATTTAATGAATTCAATCGTCCTAGTATGGCATGTCATTGACTTACAAGAGCACACTGGGAGCCAACTGCAGGCCAAGGGGAACACGCCAGGAAGCGTCGCTGTCGATGCTGCAGAAAAGTGATAAATAAGAAATTCTCCGCCGGGGAATTACCCTTATTCTTACTAGGCACAACCATAACCGATCCAGAAAGAAACCATGATACTAAGTAATACAACACAGCTTTAGTCATCATTCTTTCCTTGCCTTTGCCTGACAACTTACCCAGTCACGATGCTTAGTTGCTGGAAACTGATGGCACGACCACGCAGATGTGGTGGACTGAGCTCACTTTGGTATACTGTGACGTTCATGGAATACATGCCGATAGCTATACCTTGGAAGAAGCGACCAGCCATCAACAGCTGCAAGGTATGAAGACCGATTAGTCAACTAAGTTACTGTAATGCTGTCCTAGGATCGCCACTTACGTTAACCGAGCTGGCACCTGTTTGCATGCTGGTGCCGAACCAGAAGAAAATGGTGGCAGCCATGATACTGCGTTTTCGGCCGATGCGTTCCGAAGTGGGGCCAGAAACCAGACCACCGACAAAGGCACCAAGCAAATAAATACTGGTAATGAAGCCTCGCCACACTGAATCAGGATCGTTGAAATAAGCGGTCCAGTGGGGCATGGTCAAGATACTGCTCATGACGCCCTGGTCATAGCCGAAAAGAAAACCGCCAATGGCTGGAGAAACCACGTATGAGGATCTTTCATAGATCTCTGTTCATGCACTTACACGAGAAAATGACAGCAAAGTAAACACGCCAGCTGGTTTTGTGGGGTTTAGTAAGAGGGTCCTCCATGTTGATAACAAACAAGCTGGTGGGCTCGCCTTCGTCACGCCCGGGCGTGGCAAGACTTTTTATACTTTTTTCTCTTCCCATAGAATAACTTCAGTACCTCTTTGATCTGTATTCTCCGATTCGTTTAAAAAGGTGTCTTTCTATATAATACTTTTTTAGGCATATATTCCTTGAAGACGAACACATGCCGCTCAAACAGGTGCACAAGTAGTACGTCTACTATTTTAACAAATATGGAGAATTTAAGAAGTTGCTATAAACAGAATTGAAGCCTTTGTGCTATTTAGTTTTTCTTTAGAGCTTGTATTATTAATACTGTCATGGCTTCTCTTTTTCTCATTAATCATTTGCAAAATGAGTTGTTCGGCCGCACCAAATTGGAGAGTGGATTATTGATCTGAAAGAGGTGCGGAGAAAACATCAGTGTAACGTTCTCCACAGTCTGAATAGAAACTTTTCCCATGATCCTATCCCGGTTCTCACCAGCTTCCTGTCTGCCTTGAACACCAGATAGACCATGGAATCAATAAGAGCCTGTGATCTTTCAGTGGTCCAATAATAAAAGTGATTCAATCGTGTCCGGTATTGTTCATGTACTTTGCAATATATGGAGAAGAGTAAAAATGGTGTATGCTACATATATCTTGCGCTATGAGTTGCGTAAAGTTTGCCGCAGAAAAAGAGGGTGGGAGAGGGAGGAAGCGGGACACGGGGATATGACGAACCACAGATCACAGAGAGACCGAGCTGATACAAAGGCCACATGCATCTTTAAGCATCATAATGCATCGACTACATAGTGAACCATAACTCAGTCGGCTCAGAGCGTGTCGCACACTGGGAAAATAAAACTTTCAGGGATGCTGACAAATATGGAAGGAAATCGCTCGGATGACCCTAAGTTGCCATAAAGCTCAGTCTTCCAAGACAACAAGGACAAAAGGAGAAATAGCCTATTTTGTTGTTAAACGCCCCAGGCATACCCTCAGTGTTGTCTTCCGCAGGCGGCGCTTGATGAGCGGGAGAACACGGAAATGGGTGAGCAGGGGTAGTTGAAGAGTCCACTTGCGGCGAATCCTCGATCCGGGTTCCGGCATTACTTTCATACGCCATGTTTTTTTAGTTTGGAGTAAATTATTTCCGCGTCTTGTCCTTGGTGCCAATTCCAGTGGAACCGTCAGGCCGAAGGGTCGGCAGTTCTCGCTCAGGTTTTTATGTAATGGGTATGTGGGATAACTTTATGAAGCAGTACATGGAATCTCAGCATATACACACGTATACGGTGCCGCCCGCTGTAGCTACCGACAATTAACGTCCTCTGGAGGCAGTACAGATCTTCTAAAGTGTATACATACACATGGCATATCCGTAATATATGAATACTGACGAACGATACCGAATGGAACAAGATAAGGGCAGCCCGGAATCATGGCCGGAAGAGCGGTTGTAATAAACTATGGCGGTAAAATAAGGATACAGTATGTGTTATTGCTTATCGTGCTATAATGCGTTTCATCAGTAGCGAGCTTTCTGGACAGCTTTTTTAGACAGCTTATTTGGTGAAGACCAGGCTGCATATCCAAGGAAAAGGCCAGTCCTGTTCCAGCCTTTTCCTTTGCTGCTACGTTTACTTTTTCAAAACCGTATGTTGATGGAGAAAATACATAGCGAAACGACACTTTAACACTTCAAGCATTATATTGAGTATAATTTGTTTACAGCAGTCAATGAGTGGGAAGTCTTCTGGACAGGAGTGAGAATTGATTCATGCTGTTCACATTCAGAAACAAGCTATGGGGCAGTCTGTACCTAAGCTAGTCGTGGCTCGACTTGGAACTTCATTCTCTGCATAGTTGCGGCAAAGCCGGGTAAGCTATTGCGCGCACTATTCGCCAGACCGTCACCGTCATATAACTAATGCGCCCGTGAAAGCATATGCGCCTAATTATTTTAGGACAGTGTCCCAAGTATTCTTACCCGCTGTGAAATATTTACCTTAATGGGTGGGACTAAAGATCATATTGGAAATATGGATTTGAATTACTAGCGCGATTATACAGCAGGTTAGAGCAAGCGAAGAAGAAAAATAAGGGAGGAGAAAGTACAACAACATGGTAACGGGAGGGCAAAGGAGAGCGCGAATGATGTCAATGACTATACGTCGAAAGTCTTCATCATGACTACGTCAGGCGTCATTTGCTTGCTTAACACAAGTATTATACATGATTATATTCCCAGTTTGCAATACATGTCACGTACACAAAGACCTTAATCGGATGATTATATTATAGGACATCCATCTCTTGACCTATATGTACACTAAATAAGTCGTAGACCATCATACCTATCTCCAAGTAAGATATAGTCTCACGTACTCCTGCTGTTATCAACTTTTCTCGCTCACTCGTCACTCACGTACTCTCGATCTCCATCTAACCTTAAGATCAAGGTGAACTACTACCATTGTTTGGCCGGTTGCAGATAGGAGGGGCGCTTTCGCTGCTCTAGCGCAATGCTCGACCTTATTCCGGGGGTCAGACTTTGAATTATGGGGAGAGCCACTTTTACCTTACCCTTTAGGACCTTACCGGTCATTGAGCCAGTCATATCTCTTGCTCCGGTATTGTGCATGATTTTCTTCGTCAGGCGCATTCAATGGTTCGCCTGTATTACACACAGGAGAGATATAAACATTTTTGCATCGATTTTTGTTGGCAAGCTGCTCGACCATTATCTGGGCATGATCAAATAAATACACATTGAAAATGCCTTGATACAGTTCTATATAATAAGCTTATCTTTGTGCTTTCTGTAAATAGTTTATTTCGGGATCTTTGCGTTTTCTCCCTTGGTATAAAACAAAGACACTTGACAGGCAGCCGTCCCCGTCTTCACCATCTGTGCTAGCGCTGCCATCCTCGTAGGTACCGTTGTTGCTATTTTGTCGATCGATGATAGTGCTGCCGTTGTCACCGTCCCTCTGATGCGCAGTAGGGAGCAACGCGCCGGAATTGGCACTTCCTTTCCTGGCCTGCGCAACTTTCTTCGGATGTCCCTTCTCCTTAAGCTCGAACATGGATGGAAGTCGCTTGTTAATCGTAGTCTTTGGGCGACCTCTACTAGGGCCAATGTTGGTTGGAATGGTGATATTATTTCTGGCAAATGAGGTGTGCCGATCAAGCTCCTGGTCCAGGCTCCTTGAAGGTCCATCCTTTGTTGGTCGTCATCCAAGTTTAAAAGTACATGGTGGATACTCTTCAGTTAATTCGTCCGAAGGCACGACGCTATTCGGGAGGAGCAATGGTCGCGTGTGAATTGATTGTGGTCAAAGAAGCCGCGTTCGCATATAATAAATTACGCTTCGAGGTCTGCTCGCTAAGTGGGTTTTCATAGTTCGCTTTAATACGAACAATAAAAATTTTTGGCAAGTCTAATTCTAGTAAAACATCTAAAGAGAGAGCGAACAAGATGAAAGAAATAAGAAAGGAGGGCGGGCGGGTGAAAGGCCGCACCAGACTTCTCGTGTAATAAGTGAGTCCAGCGCTACGCTTGGACGTCACATCATATACCTTTATCGTAAGTCAATGTCCAGCGATCAGGGAATAACGGAAATGAGAACCTCAAATCCTTTCCTGGCGTTTACGTGCCGGCACGCTAAGCCGTAGTTGAGGCGGGCTGAGCATATACAATTTTCATCGGGCGTATGCTTGCCAGCATTCTTCCAGACATACTTGAGCTCGGTCTTCGCTTTCGTTAACGCAAAAAAGGACACGTTGCCAAACAGACCTTGCATTGCTTCCTTTTCGCGCTCGCCCCACGGTGGCATCAAATGCTTCTCCTTCAAGAATTCGGTCTCCTCGGCTTGCAGCTTTTCGTTAAGAGTTTTTATAAATAGTCAGTACAAAACATAATGCTAAGTATTAAAGCAACTTACTGATTTGTGCATGACGTTGTGAATGACCTTGGACGGTCCTGACCAGGCTTCCCGTCGTTTGCAGCTTGTCTTTAATAATGTGATGCGTACCTTCAACCCTTGAGGTAGCGCGCATCCCCATGTTCAGCAGGTTTCCGGCGTAGCATGCACCCCATTTCTCCTTATATGAAAGGTATCTACACAAGGATCTCAAATGAGGACTTCTGGTTAATAAGTACACATTTTTCTTACAGATCAAAGTAATCATGCATTTTTAGGGCTTTTTCGCGCGCCATGCGCTGGACTGCTTCTGCCCTTTGCTTGTAAGGGTCTGCGGCTTTAGCTTCGTCTCTGGCTTTTAGATCGTCACCTGCCGCTGCGGGCTCTTGCCTATTCATCTGCGGCGCTCGAGGCATAGGTACTGCTTTTGTATTCGCTTCTGCGAAAGCAAGCGCGGCAGATTCAATGAGTTTGCGGTAGGTCTTGACCGCTTCCTCGAACTCTGTTTCTTGCCTGGCCTTGAAGATCATTTGATGGGTGGCCTCCTTGACGGCATCAAAGCCATGGTCATCGTCACCGCTCGCGTTAGCTTTCTTGTCGAAGCAACCACCTAGATTGGCGTTCAGATGCATCTGAACATGCCATCCGCATAACACATGTGTCGAACGCGGGAACATATTGCCGATCGCCTTCGTCAGAGCATGATCGTTATCGGTCATAATAATGCCAATATCACCATTCGTCCAGATTGTCTCCTTCATCGTCTGCAAGAGCCATTCGTAAGTAGCGGCCGTTTCGTCAACGATGGAAGTCAAGCCAAGCAATATATTTCGCAGTTGTTTTGTGCCCAAGTTGCTGACACCGACAATGTTCACCATCGGCATCTTGTTGGTACTGACAGCATAGGTGACGTCCAAGGCAATTATCTCTCTTTCAGTCGTTGACCTTTACCAACGGCAGAAGGATGGGTGAAGAACATCGCGTTAAGTAGCGCCTTCTTGCTCACGGAGTTGTATCGAATGATATACTGTCGACCCTGGAGGCACCTGGAGGCATTCGGAGACTCTGCTGAAGTTGGTCCTTGCCGGGTTTGTCCATGTCATTTGCCGAGACTTGCAGCAGCAGAGACACTAGCAGAGACACTAGAAGAGACGCTGGCAGAGACACCAGCATCACAAATGGTGGATGAGGCAGGGACAAGGCAAGCAGCAGACTCGGAAGCTGCATAATGAGCCTGGAAGCCGGCAGCAGGAAGCGTCGACATAGGGCACAGTTGTGGCGGAGGAGGGAGCAGATCAAAATCCAGTAAAGCAGCAGCGCGAGTGGCAATGTTTCTGTTCCCCTTGTTTTCACTGGGGAAGTAAATACGCATGTTTTCCACCTGACGCCATGTACCTTGCCTGATGGAAGTTCATTACTTGGGCGGAGGATGTGAATCTTTGCGGCAGAGATTTTTTACCACGGTCTTCTTGACACAGAATATGACAAGGATCGGATACTGCCTGTATTGTTCCTGGACATCCGAGCGGTCCTCTGTTATTAATTGCTCTTCTTCGATCTTTTGGTTTCGATCTTGCAGAAGAAGTTTTGTCTGGCCAGCGCGTAAAGGACTTCCTCAAGTTCTTGGAATCCAGCTTCACTTCTTTTTCCCTTCAGGACGACATCATCTTTTCCTTGACAACTGGGGGGGGGTTGTCTACGCCTGCAGATTCCAAACATTCTTTCAGAATGGAGCTGAATACGTTTGAGACTGGAACCTTGCGTAATCTCGCGCATTGTAGCAGTGCTTGTTGGCTTCTCGTATCAAGGTCCTCTCGCCGCGTTCTGTGAGCTTTTGGGTCGACCAGAGCCTTTCTTTCACTCGCAGTCTTCATATTCCTCATATTGAGCAATGACACTGTAGATGATCTGCCGCAACACCATCAGTTCTTTGGCGATCCTAGTAATGTTCCGACCAGCCGTCTTAAAAGCGATGACTTGAGCTTTTTCTGTATTGGATAAAATTATTATGGACCAAGAAATATGAAAATGGAAAGTGGGGTGGGGGGGGTTTCATTGGTCGGTCGATCGCGAATCGGCCCCTTTTCTTTTTTTGATGGTGTTCCTGGTCACGCGTTTGTAAATTCATGACGCGTCCATACATGAAAAGTCCATTACTTGCTTCTCTATACAACGACAAGAAAGTAAAAGGAAGTCCATAAAGTTAAACTGGCTAAGAAATATTTTAGCGCAAGTTTCAGCGGGCAGGCTTTTTTTTTTTGCTGCTATGTGAATATCCCAGCCGCCATATCATGTATCAAAGAATCGTCCGATAATAAATGACCGAGAAGCCACCATTGATGCCCGCTCAAAGACAAATAAATTAAAGCGCATGGATCTCAGCGACTATCTCCAGTGATGTATAATCTATCGGCAGTATTCATATCGTCTGGTGAAATTCCATTTGTAAGTATCGCATAGCACACTATCGCCACGATATAACGATACATGTATTCATGAATGGTACGCTCGACTTCGACGTAGAAAGGGCATTACCAGAAATTTTACGCGCGACACAATGCGTCTGCGCTTACACGCATAAGTTCTGCTAACTTTCAAGGCCAGGGAAGCCAGCAAGGCGTTTGCAATCATGAAATTTGCAAGAACGAAATATGAAATTTTGGAGGTGTTTGCCAGTCTATTTTGTAGCTAGCGTAACCGATAACGATCGAATAATGCCTCAACCTTAACTAAATACCGTATGTAAGCCTTCTTGTCCATCTCCTTCCGGAACGAATATCAAGAATGCACACTTACATCTTGCTGGCGTGGAATAAGGAGCCCTGTATCTATCGTTTCTCTGTAAAATATCCTTGTGGTAAAGACATAACCAATGAATGAAGATCTGGCTTAAGAATACTGTATTCCCTCTGGATTGTAGTTTAGCTTAACTAGCCAAATTGAAGAGTATTTATCACCTTATCTAGCTACCCGCATATACCGCATTAATCTCATACAGCTACTCGTGAAATACAAAAGCCGTCTCTTTGCGCTTATGCTGATCTATAACTGTGCTAGTCTTCGTGTATGGGTTCGGATTCGTATTGATCAGTGATGTCGCATGATTTATGCAACAGCCTGCTTTCTTTTTTGCGGACATACCGTTCGCACGTAAGTATCCAACGACCCCTTCAGTGTATCTATCTAAAAAGCGTAAACTACAAAGACACAAAGATATGTCTTAAGGGCCGTTACAGACGAAAAACATAGACGGGCGATCATAATTTCATAGAAAAGATTAAACACTAATCTTATACGTGGTCGATCTTTGTATGTATTTATCTCGCCAAATGATGTCTAGATATAGTTAAAAAAAGTTAGGGAAATATAAGGATGCAGCGCTTCGCGCATACGTCCTCTTGGTGTCAAGGAATAGGCGAAAGAAAAACAAATCACAGGCTGAACTATTCCTCAGAGCTTTTTTAGATCTCTCTGCATGATAGATATTGTATTTGTGTTAAGGTGCTGATGTGCATTAGATGAGAACGGGTGGCGTCTAAAACAACGGAAGATGTGGAGCGCATGTTCGGGGGATGCAAAGCAAAAGAAAACAACAAATGAAATGTGTCATAGAAAATAAGGTTTCGCTCGTATCATCTCCTTAATTCATATTCCAAGCTGACAGCATGGACAGCATGCATTAGGATGGTTTAAATATAACAAGGATAGTGCTATTCTTGGACAAATTGTCAATGTTTTTTGACCCATCGGGGGCGCCGACGAGGCAGGACCCAGTAGGAATATCTGAAACCACGGCAGTCCGAATTTGACTCAGGTACATTGTAACAAAGCCACCCAAAAACCTTTCTTTTTTTTTTGGAAGTGCAAACCCGACAACCTCTTCATTGCACATAGGCAAACTCGACATTCATTCAGTCCTAGTGTTTCTTTTTTCATTTATTTTTAAAAGAAACTCGACCGAATAAGGGATTGCCAAGTCAACAACGTCTTTCCCCCCACCTCTTGAACTCTCTCATTCATTCGACCCAGATATTTGCCCTTCCCTCCAACATGGTGACAGCAACCCAGCCCCAACCTGTTGCCGAGACGAAACCCTCGCAAGAGCAGTCGTCTGTTGAGCAGCAACAACAACAACAAGACCAGCAACAGCAGCAGCAGCAGCAGCAGCAGCAGACCGATGCGACGCCGGCCGAGCAAAACGAAAAGCCTGTAGAGAAACAGACAGTTGCTGCACCTGCTCCGGCTGTCAACATTTGGCAGGTCCGCAAGTCGGCTACCAAGCAAAACGGCATTGAAGCCAAGGCATCCAACGGTACAGCATAAGAACATCGCTGGTAGTCTTCTCTTTTGTTGACTATGCCATTTAGATACAGAGTCATGGCCTGCACCGAATGAGGCCGCCGATAATGCGGATGATGCCACCGAATCCAAGAAAGAAAAGGTAGTCGCCGCCCCCAAAGGTAAATGATGATTTGCTTATTATGTTCTAATGTAACAATGTAACTAACCTGTATGCTCCCTTTGTCTTTAGCCAAAGGCGGCAAAGGCCAGTGGAAGCCCTATACCCCGACCATCACCCACTCCACCCCCACTCCTAGCGGTCGCGCCCGTAATGCTCGTGGCCGGGACAAGAAGGATGCCAAAAAGTCGCGTCGTGGCAGCCAGCCTACTCGCCCCGCTGAGACCAACGAC
This sequence comes from Syncephalastrum racemosum, assembly GCA_002105135.1. Lineage (NCBI taxonomy): Eukaryota > Fungi > Mucoromycota > Mucoromycetes > Mucorales > Syncephalastraceae > Syncephalastrum > Syncephalastrum racemosum. The sequence goes on along the minus strand of MCGN01000009.1, from coordinate 1,591,641 downwards.
AAAGCCGTCAAGAAGACTTCCGAGGAGACTGAAGTCAACGGTGCCGCTGCGCCTGCAGCGCCTGCTGCTGCCGCTCCTGCTGCACCTTCGACGGCCGCTGCTCCCACCCACACCACCACCGCCAACACCGCCGCCGCCACTACTACTGCTACTACTTCCTCCACCAATGGCTCGCCTTCGCAACCACGCAATGCCTCCTTCCGCGGTCGCGGTCGCGGTCGTGGCCGTGGCGGCAGCTTCCAGGGTCGCCGCTTCGATCACGCTAACGGTGCTGGCCGGATAAGACCGTACTATGTCAATGTCGATGCCGACACCCTCAAGGGATACATCCTCCAGCAAATGTAAGTTCGTTACACAGGATTTATGATTGTCTTTTGGCTCATTATCTCTGTGTATGCGTTTGTGTAGCGAGTACTACTTTAGCATCGATAACCTTTGCAAAGACATCTTTCTGCGAAGCCAGGTGAGATTAAGAGAGTATATGGGAGAGATCCAGTCGTTAACGTCCGTTATTTTAGATGGACGCCGAGGGTTTTGTTGATATCTCGCTCGTGAGCAACTTCAACCGTGTCAAGGCGCTCGCCTCTGATCCTGCGCTTGTGCGTGAGGCACTTGAGCAAAGCCAGCTTCTCGAGGTCAAGGGCGACAAGATGCGCAAGCGCGAGGGCTGGCAAACCTGGGTCCTTCCTGCAAGACAGACCACCACGGCTGCCGAAGCAGTGAAGCACAACCTGCCCGCACACTCCACACCTACAGCCGTGCCCCAGCCGCTGCTCCCGAAGAAAGCAACCAACGGCGCCGAGCGCCGGAAATCTCACGTCAAGACAGAGGATGACGACGACCTTTTCGAGTTCGACGAGGACTGGGCAGATGGTGCGCGCCCCAACACCGTCCAAAAATACTACCTTTCCGATGACGACTCCGAATTTGACGACGATGAGGATGCCGAGGTCGATGAGGATATGATTGCGCGCATCATGATCGTCACCCAGCGCAAGCGCGACCGCACCCACACCTCTTACGACCGCAGCAAGATGAACGACGACATCCTGGACATGATCAATGAGGGTCTCTACCAATACGAGTCGGGTCTCAAAGTCAACTCGAACGGTAGCGGCAACCGCAAGGTCGGCACACTCGACCCCGAACACTTTGCACAGCTAAGCGCGAGCACCAAGCAGCGCGAGGAACACAAGCCGAGCAATGCACAGCCCATCAAGGGCACCCCTCGCTTCTACCCTGTCCGGCCCGAATCGCTGCCCAGCAGCGCCTTCTTTGGCACCACACCCTCCCAAAAGGGCAAGAAAGAACACGACGACGGTCACGTCGGTTGGGTTCTCAGCGAGGAAGCTTACCACTACAACCCGAACGACTTGCTCTCGAGCAGCTATAGCAAATCCCCGGCCATGAACGAACTCTCGACCTCGATCGACATTGCCCATTCGTTCCCCCACTTTGAGCACCCCAGCCATGAACTCCTCCGCGAGAACGGTTTCGTCCAGCACAAGTACTACAAGTACCACGCCAAGGCATTGCGGGAGCGCAAGCGTCTCGGTGTCGGTCAGTCTCAGGAGATGAACACACTCTTCCGCTTCTGGTCTCATTTCTTGCGTGACCACCTCAACAAGCGCATGTACAACGAGTTCAAGAAGCTCGCGGTCGAAGATGCCAACCAGAACTACCGATATGGTCTCGAATGCCTGTTCCGCTTGTATTCGTACGGCCTTGAGAAGCGTTTCCGCAAGGAGGTCTTTGAAGACTTCCAGGAACTCACCCTGACCGATTACCAGAACGGAAATCTCTACGGTCTCGAGAAATTCTGGGCGTACCTCTACTACCGAAAGGACAAGTCCAAGCGTGACCTCAAGCTCAATGCCCGTGTCAGCGAACTCGTCAGCCAATACAAGTCGGTCAAGGACTTTAGAAACGCCGAACCTCCCAAGAAGGAGCTGGATTCATACAAGGTGCCCAACCATGGCGTAAGTTTATAAGTTTATTATACAATTTTGCGTATCTCACCCATTTGTTAATAGAAACAGGCGCCTCGTGGAAGTGTGAGCGGCCCGTCCGGCGCGGCATCGCATGCTGCCTAAATGCTTTCCTTCTCTTTTTCTTCGTTTCACTCTCTGGATCACTTCACTCAAACACTCTCGCACTACACTCGCAAACACAACATACGTATACAAACTCGACATGAATCTCTCTCTCTCTCTCTCTCGCTTTCTCTCTCTCTCTCTCAAGCAAAAACCCTCAAAAAAATCAACCATCCTCGCGAAAAAAAATTGTAATATCTTCTTTGTCTTCCTCTCATGTATTTTGTCAAAAAAACCTTATTCCGTGTCTTTTTTTTTTCTTTACCTTTTTTTTTTCACTCCTTCTCAGAAATAGACATCTTTTTTTTTTCTTTGTTTAAATTGGGTGCATTAACCAAGAGGGCATGTACATAGGTTCGAAAGCTGGGCTACCCAGCGCTTCATTCAGATGATCCTGTATAAGCATGTACAAACTTTGTCGATTGTTAACACAACTCGTCTGGCCTTGTTTTCTCTTTTGTATACACCTGGAGAACTGTAAAAAGAAGGTGATTCAAAGCCCTGGGTATATGATGCAAGAGAGTCTCTCTACCGAAGCATGTTACTGGAAATGCAATATCATAGTCAATACGTAACAGGAAAACCTCCTGTCATTTCCCTTAGATGCGTCCAGAGAAGCAGCTCCAACGAAAGAAAACATACACGAGGCGACTGTGACCCGGCGCCGGCGCTAGTGCTCTGCGTGTACATACTTCGTATCATCACTTTCGAACACATTGGCTTATGTTTTCCGACGAGGGTTGATCATGTTAAAGAGCAGATCCTTCAAGTGGAATAAAGGAGACGTTTTTATCGTATTCTTGAGAAGGCCTAGTTTCTTGATATTGACGAATCATTTCGCAGATCCCGACGAGATAATGCTATCCGTATACTATGTGATCCTGTAGTATCAGAGATTTCATGGCCTGTCGGTGTCACACAATAATACCAGGAACCATATGTCATCGTGTGCCGTCCCCTGTACTCTTCAACCGGCCCTACATACGCTTATAAGTGAATGAGGAAATTTCAAAGATATGTATCGAATACATAGAAGGCATCCGCATCGGACATACTTTTGGGGTATAACTCACGTCCCAATCGTAAGCCATACACAGCGCCCCGTTAGATGCATGCATACCATGATTCATGACGTGCTATGGTATACATGACGTAATATAGCAATTTACACACGAAGATAATATATAGTTGGGTCCATGTAGTAGAACGAGATCCGCTGCATATAAATATGAAGCGTGATAGATACCGTATGCCTCAGCATTATATAGAGCTTCACACTTTTTTATTTATCGCAAATGAATGTATTATGGAATAGAAAGAGAAAATAGATAAAGGCAAGTGTGCAGCAATAGTGCTGGATTGGCAGACGAAAAGCACTGCCAATAAAAAAGGTACAGTCATACCGTATATTTCTATAGAAATTTGGTACAAGTCCGATGTCAGTTCAAATTGAAGCTTATTTCTTCTAATTTCTTTACTTCTTTTTCCCCATTTCGAAAAAACCACGCACACATTGCACTGAGAGATCCTATTGAATCGCCTTCTTCCTGAGCCCCTCCTCTCCTCTATTGTGTTTTTTTTAATTTTTATATTTGACGCCACATGGACAAAGCCTGCCAAAACAATTTATACGCTGGTCTTTTGATATATCGGTTGCAAAGAAACGTCGAGTATTTACTGCTAAACGATACCTTTACAAACAAAAAGCACTGGTTTTGTCCAAAGGGGCAGGTCATTGGTCAAGAGGATGAGATCAAGTAAGTCTAATGCAGAGTCTTGTATATGGTAATGTAGACTCATTTTTTCATATGTGTAGATGTGCATTCCGTGAGACTTTTGAAGCAACGGGCCTGAGCCCAAAGGACCTTCGCATCGAAGAAGGCTTCAAGATTGAACTCAAGTATCTTTCTGGCACTCGGTAGGTTATCTGATAACAATCTGTGCATCTTCTTATCATCTCTGTACATATGAAATATATAGCCCCAAGAAGGTCATTTACAGGCTTGCTCAAGTTCTCGACAACCATGCGCGCGTCCTCCCCAATGCTGAAGGTGTCCATTTTCAATGGTGCACTCAGTCGACTGCAGCCGAGAAAGTCATCTTCAAGAGCATGCAGGATGTCTTCAAGTATGCTCAGTCTTTTATTGACAACAAGAAGACGAAACGTACCAAAGACACCCGACGTCGTCCCCAGCATCCTGCTGCAGAGAGTAATAACCATCACCAGCATCATCCTAACCATGATGCGCCTGCTCAGCGAAAGAAGGACGAGAATCCGCTCTACAAAACGCGCCTCTGCGAGCGTTTTGAAACCGAAGGCAACTGTCCCTATGGTCCCAAGTGTACCTTTGCCCACGGTGTAGCTGAACTGCGCGAGCGCAAACCCGATATTCCCGAGGAGAAACCAGCAGCAATCCCATCGCCTTCGCCTGTCCCGTCTACCGCTGGCCATATTAACCATACGTTCGCCACTGGTCCGGTCACCATGTCGGCTGCGCAGGGAGGTGCGCCGCTCGAGAGCAACAACCCGCTATTCAAGACGCGCCTCTGCGAGCGCTTCATGAAGGATCAGTTCTGCCAGTACGGTCCCAAGTGTCATTTCGGTAAGGACTGAAAAAGGAAAAGAAAAAAGGTCACACGCTCTCATGTGGTGCGAATTATTGATATGGTGATCATTATGCATAGCCCACGGCACGCACGAGCTCAAAGAGCGACCTGTCTTTACTAGTGCCGCCAACAATCAACATCATCAGAAAGAGAACGGCAGCCATCACAACCACGTCCAGAGCCATCTCCAGCAGAATGGACAGCATAACGGCCATCACCATGGAAACGGCATGAACGGCAAACGCCACGAAGAGCCGATCGCTTCGCAACCTTTTACCGCGGCTTCGGGTGCGGGTGCTCTGGCGTCGCCTGCGGCTCCCATGCCGCGCAGGGCGTTTCCCGAGAAAAACTGGCGCCGCTCCGATGAGAATATCCGATCGTGAGTACATACTACTTTCATTGCTCTCTGTCTCTCCGTTTGCCTCTGTTGCCTCTGCGTGTATGTGTGTGTGGGAGAATGTAACTCTAATATTTTATACGTCTCAGGTTGGAGGTCGATCTGATTGCGCGTTCGCCACAACAAACCAACGGTACCAAGTCCACACCTACGCGACGTCACAATCACTATAATAACCATCACCACGGCAACCACTCTCAGCATCATTATGCAAATCAGCATCACCAACAAGAGTCTTTACCATTCAAGGAGGCGCTCAACGACTCGTCCAATGTAAGCCACTAGATATGTCTGCTACGTTCAACTCACTTAACGTTATTTGATACCAAGGGAAACAAATCGTGGATGAAAGTGGTGCACCTTTCGAAGGAGGAACAGGCAAAATTGGACGTGTGAGTGTTGTCAGAAACAGCTTCTTTCTGTGTGTGCTCACTTATACACACACACATATATATAGCATCCCATCAAATCACGCATCGCCAAAATCGCCCGGCAAGGCGGCTCAGGAAGAGGCGATCATTCAAGATCTCAAACACTTTTTTAACCAACAGAAACAAGAACAAGAAACCAAGAGCGATGTCAAGGAAGTGACAAAGCTCGAGATGCGCAACGATCTATCGAAGCGACAGCTCCTGTATATCCTGCTCGCGAGTCTCCTCGAAGACCATCAAGCGAGCACCGGCCCCTTACTGAAGGCCAAGATACCGCTATTCCAAACAGTAAGTCCGCATAATATTTCCCCCAAAAAAAAGGCAACGCCTCATTTTCGATATCAATAGTTTGTGAAAACCATGACAGATCAACGTACGCTTTTGAAAGCGTGGGAGAAGGTAGTGACACGATGCCCAAACTTGCTGGTCAAGACCATGGTGGCATTCGCAACGTGGTACGAGTGTGACCTTGTGGATGAAGAAGCCTTTGTGTCTTGGTATAGTCTTCTGGAGCCGGGCACGAACTTGGAGAGGAAGAGCTCCAAGTTCATCGAGTGGCTCAAAACGGCTGATGCAGAAGAGGATAATGAAGAGTAGAAATGCAGTTAGGAGAAGTTCAGTGAGTAATGGAAGAGATAAGAGACATAAAAAAAATATGAAACTCAAGGTGTTCAGACGTTAAAGAGACTAATACAAAGAATGGTCGCAAAATTGGTGGATTTTGCACAGACATTCAAACCTGCCAAAATAAGGTCATTGGGGGCTTTTGTAATCCAGCACCCATAGTTCTTACATGATGGTGAAAGAGTATGATATCGCCGTATTCGGTGCGACGGGCCTGACAGGCAAGCATATAGTCGAGCATGTCTTTCAGCAGATGGCACATCTCCCAAGGAACTTTTCTTGGGCCGTGGCAGGTCGGAATCCAGAAGCTTTGACCGAGATTGTCGAGACTTTTGCAAAGCAATACCCGGACGCCATTCGGCCTGCCATTATCGAGGCCAATGTCGTCAAGCGACCGACCCTAGACGCCTTGGCCAAAGCGACCAAGGTTATTATCAATGCGGTCGGCCCGTTTCGGTTCCTGGGCGAATATGTAGTGCGTGCGTGCGTCGAACAAGGCTGTGATTATGTGGACGTGACGGGCGAACCCGAGTTCGTCGAGCGTATGCAGCGGACCTACCACGATCAAGCCAAGAAGAACAAGGTCACCCTCGTCCACTGCTGTGGATTCGATAGTGTAAGTAAAGGGATATGGCCGTCGATATAAATCTGATCTCACTCAATTTTATTCTATCTAAAGATACCCGCTGATATGGGCGTCTTGTTTGTCAAGCGTCTCTTTACAGACCGCGGCTGGACACCGTCCCAGATAGAAATGGCATTACGCGTCCATGTGGGTCCAGCAGGCATGCGCGCTGGCTATGCTACGTATGAATCGGCTGTGCACGGCTTTGGCTCGAGCCATGTCCTCCAGGAGATCCGCAAGGTCTCTGGCCTGCCGCGTCTGCCCCGCATAGGTCCTAAACTCGCCATCCACAAATACTATCACAAAGACACACTCGGCTATCTCGTCCCTTTCAAATTCGCTGACCCGGCTGTCGTGCGTCTCTCGCAGCAGTTGATGCTTTCAGGCGCATCGGTGGTGCCTGCTGCGATCGACAAACCCATGCCACCTACCGTCCAATTCGCAGCCTATCTTGCCCTGCCTTCTTTCTTTGTCTTGATCCTCTACTACATTTATGGCTTCGTCTTTTCCTTCCTCGCCACCTCGCCTTGGGGTCGCAATCTCCTCTTGAATCATCCCGAAAGCTTCTCGTACGGTGTCTTTTCCAAAGAGCACCCGACCCCAGAGCAGCTAGCTCAAACTAGCTTCGAACTCACCCTCCGCGCCAGGGGCTACGACTCGCCTGTCGCCCAAGGTGGCCTCAACACGGCTCTGACTGCAGTCGTGCGAGGTCCTGAACCGGGCTATGTCGCCACCCCACGCATTGTTTTCCAGAGCGCGCTCACCCTTCTCCGGGGCAAACAAGACGGCACCGTCCCCACTGGCGGCGTCCTCACCCCGGCTGCTGCCTTTTGGGATACTGATCTCATTGAGCGTCTTCGTTCTGTAGACATCCATTTCGACACAGAGTAATAAAACTAGGGAAAAAAGAAGAAGCAAAAAAAAGGAAGAATATGCGTAGATGTTGTTTGGAAGATAAAACAAAGAGAGAGATAGAGAGAGAAAGAGGATAGAATGGGCAAGCGTTATGTACAAAATAAGATGCGTAGAGTGTCTGTGGTGATGTTTCTATTAGGATCATTCATGCTTGTTTATATCCCGAAAGAGGGATTATGCTTCATCCATGCTATCATCCTCATCGTCGCTCAGGTCCACCTTTCGCCGCTTGCGACCACTCATGGCTTCTTCCGCCGCGAGATCGCGTCCGGCCTTGGCCCGCAGCGACTCGACATCATCCTCGTCCTTGGCCCACTCCAGCACCAAATGGCGACCGTACAAATGGATGGCCGACATGGAATTGTACACGTTCTTGGCCTCCTGCTTGGTCATGAAATCCGCAAACGCGAAACCACGATGACCACCGGTGAGCTTCTTTGGCAGACGCAGCGATTTGAGCTGGCCATAGGCTCCGAGCAACTCTCTGAGATCCTTGGACGTTGCCTCAAAGGGTATATTGCGAATGATAATCTTGGTCGTCTCCGGCTGCTTCTTGGCGGCCTTGTCATCCGCGCCGCCCTTGGTGTGCGAGAACTTGAGCTGCAGGGCGTGGCCGTCGAGCACATAGCCTTGCATCGCCTTGAGCGCCTTGTTGGCTGCATCCGTGCTGTCAAACTCAATGAAGCCAAAGCCCATGCTCAGCATTTGACCGGGCCGTTTCGCATCGGGCTTGACATTGATGCGCGACGAACGGTATCCGTCAATGCCCATAAACGCCCGTCGTAGCGTCTCCGGCTTGGTGCTAAAGTTCAGGTTCTTGACAAACAGTGTGGCCGACTCGCTGCCGGCGTCGACGTCCATCAGCTCAGATCCGCTCGCGATACGTTTGACCGTCTTCTCCTTGATGTCTTCTGGGTTCACCTTGCTCTGGAACAGGCCCTCGGGCGCCTTTTCCAGGTAAATCAGCGAATCCTTGTACCGACGGTACGCCAGACCTTTGAAAGCCGCACGGGCTTCGCTTGGTTCGAGAAACTCGACGACTGCCATCGTCTTGGCCGGCGGGATCAAGACGCGGCCGAGATCGCCGAATTTGCCAAACAGATCACGCAAATCGTCTTCAGATGTGCCATACGGCGTGTTCTTGACAAGAATCACCGTATCGCTGCGCTCTTTGCGACCGAATGCGTCCGTCGAGATACCATGCTTCTCGAGGAACTCCTTGGTCTCGTTCACGATCTGGGTTTCAGCCAGCGCCAAACGGACGGCGGCGTTGCCTGCATCGGCGTTCAGCACGTCCGCCTTTTCAACACCCAGACGATCGGCGATCGACTCGGCAATGGCATCGCTCTATCATACCATGCATCAACAACCAGATCACAGAACCTTTATGAAAACTTACGCTCATGTACAGTGAGTTCCAGTTGAAGTCGCTGCCCGCCATGTTGCGCCGCTTGGCCTCCTTGTCGCGCTTGACTTTGCTCAGCTTTTGTCCGTTGAAACCTGTGATTTCGTGTTCCTGCGGCTGCGGTTTTTCTTTGCCAGGCAGGATATGCATCAGACGACCTTGGAAGAACTGCATGTCCAAGGATTTAAAGGCCTTGACAGCGTGCTCGGGCATCATGTAGGTCACATATGCAAAGCCCTTGGGACGCTTGGTATCTTTGGAGATCGGCATATTGAGCTATTGCAAGAAAGAATGAGCCAACTTGTAATATCGCTGGTAGCGAAAAAAGCGCTTATTACCTCGGAAACTGGGCCAAACTCGTCGAAGCGCTCCTTGAGATCTTTTTCGGTACACGTATACGGCAAGTTGCGCACAAACAAACGGCCGGTATCCTCAATGATCTCTTCAGGTGTTTTACCCTGCTGTGCTTCTTTCATGGCACCTCGCTCAGAGATGATCGCCTCTTCAGGCTTTTGTCCAGCACCCTGTGCGGAGTCCGCCTTATCCTCATCCATATTATCCTGCTTCTTCGCTTCTTCTTCATGATCCTCCTCCTCCTCTTCGTCATCGTCCTTGCCCGTCCGCTTCGCGTCTTTCTTCGGAGGCAAATCTTCATAAAGCTCATCATCCGATCCAGCTGCAGTGGCCACTGCTGCAGCTTCCACCGCGGCCTGGTCCTGTTGAGGTGCGCTATCGTCGTTGGCCCAGGTCTTGCCCTTGGAACGGGCGGTCATGACATCGAGATATTCCTGCAGCTTGGGATCCTTCTTTGCATCGAGTTCCTGGATATGCTTGTCGAACTGCTCTTTCTTTTCGCGGAAGGCGTCTGTTTCCTCGACTTGGAACTCGGGCTCTTTGGTAGTCTTGTTCATCTTTTCAAAAGCAGAAGAACCAGCCGAATGCTTACTCCAGGGTCGTGGGATATTCGACGAGCCATACTATACAAAAGTATTCAGCGTGTAAGTCACCCTGGCCTCACAGTTTCGTTCCTTTCTTCCAACTTACAGGAATCGCCGTCTCCACCGCTATGCGTGACATGTTGATGTATGTGTTGTTAAAGTATTGCAATGCACTCAAAGCTGCCTCTTCTGTCTTGTAACCAACAAAACCGAATCGTCGCGAGACACCCGATCTAAACAGCATGTCAGCTTTCATGTACCTTTTGGACCATGAAAACTTACGCTGTGCGCATAAGCTTAGCGTCGGTCACCTCGCCTTGCTTTGCAAAGTGATCCCGGAGCTGATCCTCGGTCAGGTACTTGGGAAGGTTCTTTACAATCAACCGAGACCTACAATGCTATGAGTTGTCTAGCTGAATCACTGGTGAAATGACATACATGACAACACCGATCTAATTGATCAAACACACTCTTGCAGAAAAAAAAAATTCAAAAACTTAAAAAAGTGGCAGGCGGGCATTGAATAAAATATGATTTCCTAATTTGTACTTGCAGCATCGCTAGTGGCGATATGTACACCAGTATGATATACATGCTGCTTATAGCCAGGCTGTAGACCGCTGAGATTCATGAGCTTGACTGATACTACCAGCATGAGAGTTAAGTATCCTACCCGTGTTTTGTTAGTCATCGTGTGTGTGTCAATAGTGCCCCGGTATCAATGCGTCGTAACTGTTGTTATTGCGGTTGTTATTGTAAGACAGATCGACATCGCTGGTATAATGAGCCAGGACCTTCGAATCACATGCCACTGATGGATATTCCATTAACCGTAGTCGAAGGCATCCTGAGTTCCTTCTGGATCTGTATGTCGGGTTGCTTCCATTGTTTCATCCAAGGCCTGGATTGCTTAAAGAGCATGCATAAGGCTTGCTTGCTGACGGTACGCGCTGTTTTGGAATTACAATCGATCCTCTGGAAGGCAACATAGCACTGACAATCTGTTACCGCTTTGGTTTACACGTTATATCTTCTTATTGACGTTTCCAGAGATTATCATATCATATTCACTACATGGAGTCTTCGTCTCTACATCTATTCCAGCTGTAATAATGTGGAACTTATACTCACTTGATCGGAGCCCGCTCCTGCAGGGTACAGATCCACTTTGTGGCATCGGATTCATCATACCGTATCCGGTCCCAAAGTCCTTCAGTGATTTTTCGTACACATTTCACATGCTTCCAGCATTCTTTTTGAAACTCTCTGGCCACCTCACCGCGCTCTTTGCCATCGCCGAGAACCATTCTACTCGTCAACCTCAGAAGAGTCAAATAGGAAAACAGCCAGACGCTTATTAGCGATACCCAATAGGCTTCTGTATAGTATCATGCATGCTTATGGGTGCATTATAGTCAAAATGACAGCCAACTTTTCTTCGCAGAACTTGAATTACATTATGGCGACTATGACAAAATGTGAGACCGAAAGCGGGACCATAAAACAGTGATATTAGCTGTTTGCTATCGTTGTAGCTTGGGTTTCGATAACAGGGATATGATCTCACCATAGAAGAAAGTTCGTGCAATTTGGCTCATGGTACATCATTCGTTTTCCCCTTACACAAAGGACAGACAGCAGTCTCCAGCTCTTTGCAATAGGTTTGCAAAAAGAAATACTAAGTTCCTCTCTAATGATCAATAATGCTCTGTTTGACTCATCCCGTACTGAAAACGCATCTCGGGCCTATCATTGATTTCCCGTCGAAGGCACCTTACTTCACTACAAAGAACGTATCGAGTTCACAAAGGGAGGAACTGTCGTTGACCGCGAAGCAGCACAGATACATGTATGGTTCTTGGTAGGATTTTCGTAGCAAGTTACCAGCAAACTGCGTACTTCTTAGGATATCATTTGTTTCGGCCGTTCCATATGCAAGCGATTCTCTTTTACCACAATCATGACCAACCAGTCTTACGCTTATGTCCGGGTCACTATAACAGTTGACAAAAGAAGCAGCTAAAACATACAGGATTATCAGCTATATGCACCTATGGTATAGCGGTAAGTCTTGTGATGCGTATCTGCATAGGAAGACGGTAGCAGCCATGTGATTCCAAAATCGCACTCATGTTACGAGCTCTTATAATGGAATACGCAATGTATTGAAGAGAGGCGATCGGTCTGCTCTTCTTTTCGTTACTACTTTTCCCTGTCCTGGCTTCTCCTTATTTTTTCCTGCGTTCGCCACCCAATATCAAACATGTGTAACCCTTACAGTCGTTCTCCTTCCGATCATGCTTGCACTGTAATACACACTCGCATTTCCGTCCTTCTGCAGACCCAGTGTTAATCTCTGAGTACCCGTGGTCATTCCACGCAAATAATGCAGACCCCATTGTCTTTTTGTAGCTTGTTGTGTACGGACATTATCTCTCTCTTTGTCGGTGTACATAAGTATGCATGGACGTTTTATACATGCAGCGCACATTTTTGTGATATAAAGCAGAAATAACACCACGATAGCGTGTTGTATAGACTCATAAAGGACATGCATACATGAACACCGAGAATAGAATGCAGAGAGAAAGAGAAAAGAAGGGATGATGATGATGGGGCTATGCATTACATGTGCATTGACAATGTCTGAGCTACAAAAAGAGCAGAGGAACCAGGCTTCCGCGCAATTCCGTTAAGCGAGGAGAGATGACTACCCACCATCATGAAGGATACCTAATGAGGAAAGACCTCCCTAAGTGAGACTATAGCAAAGTTGTTCTACTTTACTTTAACTCCCTCCCTTCCTTTGTACACCCCTTAGTTTATAGAATACACAGATCAATCCTTTAGAGTCAGTCAGATCAAGAAAAAGTAGGACCGCTCTGAATGTGAATGAGTTGATCCAGTCACCCTCTGTCTCTTTCTCTTTCTCTCTCTACTTTCGGCTGATCAACACAGTTAAACCTCGTCCTTGTCACTCCCTTCTTTTCTTTTCTCTTCTCTTTCCCCTCCTTCCCTTCTTTTCTCTTCGTATTTCTCTTCTTGTCTAATTCCTTTTTCCCTTCACACTCGTTACTCTTGACCTCTTCCCTCTCGTTCTATTATTTAAAGTATCATCATGGCCTGTTGTCAAAGGTGATTCTCCGACGCGCCTTCTATCGTCCGTGTGATCTGTGTGATTTCTAACACTTTAATAGGCTCAGCACGTCTTACCTCGTCTTAATCAACACTTTGTTCGCCGTCTTTGGCTGTGCCCTGATGGCCTTTGGTGTACTGGGTGCTCAGCAACGCATTGAGGCATCCATACTTTTCCCCGTGAATATCCTAAAGAGTGAGCGCTTTTCTTCTCATCTGCGATAGTTGCTTGCACCGTGAAAATTACTCACCATGGATGCAGTGCTCAACATCCTAGGTATTATCATTGTGTTTACAGCCATCATTGGTATTATTGGTGCATTCTGTCGCGAGCGTCAAGCACTTCATATCTTGTACACCACCATCGTCGTGATTGCGCTTATCTATCAAGTGTCAACGTCCATCATTGTGTACGACCAGGCAGCTCACACTCCCACGTGGTTGAGCCAGACTTGGGCTGAAGCGACTCAAGAATACCGATCTTATGCCCAGACCAAGGTATATAAAAAAAAAGATAAAATGAAATTACTTTCTAACCTTGTTATTATTATTTATCGCGCAAAGTTTTCCTGTTGCGGGTTTTCCAACGCGCGAGACCACCCAGTTGAAATGCCTAGTTGTCAACCTGATAATGTGATAAACGCGGCTCCGCCATGCTACCACCTTCTGATCAGTTTTGTCCAACACGACCTCCAATTGGCGTACATCGTCTTATTTACGGCTATCAGCATCGAAATACTAGCGCTCTGCAATGCAATCACACTCCTCTGTGCTCGTTATGTCGGCAATAGCTCGGATGAAGAAATGGTCGGATCGCGCCGTCGGTGGGTTTCCAAACCGAGCGAAGTGCAGCCGAGCGAGTACCCTTTGGATGGGATTGAAAAGAAACAGCAGCATGGTATGGTCGACTCGGCCTTTTCCGACTATGCGCAGCACCGGCAGTATTAATCAAGCAGGCCTTGGCTATCTTCTTTCCTTTTTTTTTTTTTTTTTTTGTAAATTACATATTTCATACTTCTCTTATAATGAATAAGACATATATATGCAGCGGAGTACCTGCATATACCACTGCTACTTCATTGAGATAGAGTATAACCTGAGCATGGTCAACACACGTCAAATATACTTGTATGTATGTATAGCTGACAGCGGGTCGGTGTCGGACTGGGGCTCCTGCATGCATGTATACGCACGTATACTTGCGTGCGTATTATAGAAACAAAAAACCTGTTTATTGTCCAGGTGTCTTCTGTTTCCTCCTTTTTTTCTTGTTCCCTCTCAAGTTTTTTTTTCGTATATTATTTTCCCTAATATGCCGCCCAATCGCTTGTTACAGAAGTTCCGCCGACTTGATGCTTATGCACAGAACAAGATCCTAGATGAGTTTCGAGTGCAAAGTCCTACGGGCGGATTAGGTCTCTCTTCTTTTCTATTTATTTGAATGGAACGACGCGCGTTCGGTTCAGATATTGATCCTTTATTTTGAATATAATGCAGTAACCATTGTGAGCGCGATTGTAATTCTGATGCTCGTCATTCATGAAACAATGCGTTACGTGACACCCGTCATGGAACCAGAAATTGTTGTCGACGGTGGCAAGACGGTATACCTTCCTTGAAAAATATGTTTAGGGGGAAAGAGAATATGACACGCGTCTCTCTTTTTTTTTTGTATTGTAGGACAAACTGCCTATCTCCTTTAATATCACATTTCCTGCCATGCCATGCTACTGTAAGTTGCCTACTTGCCATTTTGGGTATGATTGACAAAGGAGAGACTATGTGTGAGCAGTGCTGGGTCTTGATATCATGGACGAAGGAGGACAAGTCATTATGGACCTTGAACATGACGTTTACAAGGCACGCCTGGATGCGGATGGAAATCAGATCGACCGGGCCAAAGCAGAAGGTACAGTATGACGGAAGTAGTACGCATCCATGACTTCTATATTCACCATCAGGGACATTTTGCTCAACCAGAATTGAGTGGTCCCGGCGAAGACTTGGTACAAAAGGACGTGCAATGCGGTGATTGCTACGGTGCTACGCCTCCGCACGGTGGGGAGTGCTGCAATACCTGCGATGACGTGCGCAAGGCGTACGCGGACATGGGCTGGATAGTCAAAGAAGATGAAATAGAGCAGTAAGGAAGACCAGCTTGTAATTGTCTTACTTTTTGCGTACTAAACTTCTTTCGTCTTCCTCCACCTTTCTTACACACTAGATGTCGTCGGGAAGGTCTGCTTGAAAAAGCAGCTACTCAGACCCAAGAAGGGTGCAACATGCACGGTACGCTGTTGATGTCTCGTGTCCATGGCAATTTCCATTTTTCACCTGGTCGTGCCGTCTCGCAAGGTTCCCAGCACGTGCACGACGTGCGCACTTACTTGTCGACCAACCACGACTTTCGCCACACTATCCATTACCTCTGGTTCGGCAATCGTGATGCTCAAAAGCAAGTGACTCACTTGCTCACCAATTCGCTCGATAACACCCGCTGGGGCGCCGCTGACCGTAAGCTCCGGAAAGAAATTCAATAGCAGAAGCATACGGCTGACATTTTCATTCCTCTGTGAAAGCGGCTATGATGTATCAATATTTCCTAAAGATTGTACCGACGCAGTTCGATTTCATGGATGGCAGAAGCTTGCGAACGTTCCAGTACTCGACCTCACGTCAGGAGCGTAATCTGCGACAATACCCTGTCGGTGGGCTTCCAGGTAACGTCATGCGGCACTTCGAGAAGAAAGAACAAAATATCATTGGCGCCCCCCCCCAATCTTTCCCTTCCCACCCTACTCCTCTTCTCCCCGGGACCGCCTTCAATCGCGCGTGTCTGACTAAAATTTGCCTCGGCTAGGTGTCTTTTTTACGACTGATTTCGCGCCAACTCTGATTATCTATACCGAGACCAGACCTCCGCTGGCTAGTTTTCTGACAGGGCTATGTGCCATCATAGGCGGTATATTTACTGTCGCTAGTGTCCTAGACGGTTTTCTGTACCGTACCTCTGGATATGAAGCAGATAAAAGCAAGCTTCACCAATAAACATTAAATATAGAAACTGCAAAATAAAACAAACTTTGTTGGATGGGCGTGGGGGAATATACACATGGGATTAGGTAGAGGTCCTGTTATCATCTTTAGTAAAAGTATTCGTAGTGGCCGTGGGCATAGAAGGGGAGGAGCTGGTGACGGGAGAAGAGGAAGGAGAGAGAGAGGCGTCGGAAGGTCTGTCATGATAGTTATCGTCGTCGTAGTTGTCGTTATAGTTGTCGTTGTCAGTGAGGGGCGTCGCCGTAGAAGCAGAAAAGTCGGGTTCATCTTGTTTATCTTTGTCGTGTTCTTGTTGCTTTTTCTCAGCAGCACGCTTGCGTTCCAGTTTGGCATAGTCTGGAATACGATAAATAACGCGTTCGAGGGTGAGACATTTTTCTCAGAAACAAAAAAAATTCTTTGCAATAACTTACGTAGACCGCATGCGTTACAAAGGGTTCGGGCACCGTCGGGGCCCCGGCGCCACTCGGGTGTTTCTGAAATGTTGCAAGAGTGGCAGCGTCCTTGAAAGACGGTCCGCTTCCGCCGCTTGCGCTGGCGCAGACGCCGGAGGGAGCTCATAGTATCGTCGTTGTCCTCAGCTTCGTCTTCATCCATAGGGCCGTCATGATAGCGCTTGTTCTATTAAATGAAGTGGTAGGGTTAATATCCATGAGCGGTGATAGTGCTTTTGTTTGTTTGTGCTTACATAGAAGGACGCGATTGAGGAGTTGGCTGTGCCATAATAGTAGGCACGACGGTGCTCCTCTTGAGCGGCCAGCTGGTGTTTCTGCAAGCGCAGCAGGGCATTCAGGACCTCGTTAGCGCGGGTGATCATGTCATCAAGCCAAGGCTGCTTTTGTTGCTGATTCTGCCATAACAAGAATAGCATGGCATCGTCTGGAGCGAGCGAGACATGATGCTGTTGGTCGACCATCGTATCACGCATCCCAGAACAGTTATTGACAATCTAGATACATCATGTGAGGTTAGTTCTTCGTTTAAAAATGAACCGATGACCGACAAACTGACCTGGTCAATGTCCTGTAAGATGCTTTTCCGCACCGAAGCTTGCAGATGACCTTGGCGAGGGTGAATTTGGCGGCCGTGTTGGGGGAGAAGCGGTGGGGAAGGGGTTGTTTTGTTTTGCCACGACGACGACCAAACAGGCTGTTGTTGTTGCTGTTGTGGTGGATAGGTATCGTACGGATGGTGGTGTGGCACAGGGGACGTGTTTGGCGGAGACCGCTGCTGTTGTGCGATAGGTGGCAAGAGTTGCTGATGAAGTTGATGTGGGCTGAGGCGTTCATCCGGCTTGGTGCTTAACGTAGGCGGCGACGGGAGCGACATACCGGGGAAAGGAGGGTGGTGTGCATCGAAGCTCGTGCGGGGAGGTCGTGCGTGGGGTGCATGCTGTGCGGCAGGGTCTATGCTGGAGATGGGTGGAAGAATGGGTCGAGCAGAGCAAGCAGTTCTGTGTGTCCTATACACAGAATAAATGAGTATATTTCGGTTGCCAAGGTGTTTCTGTCTTTAATTCTTACTCTGTCGATGGAGATTGCATATAGAAATTATTTACAAAAATGTCGGGAGCGTATGGTGAATAACGTTGTTTCGTTCACGCTGGCAAAAGAGGAAAAAAGGAAGAGCTGTGTTGTAAGAGATGAGCCCGCGTTGTGTGAATGGGGGTAAATGCGAGAGAACAGGGTTAAAAAAAAAGAAGAAGGACAAGAGGAACAAGCAAAAAGACGGGGAACCGGATGAGAAAGGGGTGGATCAGTCCGAAGACTGTAAAATACACGTGTAACATGTAATAAACAATTGTTATTTACACCTCGGCTTTCTGTGCAGACTCATCCTTTGGCCGAGATCCGGGGGATTTCACAGTAGGTGGCATTCTCGTAGCAGCCAGTCGGCATGTTTCATCTTTCCTGTGCGCGTTCCAATAGGTTTTTCATGTAAAACCCGCATTTTTGAGGATCTCTGGGCAATCTTATCAGTTGAATGTATCATTGGTGGAAGGTATTATCGGCCGAGGCACCGGCGGTCGGTGTAGGAATCTGGTATCAACATGTGTCAATCCTGTACTTTACACTACTCGATTTGGCTATACTTGTCATTTACAAATGTTAATAACAAAGAGCCCGGATGACCGGATCTTGACCCAATCTGAAATCTTGTGAACAAGATTCACAGATTCAGCCGATCGCGCGGCTGTATGGAGGAAACTCGTCCATTTTTGTCATGATCACGTTGCACACATTACGATGCTACACGGCATTATCATCACCTGTACCTCAATTTGACAAAAAAGACGCTGCTACCCTATTTGACACACAATTCTAAATTTTCTTTATCTCGAGCCAATGACAGACCTTCCATAACGTGGGAAAAAAACTTTTCATCTACGCATTCAAAAACCAAATCTTCAATCCGACTGAGCCGCTTGTGTGGCAAAACCAAAGACTTGTATCACGAGACCCTTCTTCTGCCATTTTCCTCTTTTGTCACATGATACCATTCCATATTTCTCGATAGATGTTCTGTATATTTTTTTTTCCTTTGATATAGGTTCATAAGTCACTCTGAACCATTACTCATTTTGCCGAAGCGCGGCAGTATCGGTTAGTTTCATCCAGTTTTATCGCATTAAATATAGCAAGGCGGGCCCATGCGTGACCATGGTAAGCAAACCGGCGCTATGGTAAGGCTTGCATAACCATGTGAAGTCGTCAGCCGATTGAAATTTTTAAATACATTATCACACTTCCATCAAGAGGAGAGCTATAGCTGATGTATGATAATAAGGGATTGTTAAATCACGGATAACGTTGTTTGTAAGCATGAACGCTTCGAACCACTCATTTTGTGCAGGACGCGCCAAAAAAAAAGGACCGAACAAAGCGCCGCCACACCAAAGTTGACAGAAAAATGGCTGAGTTAGATATGAGGAAAACTAAAGTACCGAAGGCCGGATGAAGAACTTGATTTTTTCGCTGCCCGTGACTTGCGCTTTTTAGTAAAAAGAAATATACGAATGCATGTGTCCTTAAGGCTCATGCGCGCAGTTGAGCCCTTGTGACACATTCGTACAACCTTTCTAACAAACATGACAGCAGCGTAATTCATCGCCCAGAAGAACACATGCATGGACATAGGCCAAAAAGTTCCCCATGCATTTATTTCCCGTGTATTTGGCTGTTCCCGCACGTCTGTTATATTCAACTTGGTTTTTTCTTATTTTTTCATTGGCTGCAAATCCCCGTCCCGAGGGAAGGCCTCTTACTGTGTCTCCAAAAATACAATAATAATGAGCCATTTCAGAGTGAGAACATGAGAGAAATCCGTGGGTTTTGTGGCAACATTTGCTGTGTAGGAGTATCTGAAGCAACCAGACATTCGATACCTGCCTTTTTAGTTCATACCGTAGCACATTTAGGTCACCTATAGCTGTTTGGAGTCATGAACCTGCGTGAAGTAGCACCTGTGCGTTCTCATTTATTGTTATCGGCAGATCCGAATACGCGGATTTGTCGGTCTCCATTCCCTTGGGGTCAATCGAACAGAAAGATAATCTAACTATCGTCCAACATCGGCATGGTGGATGTGTAGCAGAACGCTATAGAAAAACCATTCCTCAGCCCGGACACCGCATGAGAGAGGTCCACTAGACCGATTCCGTCCATGTTCTTAATACATCTTGCCTTTCTCTTATCGCGCGCGGACACCGAGGATAACCGTACTTTTCCATTAGCTACAATATTCCGAAAGATCTGATGGGATCATCTTGTGACCATGGACGTGTATACACAACATTTACAAATTCTTATTCTTTTTCTGATATACTACACGCAATGCAGATAATGATGACGACTGTATATTAGACTAACGGATAGGATAGCCGACTGGACTGCGCCCATTGGCAACGGCCGAGTACATGTTTGAATCCATCGAGCCAGAGAACCCGATCATGCCTGACAAGCCTTGCTTTTGTTGCTGTTGCTGCTGCTGCTGCAGCTGACTCATCTGAGCCGAGGGAGAAGAGACTGGACTGCCGTTCATCATATTTTGTTGTTGTTGCTGTTGTTGCTGTTGGTAGCTGAGCTGTGACATGCGCTGCTGCTGCAGGTGAGGAGGGAGGGAGGACGGTGGAGGAGTACTGGTATGGTTGGTATGGTTGTCATAGCCTGAGCTCATCATGCTGGACATGCTCTGGTTTTCGAAAGCTGACTTTGGGGTGATGGTATCCAGGAGAACATCGCGGAGGCGGTAGGATTGCCGTCGCCGCTTGACGAAATAGAATGGCTTTTCGGCGAGAGGCGCACAGTACTTTGATTTGAGGGCTTGCATCACATTTTCCACTTCCTCATCCGAATTGACAAACTGCTCCTCGGTAGGTGCTTGTGCCTCGGCTGGCGTCGTTGGGAACTTTTTGATGCTTTTGGTCGTGGTTTTCGCCGTCTGCGCTGTGATACCCTTTTTGTCCGATCCGCTCGCTAGATACGCAAGAGATGAATATCCATCTAATCACTAATTTTTTCTAAAAACGACTTACTCTGAGGTCGACCAATCGCTTTCTTTTGATACGCGGACAAGAGGACGTCGTACGGCTGAGACCGGCCAGCAACAGCGCGCTTGGCTCCCATGGAATGACTTTTGCACGTCAGAGACCGAGTGCACGGGGTATTATTGGGGCCTTGGATCACGCCGCACTGCTTATCCAGATCGAGAGGGGCTTTCTGCTTGGGTGTAGCTTTGGCCTTTTGCTTTTCCTTTTTCGTCTTTTTCTTCTCGGGTCTCTCGCTGTTTGTGGAAGGCGGACGTTTTGTGGGTAAGCTGCTCATATCGACGGACTCTACAGCCTGTGATGAGCCCACATGCGCGTAAGTGAATATATGCACTTGGAGAACACTTTACCCTCTGTCTCGGCTCGCTTTTTCTTTTTATGCGTGGATGTGTTTTGTCGCCGGAGAGCGATAGGGTCCTCGTCGTCCGCATCATCATCATCGTCGTCTTCATCTTCCTCATCGTCGGTAAAGAAGCCCTTGGTCGAGATCTTGTTGGTCTCAGCATTATCGACCTGTGCCCGTGGTTTCTTGCTGCCTTTGCCGCATGTCTCGAGATGCTTCTGAAAACTGCTGGCGTAAATAGGACGTGTGCACTGCTTGCAGTTAACGATCACTTGGTCTTCTTCCATGGGCAGCGTGCCAAAAGTCTTTCTGTCTTTGACGTCAAATTTGGTGACAATAGGGGACAGCTCGCTTTCAGATAAGCTACTGAGATCTGTAGATATATAATATATTCTAGTAAGTCTCCCGGCTCAATAAGCTTCTGCGTGGGGAGGGGATTTGCACATGAGATATAATTTACCTTCGCCTTCAGAAGAGTCGAGCATATCACGCATCTTCTTCCACGAAGACACATCCTGAATGCTTTTACCATTGGGTTTGTGCATACGCTTGTCATCCTTGACCTTTTCCCAGCTTGCCGCATCCTGGAAAACGGAGAGTGTTCCTGGTGTGACATGCTTTGACCACTGCTGGCCCGCATCGGCTGCTGTAAGCGGCTTCGACAAAGCAGTGATATCTATATGTCCTCCCTTCTTCAGTACCCGGACGACATACTTGATTTATTTTCTTACCCTGTTGAAGACGGTCGATCTCTGCTCCCTTCTCGCGCAGAATCGCTTGTTGCTCTTCAGTCAAGTGTTCTTTTGGGTCTCATGAGGAAATGGTCGAGCATTCAGTTTAATTGTGTTACCATGCTTTTTGCTGGGCCCATTTGACGATGTCATATCGAGACAGTGCGTGCTTGGATGGTGTAAAAAAGGTGCACTTGTTGTCAATGGAAGAGATGGGACTCGCTGTACAGATGACTGACTGCCAAGGAGACCTTTTGAATGAGGAAGATAGACTCAATGCGCTCTTGAATTTCATTGGTTGCCACGATACAAATCGAGTGCGGAAACAATCTATAGAAAATGCCCTGCTTTTTCATTCACTGGTACTCCACAGACCTATCCAGGTATAGGGAAAAACAGAAAACCAGTGTATCAAGACTATATATTAGGCGTCATCATCGAATTCAATTTGCCTCCCTTAGGTGATCAAGAAATCCGCTTGCGTGACAATGCAATAATATTCAATCTATAACAGTTCAATCCTGGTATTATCCATTGACTTCTTTTAAACGCAAGACATATTTTTCAACCTCCAGAATAATTGCGATACACCGTTGGAGGATCGACAAGAGATATAAGATCACATTTGGATTATTTGCTATGCAAAGTGGACAACGTAAACATCAAAAGTTCTACATGAGCGAACCTTCGAGGGAACCAATACACCGCATAATAATAATAGGGTTACTAAGCTGGATGGGCCAGTGCTCTGTTCAAATGACGTCCGTAGCTGAAAAGCGAAGTACTGTACATCAGGTCCAAATCAGCGTCTTGTCCATCAAATATATATCATAAGCAAAGGCAGGTCATAATTCAACGTATTTGTACCGTATGCCTCCGTTGTCTCATCTGCACATACTACCTCAATCATCCAGATCAATATGTATATGCCGTATTGGCGTTCAGGCAAAAGGATGACGGGAAAGTCCATTTACATATACCTCAAAGAAATGGTAAAAAGCAGACGAGAAGGGACGGCACTATAAGCTACTGCCTTGAACGAAAGACGGTCAAGCATATGCTTCCTGTGAGCAAACAAAAAAGAAGACTATTTAGTGCCTCGCGAGATGTATATCACCTCATCGACGATGTCTCTTGTGGCATACCATCAACCCGCGCGATGAAAGTAATGCTTAGACTTTTTTCCCTTGGCCCAAAATACGTAGATGCTTCTTGAATTTGGTCCAGACGAGTACTACTTTTTGCAAACCTCCATGGTATCATATGCAAATTCTAACTTGCCGCTATTGGAGAAGTGAGGACATGGTTTTTTCTGACTTGCCATAGAGCAAGCTCTTTTAGATCACTTAATCGCATTTAGCAAAGTGTGGCGTTCCAAAGGGATGAAAATAATGCAGAGCATACATGCTATACTTCTCAAACAGGATCGATATGTACATACAGCAATTCGAGGAATACCATGATATATACGATGCTGATAAGATGTCCTCGTCAGATATCGATTGGGAGGTATCGAATAATGATAGCCTGACATCTTCTGTCAATATCTTAGACCAGATATGCATATCTAGATCAAAGCAATAAATTACGCAGGGAGGAATGAAGCGCAAGAGGGACAGCGAACACAACGGACGAGAGAATAACGAGGCCTACAGAAGGATATGCGTGGCCATACCAGCTAGTTTGCAATGCAAAACATCATCACGGCTTCGGCTTACGGTAAGGTATGCGCTACTCAGTAAAATCACTAAACATAGGAAGGCTCAATACTGTATCACTGGCGCAAAGGACCGTCTATTGTAAAAAAAGTCCTTAATCGAATAACTGCAAGTGATACAAGGATAGCAGAATGATGGAAAGGCCATTTTGTTCAAGATTATTTAACTGTTCTTCATCATTTTTTTAATAGATAGAGTGAAGTGAATAGTCTATGAGTCATATGACTGCGGAATTACTTCTTGAGCTCGAAAACGTGCCCTTCAGGCTGGAGGAGTTCTTGTACCCTTTTAGGTACCCTTCGCTCTTGCCTTTTGCGAAACATTCAGTCTAGCTGACTCTCTTATGTGTTTTGCGCCAATTTTCGACGGATTCTGAGACAAATTCCATATCGCTTTTTTTGGTCTCAGGGTCGTCTGGCCGCGATACTTGGACTGGCTTTCGGCCAACGCTTGGCCTCACCCCTGTTGGTAACTGGGGCGGCTCAGCCATGGCCTCTGGCGCTGGGTGCATGTACCGCTGAGAACACGTCTCAGAATACAATGCTCCAGCGCTTGCATAAGAGCGCGCACGCCTGCGCCCAGCTTGACTGCCGTCCTCGAGAGCTTCCAGGATCCGTTTGGATTTTTGGTTCTCCAAACAACCGTCAAGCAAGACGTCGACGGTCTCTTCATGTGGCCGAATTTGGTGCTCCAATGCAGATTTTGCAACTGAATACAGAAGCCGGACGTTCGGATTATCCTTGAACTCAGGGCTCTGCAGTGAGCATTCCTGCTTTTGGAATACGTACTGTGCGGCCACCAATGGATGGAGTCTCTCTTCCCTGTCTATGAGCTCTCGTGAGTGGTCGCTGACATGAGAATATAGCAGCACTGCGACCAGTATTTGCTCGGCAGGAGTCTTCAGAATGACCCAGTGCTGCTATCCTGCAAGTTATCTGCGAGTTCCTTTGGCATGGTTTTGGCACACAAGACCAAAGTAATCGGGTCGACCTTGTCGTACTTGCGGTAGACATGGTTGCAGTATGACTGCAGTCGACGCATAAACGCGTTGTCGATAGTGTTCTGGACGTCGACGATCACCGGAGGTATGCTAGCGGAACATTGTTGTTCGGGGACATATAGAATGTCCTTGCGTTGGCCCGCGAGCCATTCGCCGCCATTCGCCGCCATCCTGCGCATATCGAACTTTGACGTGTTGTCTTCTACGTGATAGTTTTTGTCTGTCAGTACGCTATACTATAGAGCTTTAGATCAATCGACTAAACCGAGACTTACCCCACTAAGCGTCAGAATGGAGTTCATGACCCGTTTATCTTCCAACAGACACTTCGGCATCAGGTCTATCCCGGGTTGTGCTTGTCGTCCAGAAAAAGACTTAGCAGATCGTGGTCTGCTTTCTAAAGAAGTTAAGAAAGAGGCTATGTTATATTTCTTCTGTTTCACTTGAAATCAACGCGCATTTTTTTACCTGACGCTCATGTACCTTGCCTGATGGGAGTTCACCCGTTTGGCGGAGATGTGTATTGGCACCAGATTCTTGAACACGGTCTTTTTGACACAAAAGATGACAAGAACGGAATACTGCTTGCACTATTCTTGAATACCCGAGCAGCAGCTGGGCCCTGCCACCCATGATGTGTTTTTCGCGACCACTTGCTTGATTTTGATGAGAGCGCGCGGAAACCTGTGGGAGTACGGCGTGCTCGGAATATACGCGATATCGGAACTCCCGCCGTCACTAAATATTTGGAATTCGTTGTGCTGTGTGTTGTCGAGAGCAGCACCTATAGCAGCTCCTACGACGAGATCCAGATCCTGCGATATAAGCTTGCTAATACTTGTCGGTGCCTGGGAGCAAAACGAGAGGCTGTCCCTGGCGTAGCAATTCCTTCGCGAGCTCGTCCTGGCTTCCAGGAGATAAACCAAGGAGAAATGACACCTTATAATAAACGCGCCCAGTTTTGACGCGCAGTAGTCCTTGAGAGGTCGCTGCTCACCGTATACAGAACTGTAGGTACTATACGTGCCAGCCTTATGATCGCGCCTGTATTCCGTACCGCTGTTCTCCAATTTCCTTGATCGTGCTTCTAACTTGTCCATGTCGAACAGGGTCTTGTTCAGCGTGGGCATGCGAAATGGCAATCCCTTATTGACGACATTCCTCTTGCGTTTCTTCCCGCCTAGAAGACATTAATAATTATAGAAGAACGAAGGTTAAACCTGCTGCGATTGAGTCCTCCGCTTTTATGCTGTAATATTTCATTGTCCGCGTGCGCCATTATCTCAAAAGAATGAAATACACGAGCATAGTGCCCCATCACACTGTAATGTTGTAAGCTTCTTTCTCGACCCCGACATCTGACCACAGTGAGTCTCTAGAGTAAACTAATATTGAACTCCTGTTCCTGTGTCTATTCCGACAATCAGTAATGTAAATAGACGACATCATTACTGTGCATAACTTGCTCGCTTTCCTTTCTGTTGTTTTATGACTTATCACATTTTCTATATGTATACGTTGACTGTGCGTGACCGACAGAAGCACAATCAGCATGGTACATAAATTCTTAGTTACCGTTTGGTTTAATTGTGTCAAAAGAGGGAAGAAACAACTGTCCAATGCCGAACTTTGTATAAAGCATCACAGTTCTCGGCGCCACTGAATGATGCAATATACAGTAATAAGGGGATAATGTTTATAAATGGGAGCACCCAAACCAATTTTTGCCACCAGGTCCAAGAGGAACTGGCCTTGTGCTGCTAGTTTTGTATTGCGAAGGAGCAGTTATCCTCCTGCTTCTTGACATAAAAAATCATGAAGACGCCAACAGCTCGAAGGTTCGCTTTAGATAGAAGTTGCAACGTCGCTTTTCCATGACGCGTATTGGAGAACTGCTCCTCCTGCCGTACAACGACATGTTCTCTGCAAACCTGTAATATAGTGGCTTCCTCATTATTAGCTTCTCCAGAAAACGGAGGGCTAATGAAGCAACTGAATTCTTTCAAAACCAGATGCACATAGTCGACCAGGTGTCAGATATCCTATGAAGAAGCGCACCTTCACTGCTGAGGAAAACAAAGCAATAGCGATTTTCGCCCAGTGAAAATACCCGGTACATATAAAGTTATTGACAATCTTCCCATTGTATTGATTTATCTATTTACATTCTTGCGTGAAACTACGCCCATAGGCCAATAATGGCCATGACAGCTGCGCCAGCGTACATACAAACAAAACTAGTGATTTTGGTCGACTTGCGCATCTTTTTGAACCGTTCGTCATAAATCATTTCGCTCGCGAGGAGGTTAACAAGGCTGACATAGATGAGGATACCGGCCGAGAGCGAATCAAAGATGCCTTGGGCGAGCAGAGCTGCACTAGACTGAGGATTGTAAGTAGACGAGATGCCCACCCCGATAGCGGTGCCCAATGGCGTGGTGAGCATAAAGAAGGCAGACATGCCAATCGCCGAGCGTAGGTTGATAAGGTTGACTTCAGCAATGCGTGCGCCCAGCGCAAAACCTACGTATCATGTTTGAAACGGGTTCAGTCATGTATACAAATTAGAGTGCGGAAGGAAAAAGCTTACCTTCAAAAAATTGATGGAAACATAGTGCAATCAACAAACCGGTAAATTCGCCCTGGGCGCTGACACCGAGAGTGATGCCAATGATTACCGAATGGGCCAAGATACCGAGTTCAAGCAGGACTGTGCTTAGCCAACGGCGGGTGTCGTTGATAGAGACGTCATCCGCAGGCTGGTATCCCTCCTTCGCAGCCTCATGCCCGTGGACGTACAACGTCTCATTCAAGGCTGGCTCGTTGACGGTGGTATCCGACCCGTTATCCAGGTGATGGTGATGGTGGACTGGCAGATCGGGGTGGTGATGCGAGTGGAGAGCCGGTGCGTGCCCATGGTGACTCTCGAGGTAGGTGGTCGCAAAATATTCGATCAGATGCATCACCAGGACCGCAAGCATCGCGAATAAGGCTGGAAACGCGTCGTAGCCCTCATGCCACGGGTGTCCCAGACACGGTGACGTGAGTTTCTCAAATGCGGGTGGCAGCATATGGATGAAGGCAGTGGCAAGGATGACTCCCACACCAAAGGACTTGCCTGAAAGAGGAGGAAATCAGGGATGAGATGGAACAAGTAGACTAACGGCAGTTCCGCTTTACCGCAGGTGATGAGACGGGGTGACACGGCGAACCAAGAGACAAACTTGGTTGCGACGGGTATAACGATGCCGAGAAAAGAGACGCCCATCATGATAAAGATACTACCGACATGCCACGATAGATTGTACGAGCTCAAAGCTTGTGCTGAAGCTGAGCAGTCTGAATCAAGAAAGAAATAATTCAAAGATATGGCATCAGACGACTGTCTTCCTTCTTGCATGCCATTTCCACTTACTGGTAGCATCATCTGCATCGGCATAAATAGTCAGGGAGAAGGACGATAGCAAGAATGCCAGACCGAGCAGCCGTAGCGAATGCATACGCGCGGAACAAAAAAAAAAGGGAGGAGGGAGAGGCGCGCGTTTCCTTACAATCAACAAGTGGCGTTCTTTAATATTCATGTAAACCCTTGCAGTTGATATACATAACAAATACTCTCTGTATTGTATGTATAATTTACGCACTTGTTTAATCATGGAATCCTCCTGGATAGAAAAAAAAAACAATTTTAGATTGTATCATGATTTGATTCTAGAATGATACTGCGTCCTTTGTTTCCTTTTCCTTTTTGCTTTATCTTTATTCGAATAAAACGAGGGTTGAGAGTCGTACGTGTGCGTGCGTGAAAGACAGATCGAAAGTGGAAGTGTACGTGTGTGTATGTGTATGTGAGTAAGTGAATCAGTCAGGTCAGAACGCGACTGTGTAAGGGAAGAAGGAAAAAAGAGAGAGCTGTTGGAATCGAAGGCGAATGATGAATGAAAACTTTTCTTTTCTTCTTTTTCGAAAAGCAAGCATGGTTATTGCATTTCCGTGTCTTCTTCTGCACCGCGCAAGTAGAGCACGTTGTTGCATCTATTGGGTAGAATACATTGTCGGTTAGGATCGCACTCGGATTGCTATTCTGACGCGTTACAATCAAAGAAAAGAAGAAAAAGCATACCTGATCAGAACTTCACCGAGAGCACCCACCGAGACACCGTCCTGGAACTCTTCCGTGTTGGCCAGCTATAAAGAGTACGATAAGAATCTTGCGTTTTACAAGGTAGATCGATCATTATAATAATATTACCTGAAGGTTCATGTAGGCATCGACAGACATGAGGTAGCCCTTGTACTCACCACCCCACTTGAGCTTGACAACCACGGGCTTACCCGTGAGCTCAGTCAGGAAAGGCTTTGGGTTCACGGGAACAAACTATAAGCAAAGTGCATGAATAATCTGGTGTTGTTGTCGTCTTTGATCGTTCATCTCTGTCTTACAGTCGACATGGCGTGGAATACCAAACAGTTATTTTCTGGCTCTGCGAATCTGTCCCAGACAGACAAATTTGGCCCCGCTTTGCCACACACCCCGCTTCGCTCTCTCTCTCTCTCTCTCTCACACTGTGTGTGTGTGTGTGTGTGTGCGTGCGTGTGTTGCAAGTCACATCCCCATATGGTAATTTTTTTTCTTTTGGAAATCTCCCCCAATGCGCCGGTATTTTTCCAAGTACCAAGTTCGCTAAGCAAACGCGCCGAGTTATTTGGACGGGCGATACTTTTCTGTGTGCATTATTTCTGCCTGCATCGATATAATTCTCCTACAGGACAAGGAAAACCATCAACAGCCTAACTCGCTCGTCTTCCTAAGATGTGTGTGTGTCAATGTGACATGGATATGAAACGCCGCTTATCCCCCAACTGTGAGGGTGGCACCAGGCAAAAAAGATAAAGAGAAAGAGCGGACCGTCCGTTTCGCTTCTTTATCTCACGTCATGAAACTTTCAGTGGGAGCCCTACTCGTCGCAGGGTCGTGCGTGCAAGCCCTGACCT
This sequence comes from Syncephalastrum racemosum, assembly GCA_002105135.1. Lineage (NCBI taxonomy): Eukaryota > Fungi > Mucoromycota > Mucoromycetes > Mucorales > Syncephalastraceae > Syncephalastrum > Syncephalastrum racemosum. The sequence continues at coordinate 1,562,081 of MCGN01000009.1, read as the reverse complement.
TGACACAACTTCCTTTTTTCAGCTGGAAGAAGCAGGACGACGGAGACGACGCTCTCGAGCGTGCACACCGTCTTCTGCGCCACTCGCCGCTCGTCGATACGCATAACGACTTTCCCATGCAAGTCAATAACGATTGCCAATGTTTTCTTTTTTCTTTTGCTGACTTATGGTCTGAATGACACACGAAGGTCCCTTGCATTTATAAAGAATGGCAAGATTAACGACCTGGACATGACGCACCTCGACTGGCATACCGATATCACGCGTCTGCGCCAAGGCGGCGTCGGTGGTCAGTTCTGGAGCGTGTATTACGAGTGTGAGGAAACGGACAAGAACCAAGCCATCAAAGCGATGGAGTCCATCGACGTCGTGAAGCGCATGGCTGATTTGCACCCGGATACATTTGCCTATGTGACGAATACGAAAGAATTCAGAAAGGCATATCAGCATGGCAAGATTGCATCCATGTTGGGCATGGAAGGCGGTCAGTATATTGATAATTCGCTGGCTGCCCTGCGTGCCTTTTATGCCTTGGGCGTGCGTTACATGACGGTAAGCTACCCAAAAATGAAACAAACCTATGGTAAATGAGAATATGGATTACTCGTACTCAATCTTTGTACTCTCTTTCTAGCTTACGCATAACTGCCACACTGCCTGGGCCGAATCCTGCTGCGATCCGAGCGAACCCGTGTTTGAGAAGGGCCTAGGCTTGACCGACTTTGGCAAAGAGATTGTGTTGGAGATGAACCGTCTGGGTATGATGGTCGATATTAGCCATGTTTCGCACGCGACCATGCATGCCGTGCTCAACACCACCCGCGCACCTGTCCTCTTTTCCCACTCCTCGAGCAATGCTCTATGCCCGATTGAACGTAACGTGCCCGATGCCGTGTTGGAGCGCCTCGACGAAACAGACGGTGTGGTCCAGATCAACTTTTACAACTTCTTTGTCCAATGCCAGTATCCGGCTGTGCCTGCCACGCTTAAGGATGTGGCCGATCACATTGAGCATATTGCTTCGGTCGCTGGCCGTCACCGTGTCGGTCTCGGTGCGGATTACAATGGCATCGAAGTCGCGCCTGAGGGACTGGAGGATGTGAGCAAATACCCTGATCTGTTTGCTGAATTGATCCGCCGCGGCTGGACTCGTCACGAGCTCGAAGGCTTGGCCCACAAGAACTTGCTGCGTGTGTGGCGCAAGGTGGAGAAGGTCAGCAAGGCCTTGAAGCACGAGCTTCCGCGCGAGTCGCGTATCGAGGAATTTTGAGTAGATCTCAGTCCAAAGATGCGTAGTATGTACATGTATGCACGTGTGTAGATTAGTATCCATCTATTAAATACGTTATGTGCGTATCCCATCGACAGCTTAAAGCCCTTTTCTAATAAGTCGAGCACACTTGCGTCGTCCTTCTATGCTAGCGGGGACGACGTGATGGAGGAATATCAAAGGGTACACTGCTCACACCAGGATGAAGGTGATGGGATGAAATGCCATACACATATGCTGCTACTCGCCTATATGGATATATGTCTCATATTAGCTGCGCCTATCGCATTGATTACGTGTTTAGACGGGTTCAATTTGAAGGACTTGGTGATTTTGGGTTGGGATTTCACCTTTCTTGGCTCCGCAATCCGTTCGCTTCACTTTTTCTTTCAGCTATTTTTCATTATCATGGTTGCTGCTGCTGCTGCTGCTGCGAAGCGTGCTGCTCCCGATCAGGACGTCGAGATGGCAAAAACAGATAGAAACACCACTCCAGACCGGCCATTGCACCATATGGATACCATCATGTCTTCGTCTGCAAAGAAAACACGATTGCTGTTTACGACCACATACGGCCAAGCTGCCATGGATGATCAGGCCAGGTAAGCTTGTTCTTTTGTCCCAATCATGCCCGTCATTCATTCGCTCTTTTCAGTCAACGCATAAAGCTGACCAGCCGGATTCACGATGAATACGACAATGTACGGACATTACCCGAAGCCTTGATTCGACAACAAAAGGAAGCACAGCAAAAGGCAAAGAAACCTGGCCAGAAGAAGGTCACCATTGAAAATGCACCCGAAGAGGACGATCAAGAAACGAACGCCACCAAACAGCTGATTGACTCCCTTCCTGAAAAGAAGGCGAAAACGTACGTGCAAAAATATGGGGGATTTTTGTTTCCAACTTATATGGGCTCACCTATTATTTTTATATGTATATAGCGACGAGAAAGCCAATATGGGCATTGTGGCCTTACGTTCCAAAGAAACAGTGTCCGAGATCTTTGATGATATTCCCGGCGGCGGCGGATCGCTCGTGCGCCGTGCAAGAGCAAAGACCATTCGACCGATATGGCACGCACCATGGAAACTCATGCGCGTCATCAGTGGCCATTTGGGCTGGGTTCGTGCTGTCACAGTTGAACCTGGCAACAAGTGGTTTGCCACCGGTGCAGGTGACAGAACCATCAAGGTCAGTTTGCCAACATCACCGGTTTCTGATACAGGGTTGACTCATATATATACTTTTTTTTTTTTGGTTAACGCTAGATTTGGGATCTGGCGTCGGGTACTCTGAAACTGTCATTGACGGGTCACATCAGCACGGTCCGCGGCCTGGCCGTGTCTCCTCGCCATCCCTACCTCTTTTCGTGTGGTGAAGACAAGATGGTCAAATGCTGGGATCTCGAACAAAACAAGGTAATCCGCCACTACCACGGCCATCTTTCAGGCGTCTACTCCCTCAGTCTGCACCCGACGCTCGATGTCCTCGTCACCAGTGGTCGTGATGCTACCGCGCGTGTCTGGGATATGCGTACCAAGCAAAACGTTCACGTCCTTACCGGCCACAGCAGCACAGTCTCGGACGTCAAGTGCCAGGAAGCCGACCCGCAAGTCATTACCGGTTCCATGGACAGCACCATTCGACTGTGGGATCTCGCAGCGGGCAAGACCATGGGTGTTCTGACCCACCACAAAAAGAGCGTGCGTGCCCTTGCCATCCATCCCTCCGAGTTTGGCTTTGTCAGTGCAAGTGCAGATAATATCAAAGGCTGGAAGTGTCCTGAAGGCACGTTCATTCAAAACTACGAGGGCCGTAAATCGATCATCAACACGGCCTCGATCAACACAGACGGCGTCATCTTTTCTGGAGGTAAGGATCATGCATGATGGGATCTATAGAAGAGATAAAGGTATTGATGTATAACAATGAAAATAATAATAGGTGACGACGGTACCATGGGATTCCACGACTGGCGATCAGGATACCGTTTCCAGGCAATGGAAACCACAGTGCAGCCTGGTTCACTCGACGCCGAGGCAGGCATTTTCGCAAGTACATTCGATCAAACCGGTCTGCGTCTTATTACGGGTGAGGCAGACAAGACAATCAAGATATACAAGGAGGATGAGAACGCTGTCAAAGATGAAGACTTCTACCAGTGAAGGACGACAAAAGTGTGCAATAATAATAAAAAAAACCACAGCATGATCGTGAGCGGGGTTCCGCCCGGTATACGTAATAATCGCATGAGAAGGGATCGATGTTCCCAATATATGAGATAACTTGTGTGAGTGCGGTCGGGCTGAACGGGGTAGAAACACGTACCACCTTAAACACCACTTCTCTGACGTTTTCCCAAGCGCCCTTTTTCCTCTTCTCCTTTTTTCTTTTTTTCTCTGCCTTCCTCCATTTCAATGAACCCATCAAGACCAGCTCGGTCATGGCACAAGGTACCTTGTCAGTCCAGTGTTTTCATATATTACTATGAGCAAATAGGCTACACGAAGAAACTAATAATATTCTACCTACGCAAGCTAATACGCCAAGTCGCCATTACCTGGCCTGCACCTACGCCATTCCGTCCACGATTTCATACACAACCTGCCATGCCGATCGGTCTTATTACACGAAGCGTATGGCTCAGTGCACGTCGGAATGGCCTCTTTTTCGATTCTCTTCCCTTCTCCCGACTCGCGTCTAGACGGAACCTGTATGGCCAGGCACAACGCTTCCGCGACCCACGTCGGCTCCACCAACTCCAACAAGAAGCAGAAGCTGCACCACACAATCCAAGGGCACAAGCTGCCCTGTACCAGGTATGCTTGAGATAGTTTGTGTACTGACGCGGGCTATTGACACAGCTTGCTCCCCGACCCCCACCCCTTCTTCTTCTTACTTATTATAATAGGAATTGCGTCATGCGAGACGGAATACAGAGCTCATTTCGCGTTTCGAAGAAGGTCGTTATGCGGCTGACGAGGAATGTTATCGCCACTATGTAGCGGCTCTTGTCGAAACTGGACAGCAAAATAAAGTGATACCCGATCTCATGAAGCGTTTACAGCGTGAAGGAGGTTCGTATCAGGTGGCTTGCCTGTTATCATTCTTCTTCTTCTTCTGCAATCTTACGTGATATTAGGAAAAGGAGATCTCGCTGAAGCATTGGCTGGTGCACGGAAACTCGGCGAACCTGGCGCAGGAAGCACACAAAAAGACCCGATCTATGTCATTGTCGAAGAAGGTAATTTTTTTCCCACCATCCCTGGTTGGCTCGTGCGCAAGAAATCCATGCAAGACTCATCCATACATACGTGATCCCTCCTGATGACAGCACGCGGTTACATCTTATGGCGCGTCTTGCGTTGGATCGGTGTCACCTTCACTTATGCATTCTGTCTCCTCACCATCCTCTCACTCGCCCTCGAGAATTCCGGCTTGCTCAAGACGACTACGACGCCTCAGACTGAGTACGAGCCATCGTCTCAGCAGGTCGTCAAATTCAGCGATGTCCAGGGCTGCGACGAAGCCAAACAAGAACTGGAAGAACTGGTTCAGTTTCTCAAGGACCCGCATCGATTCACCGAGCTGGGTGGCAAACTCCCCAAGGGAGTCTTGCTAACCGGTCCACCTGGTACAGGCAAGACGCTGCTCGCTCGTGCTGTCGCCGGTGAGGCGGGCGTGCCCTTCTTTTTCATGAGCGGAAGCGAGTTTGATGAAATGTACGTCGGTGTCGGCGCACGACGCGTGCGTGATCTCTTTGGTAAGTAATCGGCATTGGGAAGAATAGGTAGGGCTTTTGCAGGGATTAACGGATCCTTTTGGTTCGATAGCTGCTGCTCGACGAAAGGCACCCAGCATTGTGTTCATTGACGAGCTCGACGCCATCGGATCCAAACGCAACCCCAAGGACTCGACTTATATGAAACAGACCCTCAACCAGCTCCTTGTCGACCTCGACGGCTTTTCTCAGTCCGAGGGAGTCATCTTTATCGCCGCGACCAACTTTCCCGAGCTGCTAGACAAGGCCTTGGTCCGCCCTGGCCGCTTTGATCGCATGGTAAATGTGCCCCTGCCGGACGTGCGCGGACGCATGCAGATCCTCAAGCACCACATGAAGAGCGTCATGATGGCCCCGGACGTCGATGTGTCTGTCATTGCACGTGGCACGCCTGGTTTCAGTGGTGCAGAGCTTGCCAACCTCATCAACCTCGCCGCCATCCAGGCCAGCCGCGAGAGCGTGCGAGAAGTCGATATGCGCCATCTCGAGTTTGCCAAAGACAAGATCATCATGGGTGCCGAACGACGCAGTGCCGTCATCACAGACGCTAGCAAAAAGCTCACGGCGTACCACGAAGGCGGCCACGCCCTCGTCGCGTACTATACGCCGGGTGCCATGCCCCTCCACAAAGCCACCATCATGCCTCGTGGCCGTGCGCTTGGCATGACCGTGCAGCTGCCTGAAATGGACAAGGTAACCCGAGAAATGGGGTAATACTTTCTTGCTGAACTAACAGATTTTATGAACAGGATTCCTTCACGCGGCGCGAGTTTCTCGCCCAGCTGGATATCTGTCTCGGTGGTCGCATTGCAGAAGAACTCATCTTTGGTCCAGAAAACGTTACAAGCGGCGCCCACAGCGATATTGTCAAGGCGACGGAGGTTGCGAAGCGCATGGTTCGCCATTATGGCATGAGTGACAAGGTCGGCCCGGTCGAGTACGACGACGAGGATATGCTGCAGCTCAGCACAGAGACAAAACAGCTCATTGAGAGCGAGATCAAGCACTTTGTCACCGTAAGTTGAAAAAAATACGTAACAAATTAAAAGCTCATATTCTCTATATTATCTTGCAGAAAGCGGAAGGACGAGCACGCGATATCTTGACGAGCCATACGGAGGAACTGCATCGTCTCGCCAAGGCGCTAATTGAATACGAGACATTATCACAGCAAGAGATCATCGACGTCATTCAGGGGAAACCCATCCGACGGTGATTGACCGTCGTCTATACCTCTATTTTCTTTCTTTTTCTGTTATATGCAGGAGTGATATCGTTCGTTGCTCCTCACTGTTTTTATATAAAATCAAAAGCATCGAAACTGTGCACATACTACATTGTATAGTCAGACATGAAAATCGAAGGAAAAAGCCATATAGATTATAATATGGACGCAGAGATAAGAGCATAGTCCTGGTTGAAGGTAAGCGAAATTTATGACAGGAAGTCCAAGTTCTGGGATTACGTAGATAAGATGCACCGCTTTTTATTGTTATACTGTCAGCACTGTATAGATATGCACATAAAAAAAGTAATATTGTAGAGATGACCTTTTAAAGCTATACGCCACCATAAAAAATCAGATGCGATTGCAAAGAGAGATGCTCTCTTCATAGTCTGATGTACCTGTCCCTGGTAGTTAGCGTTGTCGAAGCATGTAGTGAAGGCCGAAACTGTTGATAGACTTGGCGGGCTGTGTCAACTACGTCAGCACTTGTCCAGCATGGACGCTGGAAGTACATAGCTCCTACACCACGCCCCAGCAACAATGGAATCGTCGAGTAAACGGCGGATGACAGGATTTCCCTCTTCCAGTTGTAGCACTTCCGTGCAATTTTTCCGTCATGGTTCTAGCACCCGGTCTTGGTGCATGTCATATGTATAATTTCCGGGCTTAATAGCATGCGGATGTCCGGGCTTCAGGTCGACAGCTGTGCGTCTATCTACGTTAGACATCTAGCTCCTTATAAGCTGCCACTCTGGTATTGACGTATCATGCAGACGTACATACAACATACATCATACCAGAAGTGTGATACTTATCTATAGAACGGGAACTCGCAATGATGAGAATTTCGCCTATGTGTAAGATGTAGATAGCAGCCTCCATCAAGATAACACAGAAGGTATTCATTCGTTTTCTGTTCTGAGCACATTGCTCTGCTCTTTATGGGCAAGGCAAGTTTGACGACAATGCACGAGTGATACACCATGGCGCCAAATAACTTCAGTTTCAGTTCACTTACGGTCATGTCTATATGTATTGAAGGGGATAGAACATGGTATGTGCAAGATAAGCTATTGAGAAATAAGGATGATGCTACGCTCTCTTGCGTTTGTTTTGATTGATTTTTAAGCTATGCGAGCTGACGTATTTGTCAAAACGGCCCTTTGAGCGACCATATCCAAGTTGATTTTCCAGCTGGCAGCCAAGTCATGGCCAAGACGACTGAAAGTGTAGTCGTGATAGCATAGGGACCAATTCATGCGGCCTGTGCGCTTCGCTCTTGAAGTCCTGGACAATTGCCAGTCAGCGTCCACAAACTTGTCGTCGGCGGGGGAAGTCCGGTCCACAGCAATGTGCTGAACTTCTTCAGGAGCTTGCAGAGGCGTGACGCTACCAAAGAAACACAACTTATCAGATGTGGGTTCTGTAACAACATAGTTCTCCAATCTAGAATTACCTGTTGTTGGCAGTCATGGCCCCGTATTTTATCTGAAGCATCGAGCAGTAAGCCTGAGCGTCAGTTGCATATCGGACGGCGCGGTCGGCATCGGCGGGTATGGGAAAACGACTATCTCTGCAAACTGGGTGCTGGAGCGTGCCGCAAACGTACTGCAAGTATGCTGCAAACACGCTGCAAAACAGCGCATAAAGTAGGATGGTGACATGGTCGCGCACGAACGAGCTCGCCGTAACGCTCTGTTCACCAGACGACAAGTAAGTCGGCTATGGCCAGGACGAGCAGTAGTGTGTCGTCGACCAACTTTTGCCAGATGCTATCCCTGGCCGTGAGCATGACATCGCTCGCGAAATGCACGCTTGGCGTCTGCAAGCAATAAGGAATCCGGGGGTGGGCGGTGAACGTCGCAGCCAGGGAGTGAGACACGATATTCTTCACGCAGAAGATGAGGATGATCGGATGTTGCTTATACTGCTGATATCCGTGCAAACAGTAACGTATGGCCCGCATCTTGCTCACAACATGCTGGACCTCTATGACGACAGGTGGGTAACTGACTTCAGTCAAGTTCACGAGCAAACAAAATTGCACCTCGCCGTATACAGAACTGTAGGTACTATACGTGCCAGCCTTATGATCGCGCCTGTATTCCGTACTGCTGTTATCCAATTTCCTTGCTCGTGCTTCTAACTTGGTCCATGTCGAACAGGGCCTTGTCCTGTATGATATCGACTAATCGATCATGGGACTCCTTGAGGGGCAGCGGTTTGTCGCGTCCTTCCGGTATAGCAGCTCTCTTGATAAGCTTGTACATTGTACAGGGTTTTGTCCAAGAATTCAAGCAAGCTCCTTTGGTACGTTTCAGGAAACTTGCGATCTGGTAAGTCGGCTCTGTTCTTGATGACGTCCCTTTTTGTGTTCGTCTCCCATTACAAGGGCACATGCTGTCTGATGACACCCATTGTAAAAGAAAAATGAAGGCTGCACCAGCTCAGTTGAGTTGCGCAGTTTTTCTGGTTCTTATATTGTTGTCGTGTACATTGTGGATCTCAAAAAGGAAGGAGAGCCGAGCATAATGCGCAATCCTAATAGGCGAAAAAGAACAAAGGGCGAAGGAAGGAAAAAATCGCAATACAGAAGGAGAACTACAGCATATGAATGAGATTGGATCATTGGTACGTATCTATAAAATATTATATGCACCATACACTTACTACATGATCGAATAATAGTGTACTGGTAGCTGATTTGCGTATTCTGCTCCATTATAAAAGTGAGCCTTTATCATATTGGTTGAGCTTCGGACAATCATGTTCACAAGCTCTCCATCCTAACCTAATATGACCGTCGGACAGCGTATATCAACTATTACCCTTTATTTGAGTGATGTAGTCTTCGAAAGCTAGCATACAGATCTAGGAGTGGTCAATCAGCCCGATTAAGAGATCCAGCCCCCAGCAATTTTAAGCTTTTTTTTCATTGACAAACCCACCTGCTCTCATACGGGAGGGTCCATCCTGTGATCTCGATATTTACCCTACCAGCGATACGGGTTCATCCATGCCGAGGATACGCGCGATATGACATCTTTTTCTGCACTGAAACAACATGCAACATACGTACTTATAATCATCATGTCATGTCAGGCCTAATATGTGATATGTATTTGTGGAACAGATCCTTCAATGACGGGATTATTATGATACAGATTCTTATTATTACGACCTATAGAGAGCGGAAGATAATCGTTGAGACTCACTGGTTTCGGTGCTGCGATAACTGAATATGAGACTAAAAGAGATACTCTATTTGTTACTTGCTCTTTAAATCGGTACCAAGACTATGTTTCCATTACTACAGGGCAAAACAAGTACTGTTAGTCGGAATATGACGTTCGCTATCCGTGGTTGCTTTGAAAAAGGGAAGAAAAGACCTTGCCTCTCGCTGGTTTAGGTGTGCATGAAAATACACGTGACCAATTTTAACATTTTCGATAACATAAGCAAAAGCGGGTATGTATGCTTTGCGTTGTCCTCTTTCGGTCAGCCATGCTGTCGTCATCCGCTTTACCCCTTCTTGACAAGGCTCGGGAAGAGCTTGTCGAAAATGACTATGATCATGCCGAGCAATCCATTCGTGCAGCACTGCAGGTACTTTTTGAGCGGCGTATCGCCCAATTCCGCGAGCAACAGCAATTGTCGAAAGCCATGAGTCTTGCAGTGGAACTTACACAACTACGACCCTCGGAAGCGTCCGGATATCAGTGGCAGGGCGACCTCCTCGCTGAACAATGCTGTTATTCGAAAGCAGCTACGATATACAGCGAGGGATTTGCCAAGACACAGGTCGAAAGTCTTCGTGTCGCGTCGGAGGCAGCCACGGCACGACACAACGTCAAAATCGATCCTTTGCGTTATCTACCTCCTGAGATCATTCCTCTTATTTTCAGCCATGTGCCTCAGCAGCGTGTCCGCTGTCTGTCTGTTTGCAAAGAATGGCACCAGCGACTGTTTATGATATCGAGCATCTGGCGAAACCTCCACTTTTACTATCGTCCGTCTTTACGTGCTGTCTCGATGACAGGTTTCAGACGCGTCATCGGCGCAAGCCTCGACACGCTCACAGTCACCACGAAAAGCGGTGCCTGCGCTGCCTTTCGTCTGATACGGCAATCCGACTACAGATACATTAGGAAATTAAGTACGTCTGGACAAGTGTATTGATGGCTATATTGTTACTGAATTCATCCATATTTTCTTTGCTTAGTCTTGAAGGATTCCACTAGATACAAGCAAAGCGCCAGCCTTCCGCCAAAGTTCATCCGTGAGGCAGGGCTTGTGGGTCGCCATTTGACAGAGCTCACTCTCCAGATGAACCTTAGTCACAACTATCTGTTACGCTTTATCCTCACAGTATGCCCGCGCCTCGTCAGACTCGAACTCAAAATGAACGACATGATCACTGACGCGGTACTACCTATCTCGACATTAGACGGTCTACCAGAGCCAACAGAAACCGATCTCCAGTACCTTTATTGGACCAACGCATGGTTCGAAGAAGGAGTTGCAGATGCGAACTTCCTTGGCACGTACTGTCCAAAGCTCCAAATTGTATCCATTGACGACTACATCGAAGGAGCCAAATGCTGCGCTTTTACCGAGATCATCACATCACGTTGTCCTGAGCTGCAAGCTCTGAACATTGGCGTTCCAAGTTGCATAGCGATCGACTTGAAGGCCCTTCCTGCAAGACAAGAATCAAAAGGGTTGAGAGCACTTTTGGTTAACAGATCCTATCTGAGATCAGACAATATCTATCGGGCGCTGCTCCGTGTACATCAAGACACCCTTGAACATTTTGAATGGGCAGCGCATGACCGGAATGAAGTAGCGCGCTCTCCAGCCTTTGTGCCACTTCCCAATCTAAAGGTATTGAGCTTGGTGGGAGTGTTGCCAAAGCCGGAATCGATCAACTCCTTTATCAGCCACTGTTCGAAACTGACCCGTCTCCGCCTGACGCAAGTCCCCTTGAGCGATACGATCGTGGACGCTATACTGGCATTGCCTCAGCTGGAGACCATTGAATTTGTGTATCATCATGATCATGGCCGCGATCCGTTTATGGACGGCTTTCAGCGTTTTCTGTCCGCTGCAATCGAGCAGGGCGAGAACTGCCATCTTCGACATTTTAGCCTCTTTTACGTCGGATACTTCCCAGATAATGTCCTTGCTTCGATAGGCCGCTTACGTTCCATTTCTGTTTTGAGACTCGGACTGGTAGTGCGGTCCGATAAAGGGCTCCGAGGCTTCGTCGAGAATGCTCGTACATCTGGACTCCTGAAGCGCCTCGACAAGTTGGAGCTGAGTCTGCCTCCCGCGAGCATATTCGAAGATCTCGACGCAGAACTAACGATTCACGCCGGCCTCCGTCATATTCTCGAACAGGATTATGACTGATAAAAAGAAAAGAAGGAACAGGAGTATGGATAACAATTAGTTTTGCATCTGCGTACATATATCCCCCCATCATTGCACAAATATAATTTCTAGTAAGCTAAACAATCTGGAGGGACAGCAGTCAAGTCTATCTCCTGATAATTCGATTGCCTGCCGAGTTGAGCATACGATATAGTTCATTAGCGCAGCGTTTTGTTATGCCCTCAGAGAGAAGACCTGATGGATACTCTTATGCAGCATAGCTGCGCTGAATTAAGACTCGGCACAGATGTTACTTCCATTTTTCTGCTTTGAAATTCATTAGCTCTTGAGCAAGCAGACTGCAGAGTGCTTATTTGGTGTATCCCAGATCATTGTGTAAATCCAAGTTTGCAGACTCACTACCCTCGGATGGAGGGATACGAAGATGCAGACAATCATGCCGCAGCTAGTGCAGCCCGCTGATTGATCAGAAGTTGTGACCTGATGCGTGTATGGTGGAGAATACGAACTTGGACACCTCTTTCTTCCACGATTTTCGGACAAGGTATTCACAAGAAGCGACTGGTCTCTCTGTGGCGATGGTGCTGCCTGCCTCGTTCAGGACTTTCTGCTTTGAGATCACCCAGCAGCACAGTTTGGCTGGCTGACCGGGTCGGTACAGAATCCCCAATGGAGTTTCCTGGGTTGGCATTCATCAAGGAGTGACCGGTTTCTCTGGAGCTTGGTCCTGCCTTTCTGGCTTAGGACCTCCTGCGTTGAGATCTCCTTCACACAGTTTGGCTGGTTGACTCGGGTCGGTAAGGATGTTTTCATATCTGGGGCTTCAACAAGCACTTTTGGTATCAGCGTGTGTCCTTCCTCGCCTTCCCGTGGTTGTATTGGTAAATGGAGTATACTGGCTAGTGAAGGCTTCTCGTCATCTAGGAACTGCATCCTGGACGTCCTATGTAGAAAGATTGCTGGTGTTGGTTTCTTTAGAGGATATCCGTTCTATACAATATAGATGAACCGTGAAGCATGGCATGTGAACGCAGAGATGTTAAGGATGTGTGTATAATACGCGTTGCTTCTGAACGGTAACCACGATAAAAGGATATTGCAATACAATAGGATGGACATCTTCTTCGTTAGGCATAGGAATTACGCGTAAGAACATATACCAGATCAACGGCTCAGGCAGTGGGGCGCAGTCGCATTATGGACCCCGTTTTTGTTCCACAAAGCCTTACTATAAAGACATGATTCCTTTGATTTGTCATCTGCTCAAAAATGTTAACAAATTTGACGTAGACCTACGTTCTGTTGTTCCATCTTTTCCTTTGTTTCTATGCAGCCCGTTCATTTGTACGATCTTTATATTGATGACGCTACTGGATACTGGTCATGGAACCCACTCAAGGTCGGTTACCAGCAAGTCAATAGTACATCCATCATAATAATCTTCAACTCGTAAACCTTCATGCATAGACGCGGTTCGCTTTGAATGTCAAAGGTATTCCGTATGAGGCCACCTTCCTGTCTTATTTTGATGTGCATCGAGAAATCCCCAAGATAACGTAAGATATACCATGCTGTTCCTTCGACGCTTCGCATGCAAACTAATGTCGGCATGGGCCTACAGTAAAACGGACAAGAAACCTACGGTGCCAGTCATCATCCATGATGGCAAAGTAATACAAGATTCATGGACCATTATTCAGTATCTCGAGAAGGCATTTCCCGAGAAGCCCCGTCTTTTGGGAGATAACATCGGTCTTCATCGACTGTTTCTTGACTATTGTGAGCAACATGTTATGATTCCGTTGTTTCTTCTTTGCATCCTCGACATCTACTCGCGATTTCCCGATCAGGCCATCCAGAATTGGTTCAGAGAAAGAATCGAAAAGCAGCTTGGGGGCATCACGCTCGAAAATGCTGCACAGGATGTAACGCGTCATATTGCCGAGCTCAAATCAGCCCTGCAACCTATAGACGGCGTGCTACAGGATAACGAGTATATCACTGGACCACAAGGTGAGAATAAACCATTCGAGGTGCTTTCTATTATATACAATACGTATTAATTTTTGTTGGGGTATCTGTGGGTGACAGTCGGTTACGCTGATGTTGTGCTGGCGTCTTTCCTTTATACACTCCAAGTATTCCAAAAGGAACGATTGGAGAATGAAATACTAGACAATATGGGCGGTCTAGCTGCCTGGTGGAAGCGCATGAAGCCATATACCGAAAAGCAGTGAAAAATAAATACGATATTAAAAAATTGTCCTCCGTCCGTCTGCTGTTTTCGAGTAATGCATGGCACAAAATACTGCTATCGTCCGTCCGACAAGATTGGCATAGGATACACATAAGCAATCCACGTCTCCGAGTGGTACCTGTTTATATTTCGAAAAAAAAAAGAAAAGGTTTTGATTCCATAGGCTGATGATGATGGACAATATGCGGGAGCCCAGATAAATAATGCGCTGAAAACCCGGTGACATTACATATGAGCGTAAGCAAGTATCAGTGCATTGAGCACTACAAACTGAAAAGCGTATGATATCACAGCTTGCACTATCACACCCTGGCATCTTCAAGCAGCAAGGCTGGTCTACGTGCGCTGGATAAAGAGTTGCCACTGCTTTTGCCCCAGCAAACCAGTAAACAAGCCATTCAAGTGCATTAGGCCACAGTTCAATTTATACAAAGTCATTGGTTGACGCGTATAGAGTGTGTACTGTCGGGTATACTGAACAATGAACTTTCGGCGTTTGCCAGCTTTGATGAGCTGAGTTTAAGTGAATCCCATGCCTCCCAATGGATGATCCAAATAAAGAAGGTGGGAGGACATGTCCAAATTGAGAAACAAAGAGGCAAAAAGTGTGACGGCGGAAAATGTTGGCAGGCCAACTCGAGAAAGCGATAGACAACTTGACAGTTAGAAAGTTCCCCAATTACTTTTCCTTCTTCTCTGAAAAACGGTCATGTGGCATCGATTGCGGACACTCAACACAACGACACAGCAATCGGTGCGTTGCATTTCGTATGCGCGGGCACTGAGGCAGCAGGCCGCTGCAGCCACACAGTCAGAACCAACAACAGAAGCAGCAGCACCAGCAGCATCAGCAGCGGCAACACCAGCAGGTACGCCTGTCGATTCCCTACCTCCCCAATTATTAGCATTCATGGGGTTATTCATGCTGTATTTATATTATTAGAACAAAAAGCATCGAAGCCTCGCATCGAGTCGTCTGTGGCCAAGGGTTCGGTTCTGAAGGGGATCAACTTTTTAAAGGAAGGCAAGGACCCGATCGCAATGGACGACCATGAATACCCGGACTGGCTCTGGGATCTCCTCGACGAAAAGAAGCAAAAGCAAAAGTCGTCTAAACCGAGCAACCGCCAATACCACCGGAAACAAAACAGAGATGCCATCAAAGCACAGAACTTTATGAAGGACAAGAAGACCTAAGCATCGCAAAAAAAAATATAATAAAAATAATAATCATTATAGAGCTGCGTTCAAGTTTATATAAAGCATCCTTTTAGCATGTCTATCACCATCCTCGGCCGTACTGAGAGTGGAAACCCGACTGACCATCTATAACGAGAAAGGAAAAAGAAAAAGGAAGTGTGTGAGAGTCGAAGAATAGGATAGAGAAGTTCCCTTAAGTCCTCTCGTGAATACTTACGCGCCATGGATCCTGCACGGGTGAAGACTGAAGGCTGGCCTGTCATTTGTGGCTGCAACCCTGTCATTTGCGGCTGGAGCATCCCCGTTGGCTGGTGCTGCACAGGGCTCTGCTTAAACATGTCTGCATTGGGCGTCGAGAACTGCGCACCGACTGGACCTGTCTGTTGCGGGCTGATGGGCGCCATCAAATCAGCTGGCGAGCCAAATGGATTTTGAGGTGCTACAGATAGTTTTACATTAAGTGAGCCATGACATTATTTATGAGATATATGGTTATGTTTATGCGACTTACTCGCCGTCTGCCAATTTCGGCCGGTGGGTTGCGTCGAGATAGCCATCATTGAAGCGTGGTTCTGGTTGAGCGCCTGGGATGGAGCAGGCGAGAGTGGCTGATGGAGCACAGACGAGATAGGCTGTTGGTAAGACGATGTATACATGGGTTGCTGCTGCTGTGCCATCGCATACGATGGCTGCTGTTGTTGCTGATATCCTGTCATGGCCGGTTGCATCGGTATTGACCACTGTGCTTGTTGGGGTTGGAACTGTTGTTGCAAGGGTGGAGACTGCATCATCATCCCTCCGCTGTAAGTCGCTTGCATAGGTTGCTGCTGTTGAAGAGGCTGTTGCTGCGGCGGCGCCTGCTGAATAGGCTGCTGTGCTGGCTGACTTGAGGGCGACTGCTGCCAGCGACTGAGGGATGGGTCGGCCGTATATTTGAGCATCGACACCGGTCGTTCTCTGGGCGGCATGGCCTGTTGCTGCTGCTGCTGCTGCTGGATGGCGGGGCCGGTAGTATACGGTTGCTGCATCGGCGCCATGGTCTGCCCACCCGTCAGGTAAGGCTGTTGCACTGGGGCAGGGCCTGTAGCATAGGCTTGTTGCATAGACGCTTGCTCGGGAGCGCCACCCGTGTATGCCTGCTGAATAGGCACCTGCTGCGGAGTAGCACCGCCAGTGTATGCTTGTTGAATCGGCTGAACGGGCTGCTGCTGTTGTTGTAGCTGCGGTCCGGTAGCATAGGCCTGCTGAACAGGTGCCTGCTGAGGGGCCTGCTGAGGGGCCTGCTGAGGAGCCTGTTGCTGGATAGGCTGTTGCTGCTGAGCAGGCGTGGAAGCGCCAGTGTTCTGCTGCTGTTGTACTTGCACAGGTGCAGGTACAGGCGCAGGCTTCGGTTGCAAGACAGGTTGTTCTTTGGGCTCTGATCGCGGCGTCCAGGCATCATCATCAAAGCCGATCAAGTCCGCCTTGCCGGTATGCTCTGGCTTAGGTTTCGCATCCACCTCGCCCGTGAACTGAGTACCGACGAACTCGAGCAGGTCAGGGTGGATATCTTTCGGCGCCGATTTGGACGGCTTGGGGCGTGCAGCGCTGCTCGATTTGGCCGGTTCCTCGCCGTTCCAGTCGCGGTACAGCTTCCGCGCATACTCCTCGTCCCTATCAATCTCGGCCTGGGTTTGCGCCTTGGTCTTGGCCTTGGCCTTGAACACCGGTTGTTCCTCCTCCTCTTCTTGCGCGCGCTCGTCATCCGACGGTGGCTCAGGCTTTTGGGTCTCGAGGAAGCGCTCGATCCGGCGGACATGGTTTTCCTTGACACCGAGCATCTTCATGCGACGATGCGTGAGGTTCTCCAGGTCGCTGTCATCAAGCTTGTCGCCCTTGAAGGCGGGCGCATACCGCAGAGCAGCCTCCATCGGGATGCCGATCATCATGAACCAGTCAAACCAGTCCCAGTTCGGGTTGGTCTTCTTGGCCTCCCTGGCTGCGCGGGCCGACGACGACGACGGACCGGCAGACGCTGATGCGGCTGGACCAGCAGCAGCTGGAGCCGTGCTGGCCGGGCTCGTCGTAGTGGGCTTGGGGCGAGGCGGCATCTCGGGCGTCTTTTGGGCGGCAGCAATATCGGCCATGGGCGAACCGCTGCTAATGCTTTTGCCGAGTTTGGCCTCGACCCACTGGATATCTTCGGGGCTCATCTTGTCCACCGGCACATCAATCTTGACGCCATTGGTCTTGTGCAACCTGAATTTGCCCTCGTAAAGCGACAAGAATTGGGCTTGTACCTTGAACGCGCCGCTGCGGTCGGTCCAGGTACGCACCTGCGACGTGTCCGGTTTGGGCAGGTCGCTGCGCGAAGACACGGATTGGGATCGTGAGAGACCGCTGCCCGAGCTTGTGGAGTCTAATAGGGCTACGGTTTGAGCATACCTGTGCCAGTATTGCTATCTTCATTTTGTGCATGCGCTTACCTGGAGCTCTGCTAGGTAGGGTAGCTGTGCGCTGCAGGGACTAGATAGACGTAGCCAATGTAAGTACACATATCACACGATAGTATTTTTGTCTTTGGCTTACCCGCTGCTGCTGCGCTGCCTGTTGCGCTTTCCGTGCCTCTTCGGCGGCTAGTTGCCGCTTGCGTGCCATTTCAGCGCTCTGCGCTGCCTCTTGGAGCTTCCGTCGCCGTTCAGCTTCACGTTCTTCTTCTTCTCTCTGGCGTGCTTCCTGCTGGCGCATCTCTTCTTCGCGCTCACGACGGCGTCGATCCTCCTCCTCCTGTTGTTGCTGTCGGAACCGTTGCTCTTCCTGTTCACGAGCGCGCTGTTCCTCTTCTGCAGCTGCCAAGGCATAATCGTCATGCGCTCCCGCGTCGTCGTGCGTGTCCTCGTCATGGAACTCGACATAGGAGGAAGGTACTAGACCCTGTCGACCGTCGGTGGTCTCGACGCGATACCAGCCATCGGTTCGCTCATAATCCATCACCAATACCTGCTCGTTTCCATTGACCGAGAGTTCCTCACCACCTTCGGCAGTAAAGGCGTAAAGAATGATGGCCCATTTCGGGTCCACGGAGGAGGCCGATGGCGACGAATGAACAGGCACGGGCGGGGTAGCGACAGGCGCGGGGGGTGTTGGAGTTGGTCGGGGTGGCATGGCCGGAGCTTGGTTGTCCAGAGACCGCGCCGGTGTAGTAGCGCGCGAATAGCTGTCATCGTCGACGGAGGGCGTCACAGACGAAGAAGGAGGTTGCATGGAAGGTGTGCTGGCAGGTGGAGGCAGGGCCGTCTTGACGTGGGTGGCGGCATGTTGGGCGAGCGTACGGGAATCAGTGATTTTGACAAGGATGGCCTTGGCTTCCGACTTGGACGAGGCCTGCAGGTCCAAGACGGCTGGACGTTCGCCCGAGATTTCAATGTGCAAGTTCTTTCCGTCAAAGAGATATTTGGTGACATCCAGAATGGGGTACTGCCTTACGGGCAATGCTTTGTCTGTGTCGCTACCATAGCAAATCATGCCATTGCCAACCAAAAGACTGCCCTTGCCCTTCTTCTTTTTCTTTTTTGCCGGGTCGTACTCGTGCATAGTCCATGTCTGCGCCTCGTCGTCGACGTTAACAGGTGGACGGCTTCCTGTCTGTCCTTTTCTAGTTAATAACAGTCGACCATCTTCCCTGTTTCTAGTATTACCGGCTGGGGTACGACAGGCTGCTGCTGAGGTGTCGTTGCTGGTGAGGGTGGAGTCGCGAAGGACTGTGCTGCAGGCGAGGCAACCGAAGTATTGCTAGGTAACACGGGCACCGGCGCAGCAATAGATGGTTGTGGTGGTTGTTGTTGTTCGTCGGGCTGTTCGTGTTGTGCTTCCTGGACATAGTTGCTTGGCGCCAGACCAATATCGCCGCTTGGAATGAGCTTTACGAGCAGCCAATCGGGATCATCTCGTTCGAGAACAAGCATTTCTTGGCCTTCGTCAAAAGAAAGCTCTTCGTCGTGTTGGGCTTCGTATTCATATTCGGCGCGCACTTTACCCAGTGGCTCTACCTAGCGATAATCATGATAATATAATATATTATTATACTGTCACAGATAGGGTATACAATTTAAATAGCCCTCTATTTTATTACCTCGACCATGTAATTAGCAGGAATGAGGCCGATGGGTCCTTGCTCGCCATTAGGTTGTTTGAGCTCAGCACGCCACCAGTCGTCGTCCTCTTTTTCGATAATGTAAAGGGTATCGTGTTCGTGAACGGTGATTTCGTCGGGGGTGCGTGCTTCGTAGTCGTACTGAGCTATGCAGACCTCGACATACTTCATGGTCTATATATAAACTAGGCTGTATGGAGGAGAGTGAAGGAATACGATAAGGAAAAGCAAGGAAACGAAGTCAAATATGGAAAAATAAAATAGAAAGAAGGAAGGAGGTCCAAGTGTGTAGTAGGAATAAAGGGTCTAATAATATGATAATACTGTCCAAGGGAAAAGAGGGCAGAAAGAAAAACCCGCTACTTTTCTCGTCCCAGCTGCAGGACTTGCCTTTTTAGGTGTTAGTTTGACCGTTCCGATTGCCCCGCCCTATCACAGCGATAATTGACAACGGCCATTGTCCCCATCTAGTTATTAATGCAGTCTTTGTTTATCTCTTTTGTATCTGTATAGTGCAGCACATTTACCTACTTTACATGCTAAGCCAGGTTGTTGGGAATGCACCCACTTTAGCTGCCCATGAGCATGCTGAATCGTGCTATCCCAGTTGGTGGCACCTCTATCCTGATGATGTCATTTTATATGGAGACACAAAAAAAGATGTGCTATAATAGCTTCAGACAGTGCATACAGTATGTGGATCTTCATAAAGATAACGATGGTATGGTATGCATTATCATCACGTGATCAGATATAGCGGTGGTGAGATACCTGCGTATCCTTGGATTAATTCAATCGAAGATATATTCTCGATGCGAGTCGTGTGATGCGCAAGGTACCCATCGATAATAGCAATAACAGGCTCGAGCCAGTGACTATGCAATAAGTGAGAAGAAACGGGTGTATGTACGGTATCATGTTAAAAAAAAGGAGGAGAGAAGGAGGGAGAGTATGTGTATATACATGGCAGTGAAGATTGAGATACGGTTGACTAAAGAAGCACAAGACATTAGTGACGCGTCGCAGGAGAGGAAGAGGAGGAGGATGGCTCGTTGTGAACGTCCTTCATGGGAATCTGTTCGTATTTTTGCTTGTTCGTCGCTTGGAAGAGTACATTCTTGGCTTGACCCATAACGCGTGTCAGAGGCGCAGGTTCGTCGTCGTCGCGCTTCCTGTTGCTTTTAGGCACGGGATCAGATGTCTTGCGCTTTTTAATATGAACCCACGTCTCGGCATCCATCTCCTGTTGCTGCTGTTGGTCTTCGTCTTCCAGTTCTAATGGACCCTCATCCGACGACGATCCCTGTTGCTGCTGCTGTTGTTGTTGTTGTTGTTGTTGTTGCTTTTTGGCGCCTCCTAAAAGGATTGGCTCCATCTCGTATCGCATACAGGCCCACTCGCCACCCAGGGTAATGACGATGGCGTCTACGACCTGGAGAACCCACCAGGCGAGCTTGGTTGGGAAATGACCAGTGTGTGACCAAACAAGGAGGATATGGATGCCATGCAAAGTGACAACAAAGTCAAGGACGAGTCGTGCGCGCTGAATGAGCAAGACTACGGCTGGGATGGTGACGAGGTTGTTGACAAGCCAAACCAGGGCAAGGGTCCATCCAAAAGCTGTGTCGGTGCGTATGGCTGTGTCGTCGAATATGGCATCGAGGATAAAGTCGCTTCCGGTTAAGGTGAGGGCGATGAGTAAAAGGACACTGATGAGGAGGTAAAAGACTGCTTGAAGCGCAATAATCTTTGGCAAAGACATATATATATGTAAGAAATAATAAAGAATGACTTCTTGTCTCAATGGTACCTGTGCTATGATTAGAAGTGGGTCCCAGCCCGTTGCCCGAAACGATGCCATGCCGGGAGGAAAAGGAAAAAAGGTGTAGCTTTCACTTGTATATTTTTCGTCGGAGGAAGCTGGCGTCCTTAAATTGCCCTCTCTTATCCTTTTATCATAGGACTCGGTCATTCGTTTAATTAATATATCAAGCCTGGACACGTCCCGTATCTGAAATGACTTTATTTATCATTGACGACTAGAACAAGGATGAGAGAGGAAGAAAGTAGCGGTATATAACAATATGACTGAAAGAGAAGGAAAATAAATAAAATAGAATATAGAAAATAAATGAGGGAGAAAAAAAAAAAAAGAAAGGTTTGATGCAAATTTACTTTTGGAGGCGGCGATAGCTACCACGCTCATGAGTCTTTAAATGACGCGAGACCTGGTCAGGTCGCGAGAATGCCTTGCCGCAAGGAACCACGGAGCAGCGGAATGGGCGTTCACCCGTATGTACACGCATCTAACATGAATACGGAAATGTGAATAAACTACTACATGAGATAAGTTGACTTTTGCGCTTACATGTTTGGTCAGATTACTGCTCTCTGCGAACTTTTTGTTGCAGCCGGTATATTTACAAGTAAAAGGGCGCTCGCCGGTGTGGGTGCGGCGATGTATTTTCAAGGCACCAGAGATGGAGAAGGTACGATCGCAACCCTCTTCGGGACAGCGAAAAGGTTTCTCACCGGTATGGATCCGCATGTGTTGAGTCATAATGTTGGCTTCAGAGAAGCGCTTCTTGCAGATCGTACACTGATACGGTTTATCACCTTTGTTTTTCTTTGTAAGCTTTCTACTTTCTTTTTCCTTCTTTCAAATAATATCAGGACATACCGGTGTGAGTTTGAATATGACGCATGACCTTTTGTCGCTGGGTAAAGGACTTGCCGTTGCGATGACATTCTTGCCACTCGCACAAGTATCGGCTCTTGCCTGTGCCAACGTGATCTTCTGACAAGTGACCGGTCAACTCATCAAATGTCTCAAAGCGTTGGCCGCAGTTGACCCATCCGCAAATGTGGAGGAAACGCTGTCCCAGATGATCACTGAGGTGGTTGAAGAGAGCCTCTGATGCATCTACCGTCACTGTGCACGGACCCCAGCGGCAGTGGATGTCCACCGATCTGCTGCTGAGATGTACCTTGCAGACATGTGTTGTCAACTCGTCCACTTGCTGGAATTTCTCGTCGCATGCAGCCCATTGACATGCTTTGCGCTCCTGTTCGCTCATGCTGTAATAATAATAGGCGTGTGTGTTCTCACCGTCGTCATAGTCCTCATAGTCGTCATTGCTTTCCTCATATTTCCGTTTGCAGGCAGTTGCTTCGACCGGCTGTTCTTGTTGTTGTTGGGGTGGTGGTGATGAAGATGGTGGTGGTGGCGGTGGTGGCTGTCTCTGCTGTTGTTCTTGCTGTTGCTGAGGTTCGACTGGGACGGGGTCTGGGGCGGACGTCTGTGCGGCTGCGCCTTTTGTGGCTACGCCTTCGGCGGCTAAGGGGCAACATTCTGCGCAGCATTCGTCTTCGACAACAGTAGGCGAAGAGGTGTCCCGTGGAGGAGAATAAGGGCAATTGTCAGGCTGGTCACACTCTACGGACTGAGGCTGGTTGTTGTCAGGGAAGTTGATCGAATCGACATGATTGGAAGATGTAAAGGTGTTGTCTGGAGGAGGAAAAGAACAAGAAGAGCAAGAAACAGGGAGAGAAGCACAAGAAGAAGAACAGGAAGAAGACGAATGAGGAGGAGGAAGAAGAGGAGGAGGTGAGCAGCGAGAGCAGCAGGGATACATAGTCTCGCCCGCGTTCTGTTGGGAAGACGTTGCCATGTTGGCTCTACATGTAAAAGTGTAACTCAAAGGAGGAAAAAAAATTGGGAAACCTGAAAGAAAAATATATAAAAAAGGGGACGCGGGAATTCGGCCTGCTGCTTCTAAAGGAAACCCGATGCAGCACCTCCTCACTTAGCCCTCTTGTCCCTCGTTTTCATGTTTATCTCTCGATGATCGCCTGATATAGTACTTTTGGACCATTCTCTATGGCTGCCAGTTTTATTACATACGTTTATTTCGGTCTTTCTGTCAAGAGAGATATGCAACAATTCTTGGCTACGTTGTCGTTGTAGCCTGACAAGATCCCGAATAGCGGCGGAAGCCATGTGAATTTTTATTTATTCGTCGTCGTGCAATTTGCCACTCTCGGCCAGCACGGGGTGATGTATACACAAACGATCAAGTCTGCGTCTATCTGATATACCCACATAACCGGATTACCTCTTTATGCGGCAAAACATCTCGTTACACAGGACACAGGACGCAGGACCCTCTCGCTTTTTAGCATTCGAGTCAAGGAAGATACAGTATACGCTACTGCTTGACGTTGGTTTTAGTTATATGCATGGGATGGTGTAATAATAAAAACTCTCAATGTTATGCTTGACCATACGCAAGAATCGAGCAGTCTGAGGAGACCTTATGATATTCATATGTAAAAGATGGGCCAGAGTAAAGAAAGGAAGGAACGGAGAACATAGATATGGTAAATGAATATGGCGCAAGCCTAGCTACAATGTGTACTTGGAAATAGTAGCAGTAGCGGTATAAAAGGCGTCCGAATCTACCGCAGGAAAAATGGCAGACTCGAATTCACCACATGTCCAAGCGGCATACGTTGGGGAACTTCGTCTGATGTCCACTACGGCTGGTCCCGATAGCGTCGACCATCATGCGTCGCGGACAACGAACGTGAACAAGCGTATCGCGATTCGCTTGCATCACTCTGTTCAATGCGTCATGCATGGTTTCGTTTGGCGGCATCACTGATAGGTGGAAATCATGCAGACCGTTACCAGTTTCGCCTTGCAGCCGTGACAGAGCAGCATCCAAGTCATCTCCTTCTTTGCCCTGGTCGGATAGATGCAGCAGACGCAACTCTGACTTGGGCGAAAGGTGGCGGAGAGCGGCATTCATCGGTGATTCTGGTTTCCATTCGCCGCATACAAGCAGCGCCTGGAGCGAGGGTACCACGGCCGATATATCATCCAGACCCTCTGTGCTGTAAGGGGTTTGCAAGACTTTGAGGTGAGCATGGGTAAAAGGTGCGGTCATCGCGTTGAAGGCGGGCGGCACCTGGAGTGGAGGCAGTATCGACAGGGTGTAGCCGGGAAGAAAGGTACAACTAAGCACCGTGAGCTTGGGGCAAAGGAAAAGGAGAAACCGCGTGAAGTTGCTCGGTATCAGCGTCAAAGAGATCCGTATATCGGCCAGGCTGCGGCTGGCTAGTGTCTGAATACGCTTGCAGAGACGGGCATTGATGCAAAGCTGAAAGCTCTCCTCTTGGACGGAGATCCCCAAAAAACGGCCCTCCTTGTCGCCGACGATATCTAATAATGTTATAGTTAAAATCAGGCAAAAACATATGTATCATGCGTCATGATGACACTTGCTTAGTTTCTCAAGAGAGTGACATTGAGCCTCTGCGAGAAGGGACAAAACTGTACAAAAGTGAGTGTCACCCTGAATGCTAACGCACTTGAGATCACAATTGAGAACCCGTGTCAGACCGTCCTGCCACAGAGGACTCGAAAAATCGCGCAGAAATATATCAAGGCTGTTCCAAACCGGCAGATTTAGCAGACTTTCGCGCCAGCGTTGCGAGAGGCCGATACAGGTGAGCCGCTGCTCGGGGATAACATTAAAAATACGCTGTAGAAGGGTGCCGTCGAGTTTAGAGAGCGGATCAAGCCTAATATCTCGACAGGCAATTGCGCGCTGCAGAGCGCGCTCCAGATCTGGGTCTTTTACAGCCTCCATGCCACGTTGATACGTGGCAACGGCGCGTGCATAATGGCCCAGCTCAAACTGGGCGTTCCCCACAGCCAAGTAACCGTGTGCAAGGCGAGGAAACGTGTGGATCCAGCTGCGGCCCTCATCGTCAGCCACCCGAAAACGTTTTGCTTGTCTAGTTTGGAGCTGTCTATCCGAACGTCGCTTGAGCGCCCGGGACACGTCAGGCGGCTGCTCGTCGTTCATCCGTATGCTATCCTGCGTTTTCATGACTTCTGCAAGTCTTTCGATAACCGTGTCGAGAGCGTCCTGGTCTAGTTCCCTTGCCATGTTAGTGGAATAAAGGAAAACAGAAGAATGAAAAAATGGAGTAACAGTAAATCGTAGAAAAAGTGACATTCTCAAAGTCTTACAGCGCTTCAGTGCATTTTAAATGAATAAAATATGATAAACTGCATCTATTTCTGGGAGACAGGACTTTTTGCAAGCATCGGCCATCATTGACAAGCGCCCTCATTTATCAGTT
The DNA here is from genome assembly GCA_002105135.1 of Syncephalastrum racemosum. NCBI lineage: Eukaryota > Fungi > Mucoromycota > Mucoromycetes > Mucorales > Syncephalastraceae > Syncephalastrum > Syncephalastrum racemosum. The sequence goes on along the minus strand of MCGN01000009.1, from coordinate 1,536,663 downwards.
TTACCCAAGGTATTAAATCGAAACCATATTGCGCATAATGTTTTCTCCCTGGTCTTCGAGCTGAAATCCTATTGCATAGGATCTATATCGAGCATACCACAAAGGCTCTATCAAAAACGGGACTTTTTGCTTCCGACTTTTTACGTAGACAACGTCGCTGAGATAGCAGATAAGCTGGTATATGTTTGTAGCAGCAGTATCAGCATGCTATAGATGAAATGACGCGCTATCGACATACCGTTTATTCTTCAAGAGGGAAAGGAAAGGGACCAGACGAGAGTTAGCGCGAAAAAATTGAAGAAATTTAGGCCTCAGACCGAGGACAAATTATGCAAATTTAGTGCGACATACAGCTAGCATAGTATTACCCAAAACGTCAGCGTGTACGTGGGGTATATCGTATTAGATAATGGATGCATCCGGAAAAAAGAAGCACTGTATTTTCTCCGTCTGTGAATAATCCATGCCATACCGAGTAGGCAAAGATCTTCCGCTTGTCAATGGAAAATAATCTACAAGTGGTATGCATAAACAACTCAGTAGAGCTGTCAACAGCGGATGCTTGGTGCATGGCTCCCAAATTTCATATATTTTTAGAAGAAAAGGATGCATTTTTCCGAAAATAAAGCGGAATTGACAATGGACGTGAAATGAAGAAGTGGATGTGCGTGTTGTCCGAAGCGTAGCTTATGTAAGATGGACCTGTCATTCAGAGCAACAGAGCATCTGGTTGATGTCTCAATAATGGTCCGCATGTTAGACCCAAAGATCTGTAAGGGACAGCATCGCGATACCCGGCTGGTCTGTCGGTATCATGCTCATAAAATGTGTCTGATACTTTTTTTCAGTTTCACGAACCTACCCATTGCGTACGGCATTATACCGAATCACTGATGTTACCAAAGCACAGTCTGTCCTGTATGAGTGTCACGGCTTAGTTTAAAGTGTGAAATCCGGGAGAAATGCGATGGTGTCACCGTGAGCGTTATGTAATCTACTCTAGTGTACCGAGGAAAGCCGAATAAGTGGTATGCTATGAACACGCTTTTCATACCCCACTTTAATAAGTGGAGCAGGGCATGGGAAACGTATCCGATCTCCCGGCGTCCGGAGTGATAAAATATGGCTGCAACGAATGTGCTATGCCCACAAATCAAGGTTTCTGCAAATAAGCATGCTGTATGCTCCGCATAGCGTTAGAAATACCTTTGTAATGTGCATATAATGACACCATATTGCAATGTATCTTGCTGCCGCGATGATTAGCGTTGTTTACGCGGTGGATTCGTGTGTATTTGTGTGTGATGTACGTGATGTACGTGATGTATGTGATGTGTGCGAAAGAAAGTCACTGTTCATCTGATCATCGAGGGGTGGAGGTGGTGGGACACAGCGGGAAAAAAGCGCCGACCGGTGCACAGAATGTAATGTACTGTCCTTTTCCCTTTTTCCTACCCACCCTGCTTCTGCGTGATAGGAGTACAGACGAACAAACGATCGGATATAAAAACCCAAGAAAGTAGCCCAGAATGATGTTGTGGAAGAACAAGAACGTGAGAGAGCACCGAGTTTTCTTTCCCTCATGAAAGCCAACGTGTATCTCATCTTTTCCGGTCTTGTATTTTTGCTTCAGACCGTTACCGGCCTCAGCACAGGCATCCATAAGCATGACAAGTTCAATACATGGTTTCTGGTAACCGACGCGAGTACCTACGTGGTGGGTGCGACCGCGGAGGGCTACCTGGTCAACCTGCACTGGGGTGCACGACTCGAGCAGCTGGACAACCTGAACGCCACGCTCAACACAGATTTCTCGTCGCAAGACCCGGCGATCACTATGGCCAAGGAGGAGCTGCCCATATTTGGCGGGTTGCGATATCGCGAGAATGCGCTCAAAATCGAATTGCCGGACGGCACGCGGGAGTTGAATTTGCTTTACGCCGGCGACGCCAACGTGACTGGAAACCACCTCGATCTGCACCTGCGCGACGGCAACCACACCGATCTGCTCGTGACGTTGCATTATGAGGTGGATGCCGAAAATGACATTATCCGACGCTCTTATACGGTCCGCAACGGGTTGAAGAAATCTATCAATATCTCCAAGGCACTCACAGCTGCATGGCACCCACCCACCACCCTCGGCCGGGATGATAAGCGCGAGATCGTGACACTGTCTGGTGAATGGTAATAGTTTGGAATATGCCTGATTTGTAGAGCTCTGACCCTAGCCGTCTTTGTTGGTAGGAACGCCGAGACGAATGTGGAGACCACCGTGCTTCGCCCAGGCGTGCGGCATGTAGTCGAGTCGACGCGCGGTTTTACCGCACATGCATCTTTCCCTTACTTTGCCCTGAGAAGCGTGGCCGACGAGATCAGCAACGGCGAGCAAGATGTCTACTTTGGCACACTCGCATGGTCAGGCGGCTGGGAAATCTCGGCTCAGATGAATCCGGAGGGCGAAGTGCGTATTGCTGGTGGTATACAGCATCTCGATTTCGGCTGGACTCTCGAGCACGGCGAGTCGTTTACCACGCCTGTGTTTGCCGCGGGATATACAAACGAGGGCATGTCAGGCGCACGCAAGCGATTGCCTCGCCATACGCGCAAGTACCAAAAAAAGAATGTCAAAACTCAGCAAAAAGACTACAACCCCGTACTCTACAATTCGTGGGAAGCGGTCGCATTCAATGTCACAGCCGAGAAGCAGCTTGAGCTGGTAGAAAAGGCAGCCCCGCTAGGAGTTGAGCTGTTTGTGATCGACGACGGTTGGTTTGGCGCACGTGATAATGACTCTGCCGGCCTGGGCGATTGGTACGTCAACAAGGACAAGTTCCCGAACGGTGTCAAGCCCATCGCCGACCGCGCCCATGCGCTTGGCATGAAGTTTGGTATCTGGTTTGAACCTGAAGGTGTAAGTTTGTTCTTCCCCTGTGGTAGATCCAGTCGTCTTATATGCCATCTAGGTCAACCCGAACTCGGACCTGTATCGCGCCCACCCAGAGTGGGCTTTCCATTACCCAGGCATTCCACGATACGAGGCTCGCAACGAACTGTCACTGAACCTCGGTATCCCGGAAGTGCGGGACTATCTTTACAAACGGTTACACACAATCATCAAAGAGAATGATGTGGATTACATCAAGTGGGATATGAACCGACCCTTTGCTGAAGTGTCGATGCTGCATGACAATGGCCGCAACCCGCGTGAGGCGTACGTTCACATTGTGAATGGCTACTATGACCTGGTGGACAGACTCAAGAAAGACTTCCCAGATCTCTGGATCGAAAGCTGCTCTAGTGGCGGTGGCCGCATGGATATGGGCATTGTTGAACGTGTGGATCAGGTCTGGACGAGTGATAATACGCGTCCGGACGGTCGCTTGTTTATCCAATACGGCGCTTCCTTGTTCCTTCCACCCCGTGTCATGTGTAAGTCTATACAAATTGCAAATGCAAATATGCTCATGTTTGCGCTCTACATGTAGATGGCTGGGTGACTGAATCCGGTAATGATGACAACGTCAAGATACCTCTTTCCTTCCGCTTCCATACGTCTTTCATGGGTGGTCTGGGTATTGGATCCAACCTGAACGACTTTAAAGGTACCGACATGGAAGAGACCAAGAACTGGATCAAGCTCTACAAGGAGCTTCGCCCTGTAATCCAGGACGGTGATCTCGACTGGCTTGTGCCGCCTTCGCGTCTGAGTGATCTGACGGCCGTCACACAAGCAACAGCACAAGACCGAAGTGAAGCCGTCGTGCTCGCCTTCCGTCACCGCTCCCCCTTCAATCGACCCATCCCAAAGGTGCGTCTCCGCAACTTGGAAGCCAAACAGATGTACCAGGTGCGCATATGGCTTGAGGATGCCACAAAGACAGAAGACACCTATGAGATGTCGGGTGCCTTGTTGATGGCGCAAGGTATCTCACTTCCGGGCTTAAACAGTGGCATGTTTAGAAGCGCGCTTGTCCATGTCAAGAAGGCATAACGGCTGTTCATGTAATTATATATCATCCATTGATTACTATTATTCTTCCGTAAAAGCTACGCATGTGATATAGATATTAAAAGGCACGCCTTCTTGTATGTAAGAATGAAATGGAACATGTTATTTTGTGTGACCAAGGAGTGAGCGAAGCTGAAAGAGGTATCATGCTGCGGATGACAATGGTTTGCTTCTGGGAAATCGAGAAACTGCGCCCGTAGGTCCTATTTTAATGACCAAAATACTGCTGAAGATAGCTTAAATTGCGCAATACTGTATCTACAGTTGCAAAAGATGGGACTGATATACGGACGGAGGCAAAAGGCGCACCGAAGAACATGACCATTTTGATTATCGCGCCAATTTCCGCAGCATTTCTCACACACTGAAATAGGAATCGCATCCCCGATTTCTGGATTTACAAACGCAAACTCATTGTATACATATCTCGCCTTTTCCCTTCTATTTCCCTCGCCCTCCTAATGTTGCTCAAACGACCGAAATCAGAACGCAGTGCATTGTCAGCCGCTCTTCCTGTACCAGAGAGCAAATACCCGAAACGGAAACGTGCCAACATATCCTATAAGCTAAACGTAGAAGAGTTAGACCACAGTAGCGACGACGACTTTGACGGCGGCGACGATCACGACGCGAAGCGACGATGCATCCGCTCATTGAATGACCTCTCCAATATTACACGCGGCTTCAACCCACTCTCTCGACCCTCCTCAAAGGACTATGACCCGCTCATGGTCCTTAAACGCAAATTCGCCGTGCCAGTAACGAATCCCCTGAGCATGCAACCGGATTCCTATGGTGAGCGTAAGACATTGGGTCTGCGACGGCGGCCCAACACCGACCGACTCTTGCATGACCCGAATGCAGAAGACGCTCTCATTTTGTGGGATCCCAAAGACGAACCGAAAGAACCTGAAAATAAAGACAGCGAAAATGCACCTCCTCCAGCAGCTGTTTCTGCAGAAAAAACAAAGCAGCAACGACCAAACAAGTCTTTATCAGAGATTCTAGGACTCAAGAAGAAGGAGCGCAAAAAGGTGCCTGTTGTCGTCGATCCGGTACTTGTCAAGATCCTGCGGCCGCATCAAGTGGAAGGTCTCAAATTTTTGTATCGATGCACGACCGGTAAAGTGCTGCCAGATGCTCATGGGTGAGTACTTTGCCAATCAGAGATAGATGGAGGTTACTCACGTTTGGCTTAGGTGTATCATGGCGGACGAGATGGGTCTTGGCAAAACAGTATGTCTTCTTTTTGGGCTAAGAGATATGTTGCTGATGCACCCGTCTATTAGCTTCAATGCATTGCTCTTGTATGGACGCTTCTCCGGCAATCGGGTCTATCGGGGAAGCCGACGATCCAGAAAGCCATTGTTACCTGCCCTTCCAGTTTAGTGAAGAACTGGGCCAATGAGTTTGGTAAGTAGTAGTACATCTGGATTGCAAGTCAGAAGACTGAACCTCGAAATTAGTCAAATGGCTGGGTGAGAATCGTGTACGGCCTCTTGTGGTTGATAATGGCGGCAGCAAAGATAAGATTAGCGCAGTCAAACGATGGGCTGCAGCTCAAGGCCAGCTCGTAAACCCAGGTAAATACCATAAAACGAGGAAGCTAGTTTATTTGTATGCTTACAACGGGATAGTCCTTGTTATATCCTACGAATCATTACGGTCGTACACTAAATACCTCAAAGACTCACCTATCGGCTTGCTTCTCTGTGACGAAGGACATCGGCTCAAGAATGGAGGTAAACCAGACAGGAACATCCTGTGCATTACGTCTTCCCGCTCACTTTTCTTCTTTTCTTCTTTTTCTTTTTTTTTTTATTAGCGTCTCTGTTATTTCAGGAACTAAACAGTCTGTCTGTCAAGCGGCGTGTGATCCTGTCTGGCACACCAATCCAGAACGATTTGATGGAATACTACTCGCTATTTGACTTTGCCAATCCAGGTCTGCTGGGTACGCCTGCCGAATTTCGAAAGAATTTTGAAAACCCAATTCTGCATGGCCGTGATGCAGATGCGACGGACAAGGAACGTCAGATCAGCGATGAAAAGGTCGCCGAATTCTGGGGCATCGTATCCAAATTTACGATCCGTCGCACGAACGATATCCTTACAAAATACCGTATGTATCAGAGCCCTGTATATCTTATTGCTGACTGTTTTGGTCTTCGTAGTACCCATCAAACTCGAGCACGTTGTGTTTTGCAAGCTCGCACCGTTGCAGGTCGATCTCTACAATGCATATCTCAAATCATCAGAGATTCGGCGGCTCGTGGCAGATGAAAAAAGTCAGGCACTGAAGGTTAGTCCGACCAAAACAAATGGTATACAGATGTGCTCACCATATACTGCAGGCCATTACGATCCTCAAGAAGTTGTGCAACCACCCCGGTCTCCTCAGTCTTCCAGAAGATATCTCCGGTTCCGCAAAAGTCATCCCCGAATCATACTATCCGTCGGGTCGACATCCGCAGGTCAATCCTGCTTTCTCGGGCAAGTTTCAAGTCTTGGAACGGTAAGGGGAAATACTATTAATCATCGGAACCAGAGCTCATGAGCCGTACAGGATGCTCGCAAAAATTCGCAAGGAGACGGATGACAAGGTGGTTATTGTGAGCAACTACACCCAAACACTGGATCTTATGCAAACTTTTTGTCGGCAAAAACAGTGAGTCTTTATAAGTAGCGCTTGTTGATCGGGTACATTGACACATCGCTTATACAGATATGGCGTTCTACGCCTGGATGGCACGATGACGGTGCAGAAACGACAAAAGCTGGTGGATCGATTCAACGATCCTGAAGGCGATGAATTTGTCTTCCTTCTGAGTAGCAAGGCAGGTGGCTGTGGTCTCAACTTGATTGGTGCAAACCGTCTCGTGCTCTTTGACCCAGGTACACATATCGGAGGCTGTTTTTATTTGAGTATGCTTACTGAGATATTGTAGACTGGAACCCTGCCTCGGACCAACAAGCGTTGGCACGTATTTGGCGTGATGGACAGCGTAAAGATTGTAAGTAATGCTTTGCATTTAGTCTTTTCGTACTCATGCTTTATTTGATTGTGGATAGGTTTCATTTATCGCTTGATCGCAGCAGGCACTATTGAGGAAAAGATCTTCCAGCGGCAGTCGCACAAGCAATCCATCTCCAACTGCGTCGTCGACGAAGCAACTGATACGGAGCGCCACTTCTCACGCAATGACATGCGGCAGCTGTTCCAGCTCAATCTTGAAAGTGAGTGCGAGACGCACGAGACCTTCAAGTGCAAGCGATGTATGAAAGGCAAACAGGTCAAGGAAGCCGAAGCGATGCAGTATGGCGACGCGAGCACATGGGATCACTTTGACAAGGATCTGGTGCGCCTACCTGACCCAGTCCTACGGACGGAGGCTGGAAAGGGTATTGTATCGTACGTCTTTGAATACGTATCACACATGAAATAAATAAATAGTTGCATGTTTATAAAAACAAGGTGAACGGTAATATAAGTACAGGTGCATATATAGAGAAACTATGGAGTTTCAGTTTAAGCAAACTGGATGGTGAAGCCACCGGTGAGCTTGATGCCAGCATCAGAAAGGACAAGAGCGCCGTCCTTGTTGGAAACATCCAGCTTGTGGCCCTTGTAGGTCGCCTTGCTGAACTTTTTGCCGCCAATGACCTTGATGGTCTCGAGCTTCTCGGCCTTCTTGTAGCCAAAGTCACCCTTGGCCTGGAGCTTACCATGTTTGAATGTGAAGGTGATGTCTGACGTGCCGTGCTGTTTGACTGAGCGACCGTCGTCAATGTAAAGACGACCCTCCGCCTCGTTGTTCTCGTCCAGGGCGATGAGGAGCGTGTAAGGGGTCTCATAGGTCTCCTCAACCGAATACTTGGGCGTCTTGAGAGGCAGGATGGCACCACCACGGACATGGAGCGGGATGTGGGTAAGAGGAGCGTCGAGCGTCTTCTCGGTCTCACCGTGAATGACAGTCTCATAGTCATACCAGTCGTACCAAACACCCTTGGGGAATTGGGCATCGACCGTGGTGGCGTTCTCGGTGACGACGGGCGAGATCAATAGATCCTTGCCGACCAGGACTTGGTAGTCGTTGGCAAGGTATTTGTCCTCAGGGTATTCAAAGACTAGCGGGCGCCAGACACCAGTACCGATACGATGCGACTCCTCAAACAGAGTGTAGTAGTACGGCAAAAGGCTATAGCGGATACCGAGAGCGATGCGGCTGGCCTCGGTTGTCGATTTCCAGAGGAAGGGTTCCTGATCAGATGCGGCGTCATTGTTATGGTTGCGAGCAAATGGATAAAAGGCGCCAAGCTCGGACCAGCGGGTGCAGAGCGTCTCGGTCGTGTTATCGTTGAAGCCGCACACATCGGCGCCAGAAAAGCTGACGCCAAACATGTTGAAGTTGAAGATCTCGGAGATAGAGCTCTTGAGGTATGCCCACAGAGAATGATTATCACCTGTCCAATGGCCCACATTCTAGATATATACTAAGTTAGCTCGAAGCACGGAGATATAAGAAGAAAACCAAGTGAGAATACATACACGACCAGAGCCTGCAAAGGACGAGCGGGTGAGCAAGAAGACACGATCATTGGGACGGTTCTTGAGCATAACATCGCGGGAGATATAGCCTTCGGCATGGCCGTACAGGTTGTGAATATCATAGTGAGGAATGCCACCGTGGTGAAGAGCGGTGGTAGGAGCCGTACGTTCCGAGAGGTAGCCAGCGCCATTGTTGATGTTGTACTTGGGATAGAGCAAGTTGCGCTTGTCCCCGGGGACAGATGTACCACGGGCTTCCAGCTCCTTGAGCCACTTTTCGCGAAGCGCGGCGGCCTCGTCATCGGGCAGGTTCCAAGAGAGGGGCGGGACTTCATCGCGCTTGCCGTCGCCGCACGAACCAGTACAGAACGAAGATGGCTCGTTCATATCAATCCAGATACCGTCAAGGTCGAGAAGGTTGATCCAGTCGCTCATCTCCTTGCCCCAGAACTCGGTGGCATTGGGATGCCACCAGTCGGGGAAGGCAGTATAACCTGGCCAAACTTGGCCAATGAACTCACTGCCGTCCGAGTTCTTGAGGAACACGTCCATTTCTTGACCGCGTGTATAAGGGGCATAACTCGTGTTGGTGCTGAGGGCGGGGTCGACCATGGTGACAAAACGCTGCTTGTTGCTGTGGAGTTGCTTGCTGAGCGCAATCATCTCGTCCTTGGGAAAGTTGACAGGGTCAAAGGTGAAGTCCTTTCGGCGGTCCATGTAGTCAATATCGATCCAAACCGTCTCGACTATACAAAAAAAAGCAGACGAGTGAGTTAACGGGCTCGTGTGTACAGATGTAAATGACCAACTTACGGGGGATATCCGCATCCTTATAACCGTCAATGACGTGCTGGACGTGGCTCATGTTCTTGTAGCCATAGCGGCAGTGGTGCCAGCCCAACATCCAGAGGGCGGGCATGAAAGGCTTGCCAATGAGGTCGGTGTAGGATGTGAGAACGCCGTTGGGCGTGTTATCCTTGGGGACAAAGAAGTAAAAGTCAAGAACACCGCCAATGACCTTGTAGGTGAGACGGCCGTCGCCGGTGAAAAAGACGTCCATGCCATGCGAGTTGAGGAGGAATGTGCCATGGGCCTTGCCGTTGCGGATCTCAGTATAGTAAGGGTGCGCGCCATACTGATTTTCGTAGAAGGGTGTCGCGATATCGCGCGCCCATAGCGTGGTTACGTTGCGGTGACGGAGGAAGGGGGCAGTCGTCTCGCCGAGACCGTAGATGCTGGCGTCCTCGGGCAGGGCGGTCGAAACCTCAAGGTATTGGTCCTCGAAGACGAGAGGGTAGTCCGTCGTGTCAAAAAGCTTGGCTTTGTCGGATTTACGGATGACTTGGAAGCCAAATGGACGGTTGGTGTACTTGAACTCATAGTTGGGATTATGAGCGGCATGTTTGATACTAGGCCGGACCAGACCAAGCTCGCTGTCAGGCACAGTGTATTGTTTTTGGTCCTTGTCCGCGATCTAAAAGGAAATAGATGAATCAACTGCGTCAATCCTATCGAGCTCTTTACGGTACCTTGACGTGGAGACGGTCAGCCGTCTCATAATCGACAGTGACAACGAGGTCGTCCACGGTGTTGCCAAAGAGGTTTTTTCCGCCCGATTTGCGTGAATTGAAAGCAAGCGGGATCTCAAGGCCAGTCTTGGTATGCTTGACACTGCCGTCGATCTTGTAACCGGCGGCGGACTTGGAGACATCTGCATTAGAAAACAACGTATGATTAATATGGGTTTGTTAACTTGATGAGACATTGCAAATACCATAGTTGGGCTCAGCATGTGCGCTGAAGGCCAGCATGGCAACAGCCACGAGAATACTGGAGACGACCTTCATATTGATAAAAGAAAAGAAACGGGGTGAAGGGGGTGAGGGAAAAAGAATTGAAGGAGGCACGGTATATATACGCATGCGTGATTCTGCATACCCTGAGATCGCGGCTTCCTTTTCGTTTTGTGTCACCTCAGATTCACCCCACAAACGCCCGGGTAAAAGAAGCTTTTACGGGTGTGACAGAGGTCGTGCGGCTCCCGCCTTCATCCCGCCGCATACCGTTCGCTCAGAAGGCGTGGAAGCGCTCCAAGGTGATGTCAATAAAAACAGATGGGAGATGTATTGTTACATCTGATTCATAGCTCAGTTTCATCGATGACAGTGTTCCCCGAGCCTGGTCAGACAGTGGATCATATATCACTGTTTGAGAATAACAATATAATAAACAAAAAATAAAATGTCAACATTGGTGTCATGCGACTATGTGCTTCATTTGCCATGCGCTTTTTCCCTTTATTTCAGGTTGCATGGCTCCACAGGCCTAACTATACGTATACACCTGATATAACTTTTTATTTGTGTCCGTTCCCTTCTTGCTTGTATCGTGCGATCGTCATGGTGTAGGCGTCGAATGGCGAGGAGAATACGAGAGAAGACGGGTGTACGACGGCGGTAAAAATTGAAAATCAGAAAGAACACAACTTAATGTTACCAGTTTCCCCGCCTTTTTACGTGTGAATCTGGCCCACCGCCAGAATGTTACATGTAAAGACACACAAGAGGCTGTTTCTGCCAAATTTGGATGAGCGCTGTTGTCCAGAAGGAAAGAAAGGAAAAGTCCGCGGGTTTCCTGTATAATCGTCCTTGGCAAACCCGGGTAACGGGAGAAGCAGCCACCAATAACATTTCACAAGACTTAAGCGGTGCTGCCATGCTTCCATTTATTTCACTGGAATCAATCGTTACGAGAACGTAATCTTAAAAGCATGCGTGAGCGGGATGGACACATCCATCCTCGCCGTTGAGCCGCCTGTGTACGACGCGTCTGGCGTAATTTCCAGCGTTTCTCCACTGCTGTCAATGACTGCTCTTTTACCGACGAGCGGGTGGATTTGCGTCGGACTAATAAAACAGATGGCCCCCACTACCTCGGGCTCAGCATAACCAAAGATCCCGTCAGCCCGTAGGACATGGTTCCCAAAAGTGAAAGTAATGCTCGATGACGTTGACCGAATAGAGTGACCATCGTCAATGTAGAGACGTCCTTGAGCCTCGCCGCGTTCATCCAGCGCAACTAGCAGCGTGTAAGGCGTCGCGTAGGTATCCTCGACCAGCAGCTTGGGTGTCTTAAGCGGTACAATGGCCCCACCGCGCACGTGGACTGGGATATGTGTCAGGGGTGCATCCAAACTGGATTGTGTGCTACCCTGAATGGGCTCATGAGTATAATAATCATACCACACGCCAGGCGGGAAGGTGGCTATGACAGTGGTCTGGCCTGGACCAAGTACAGGCGACAGGAGAATATCAGTACCAATCAGGACCTGTGTGGCATTGTCAGCAAACGCCTCGATCTCGGGATACTCAAAAACAAGTGGTCGCCAGACGGTTGTGCCGAGACGGTGGGACTCGTCATGAAGCGTGTAATAATAGGGTAGGAGTGCATAGCGCACGTTAAGAGCCTTGATCGTGGCTTCTGTGGCTGACTTGTATAAGTAAGGTTCTTGCAATCTTTGGCTCTTGCCTACAGTACATATCCACGGTGAACACTTATTCTAGATGATTTTCTCGCTTACAGTTGTGGTTTCGAGCGAATGGATAAAATGCGCCAATCTCTTGCCAGCGTACACATAGTTCTTCCGTCGCGTCCTCCAAAAAGCCGCAGATATCCACGCCGCAGTATGTAATACCAAACATGGATATATTTAGCAATTCTGTTACCGAGCTCTTTAGGTATTCCCAGGACGAGTGATTGTCGCCCGCCCAGTGTCCAGCATATTGGCCAGAGCTAAGAAAGGGAGAAAAAATAGAATGAGTATAGTGCTTTGACGGTCTGACGCGATAGCTTGCCCTGCAAATGTTGAACGACTGAGGATAAAAGGTCGTTCATTTGGCTTATGCTTGAGAAGCGACTGACGAGTCACATAGCACTCGGCGTGCCCATAGAGCGAGTGCAGGTCGTAATGGGCGACACCGCCATAGTGCTGCGCAGTCATGGGCATGGTCTTTTCAGAAAGGTCGCCGTGCCCATTGTTGATGGCATACGGCGGGTAGAGCAAGTTGCGTTTCTCGTGCGGCAGAAGCGTCTTGGCTTCCTCAGCGAGCGCGTCGAGCGCAGCCTTTTGCTGCATATGCATCTCCTCTTGGACAGCTTCTGGTAGAGTCCATGGCTCGAGACAATCCAGGATCACATCGATTTTACCGGATCCATGCGAGCCGAGGCCGAAGCAGGCAGGCTCATCCATATCAATCCAAAGGCCATCGAGTTTCAAGCGCGTCATCCAGTCACAGATTTCGTGATCCCAATATTTCTGAGCATTTGGATGCCACCAATCGGGAAATACAGTGTAGCCTGGCCAGACCTGGCCGACGCACTCGGAACCATCCGGATTCTTGAGAAATATGTCGAGTTCCTGGCCCCGTCGATACGCCGGGTAATCGCTTTGATATGCTTTACCGGCGTCGACAATGACGATCAGTCGCTGTTTGTCTGCATGTAGCTTGTCGACAAAGGCTTTGACTTTGTGCTCAGGGAAGCGTATCGGATCCAGTGTAAAATCCTTGAAGCCATCCATATAATCTACAGCTTGTCAAAAATACATATTTTCACTGCGTAGATAATTGCTCACCGATATCAAGCCACACGACTTCCACTATTTGAAGTAAACATAATGAGTATATGAATCGGAGCAATAGTTGAAAGATTTACGTGGTATGTTGTGGACCTTGTATTGTTCAACGACACCTTCAACTTCGGCCAAGTTTTCATATCCCCAGCGGCATTGCTGCCATCCCAACATCCAAAGGGCTGCGTACAAAGTCTTTAAGTATAATATGCATAAAATACAAGAAAAGCTTACCGGGCATCATTGGCTTGCCGATTAGATCGGTATAAGCGCGTGACACTGAATTGGGTTTATGATCGTCTGGCACAAAAATGTAGAACTCAAGAACGCCACCGATGATCTTCCACGTTATTCTGCCTGTAACAGAAAACACATCCATCCCATGGGCGTTCAGTAGAAAGACACCGTGTGCCTTGCCGTCACGTATTTCCATGTGGAATGGGTGTGCACCATACACATTTTCATAGAAACTACAGTTGGTATTGTATCAATATATGAACCACAGAGGGACAGAATATTACATACGGTGTCGCCATGTCACGTGTAAATATGGTAGTTGCATCCTATTGAACAAAGCTCAGTATTCGATGAAGAGTAGAATAGCCTTACTTGCCTTTTTGCTGTTTCGTTTGAATTGAGGCAGGGCTGTTTCGCCAAAGCCGTAAATATTTGTTGTCTCAGGGACAGCCGTAGAGACCTCAAGATACTGATCCTCAAAAACAAGAGGGAAGTCCTTGGTATCAAAGACAGGATTACCATCGCTCTTTCGCGTGACAGAAAATCCAAAAGGGTTGTCGGTGAACTGAAATTCATAGTTGGTGTCCAGCGCCGCTGCCTGGGCACGAGGCCGCTCGAGACCCAGCGGTGAGTCGGGTACGGCGACATGGTTCCCCGCGACATCCTCGACCTAACAGGAAATTCATTTGCATCTTAGTGTATCCACACCTTTCATTCGAGTGGCTCTGACCAAACCTTGATATGGATGCGGTCCTGAGTTTCATAATCGACGGAAACTTGAAGGTCCGTAACAGGTTCGCCATACATGCCAGCAGATGATAGGGCGTGATCGTTTAGCACCAAGGTCATTGATAAACCCGTTTTTGTCGCCGTTGCTTTGTCCTTCACGCGGTACCCGGGTGCCTTAGAGGAGACGTCTAGGAAAGCTGAGCTAAGAACGAACGCATGATTAACCGAGGAGGCATGACTGACTTACCATAGTTGAGTGGCCGTAGTTTTTTATTTTTCTTCGGAGCAGTCGGGGCTGCGGACGGGCGTTCAGGCTTGGCTTCGAGTACCATGAAGAGGAAGGGAGCGAGAAAAAAGTCGAAAAAATAACGGAGAGCAAAAGATGGAATAAGAATTAAAAAAAGGTTTTTATCACATATCAGCAGACGCGTATATTGTTGCAAGTGAGTGTGCAATTCTCCCGCACGCCTCGCAGATCACCGAGCGCAGATAGTGACACGATATATTATGCACCCACGATCACCTACGTATTCGATCAGCGACAGATAAAGTTCATATTTTTCCATGCTGTCTTGTCAATCTCGTATATTAAGGCAACAAAAAACCCTGCTAAAAATGAGATCTACGCATGAGGCTCCCGCACCAAAATTTCCATTGTTCGCATAATATATTACACCTTGGCTACGTCTCGTGCAATGTATAAAAGAAAAGCAAATATCTCTTATCGCGACCGTGTGCTGGGTGCTTTCCGTATTATGGGACGGTGTTACCATCTGCGGAATGTTGTATTGGCTTTCTTCAATAGCGTATAATGCTCATATACGTACGTGATCCAAGCGCTGTTCAGGCGCAACAAAACCCATTCCTAAAATGTTAATTTGATACCGACGGCCAGTTCGGCTCATTACCGATGAGAGCTGTTACATGTTCATGTATCATGGCTAGGAGCGAGGAATACACTTATCAAATTATTAAGCATGATGTACGATGTCTTTAATTACATTTATGCGGTATATGATGCCTCTATTGACAGACAGATTTCCATAGGACGGATACACAGATTTTAAGCAGCTTTAGGTGGTGTAACTCCTCTAATTTAAAGTAAGGCATATAGTATTAAATTTATTTGCACGGATACGAACTGCGTCATACGATAGTCCATGTGGCTATACGTATTGCGTATAACGAGCACAGCCGTATCTGGGAAGACTACAACAGTGTAACTACTACCTGGACTGCGGCCATGGCAGATACCATGATAGTCTATGATCGTCGAAATTGGTATAAACAATGAAATGCCGCGGCTCTGATGAAGTGGGGTCACTATCTTGATGTGTTTTTTCAGCCGCCCTATGGGAAATAATTTATGTCGTAGCACCAACGAAGAGGTGTTTTTTAGCACAAAAAGCTATTGGCGGCAGGATATTTTGGTACAAAACAGGCGCGAATC
This sequence comes from Syncephalastrum racemosum, assembly GCA_002105135.1. Classification (NCBI taxonomy): domain Eukaryota; kingdom Fungi; phylum Mucoromycota; class Mucoromycetes; order Mucorales; family Syncephalastraceae; genus Syncephalastrum; species Syncephalastrum racemosum. The sequence goes on along the minus strand of MCGN01000009.1, from coordinate 1,521,056 downwards.
TTTTTATTCCAAACTCAACAGTTGCGCTCATGGGGCTCAAGCCAGTCAAGTCCCAGTATGTTAAAGGCGTCGCGTTCCGTCTTGACAGGGATCTTACGATCGTCTACTCGGGAATACATCCCGTGCGAAGTCAACTTGATCTGCTTTTCTCTCTTTGCATAGAGACGGATACTCCTCTCAAAGTAGCTTGACCCTGTCCACGCCAAGATTGCCAATGCATACGTATCATACGGGGATACGACGAGATCCACCCGACGAAAGAGGTTTCCTTCCGGTTGCTTCCATATGCAGAGTGCTTGATCTGGCCTTTCATATTCGCCGTCATCCTCCCGCGCTTGACACTCGGATCCCATGGACAGAATATCCACTAGGAAGCCTTTCTCCTTGGCTGCAGCTACAAGCTTGACAAGCATGCTGGCCACTGTCTCCCTTTCTGGATGGGTCAAGATAATGTCGACATCACCAGATTCCAGCTGGCCACGTCTGCAGATGACAGTCAAGTCAGTCATAAAGGTGACCTTTTGTTCGGATCTTACCGATAACTGCCGCAGACCTCAAGAAAGCTGCCAGGGAATAACTCCTTAATCAGATTACGGCATTGGTCCGCTATCACCTCCACTTCTTGTCGAGGTATCCTGGGCAAGGAGGTTAGTAAACATATGTACAGGTTTTCTAGCTTACTTTTTCATAAAGTCATCATAGTATTTGATGCCCAAATGCTGATCGCGCGACAGCTTTTCCTTCTTTACAACATCTTCAATATTGCGATAACCTTTACAATACCATTCGCGGGCCGTAGCCGCGCCCACACCATGAATATTGTAAAATTTCTCCATAACCGCGAATTGCTCATCAGCTTTGATGATATCTAGAAGCTTTCTCAGTTATTTCGTTAAAGAATGACTCGCTCTTACCGATTGCAGGTACTTTGCCGGTCGTGAGAAATTCGTTAATCTGTACACTAGTGAGTCATGTCGAACGCGCCATAGCTCTGGCACTTACAATCTGGCCGATTTTCTTGCCAACACCTCGGAGAGATCTGGCTTGTGCGGTTGTCTTGATCTTTTCCGGGCGTGACTATTCATACCCATTAGTATATATCCAGTATCTAAGTATCGTTCTCTGGTACCGCAATCACTGAGGCTGCTTTTCGATAGGCGACGCTGTTGAATTCATCACCTATGATTTCCTTGCGTTAGTCAGAAGAAAGTTGCGACAAGTCCTTTTTTTACCATACAAGGCACGCGCGTGCTCTAGAAATCTGAAAGCGTCCACGAGCTCCTTGTTGAAGGAGTTCCACCCCGACCGGCGCTGACACTCGTACTTGGCCATGTAGAAGGTGTCTTCTGTCACTGTATCATTTCCATCATCGTCCTCGTCGGAAGTTCCACTAGCGACAAACGAATCTGTCCTTACGACGTAGCTGACGGAAGATCCGTTGAACTGACTATCTGAAGGATTCTCAGGGACGGAACGGATAGTCTCGAGTGATGATGGCGGTGCAGATGATTGGGAGGTCGTGACATAGGACGAGGTACTTGCGAGCATAAGCATACAAAATTAGCATGATAATATTATGTCTTTACCTCGTACGCCGCAGCTTCACGGTACCATGGCCCAAGAGGATTGTCTGTTTCTTGACATGCTGCCCGCCACAACGCTGGGCATAAGCAGCTTTGATCTGCTCCCAGCAGCGCAACTGTCGCGGCATCTCGTCCTCTGACGACAAGTCTATAACCTCATTTTCCGGGGGTCGTTTTGCGTCCGCAGCACGCACCAGATGGATACTAAATTCAGTCATCTTTTTCTGTTGGGCACTGCACGCATGCATGGTAAGTTGTGTGTAACACAAATTTATAAGAGAGCACGAACCATTCCTGAATCCAATCGCTGTGTACTACGGGGCATGCTTTCTAGCGGACAGATCAGCAGAAAGGAACGAAATCACTCTGGTTCCTTACATTCTCCAGATTTCGTTCGATTCGACTTTTGCTGCGCAAACAGGTAATAATGCGATCGGCGTTGCCCTGGCAATCCACGATTGTCCCTCCATTCTCTTGAATGAGTCGAGTGAGACGGGTTTCGTCCTTGGATGTAAGCTTTTGCTTCAGGAGAAAAAAGTTGAGGCCAGTATACATTGGCCGTAAATATAAGCAACTGGGAAAGAAAAAAAAAGCAGAGAGACAGAGAGAGAGAGAGAAAGGGACGAAGTAATAAGATTCAACAGTGAAACAAGAGCAATCATCACCATTATTCCAAGGAATACTGATCATTTGTAAAAGTGGATCTTCTGTCTGCACAAGGTAGACCGGCTTTTTACTTGTTTTTGTTGGCAAGAATGACCTCTTTTTCTAAATCTGAAAAGATATCGATCCCTGCTTCAAGTGAATCAATGAGCATACCCAACTTGCCGGTATCCAATGCAGGTTCCTATCCGACAAATCAGATCCCAAATTAACACTTGAATAGATTGTTTACCTGTCGAATCGTATCCAGGTCATTGCCAAATGCCATCGTGATTTTTTCCATGTAATCATCCCGGAATGGGTCGGAAGAGCTCTTCGGCTTTGTAGCCTCTGGTACCTTTTTTTTTTCTTCTTGGTCGTCATCATCGTCACCATCATCTTCGTTTTCTTTGTCTTCTTCGTCCTCTTTCAGCCCCTCATCCTCGTCACCCTCTTCAGCATGGTCGCTGTCTAGATCTTCATCCTCAGAGGCACTTGAACCACTGTCTCCCAGCTCTTGCAGGGCCTTTTCCAGTAAGCCCGGTACAGGCGCTGCGTCCAGATTATCAAACAAGCCTTCGTTTTCTTCATCTTGTTCTCTTCTGTGGGTATCTCGAACGCCTACAATTAGATTAGCTTTGTGTTTGGGTACGCCCGATAAACATACCTGGATTGTTGTCAAGATCGCGAGAATGATCGTGATCAGCCTGTCATGAATCGCGTAAGTAAAAAGATCGGTCGAAATATGTCCTTCATACTTTGTCTTGCTGTTTCTGTCCATGAGCGTGTCTTTTTGTATACTTTAATCTTCGCTGATCGGGCGTGTCTGTGCTCCGTTTTTGTCCTGCCTTGGCCATGGTGATGTTTATGCGCTGTCGAGATATATAATAAAAAAAATAAAAATGGAAGTCCAGTTCACTGCCGATCAGCCTAAAATAGGAAACCAATCGAGGGCCGACCTCCATAAATTTTTTCCCATCTGTGGGCCCAACATCGCGTGCCTCTTATTCCATGGTCTCGCCCCGGGCTTCATCTCCAATAAGGTGGATGGGTACTCTTTACCGGCTGATGTAAATCCATACAGGGAGGGACTCTCCAAGGTTGCGTCTTTTGGCGGCGGAGGAGAAGAAGCGTAGACCTTTCGGCTACTCTGGCATCTGGTCTGGATGATCCTTGAGGACCTTTATAGGTTGGAGGTCGAGGAGCGAGTGGTCCGCTGGTCACTGTTGGTTTTCTTGTTAGGGTCACGTATCAGCTCCTTGGGTCAGACCTACTTTATTTAGTTTTTCTTACAGCACGAATTCTGTGTCGTTCCCTTGCCTCTCTTCCTTCCCTGCATCAGTCTTTCTTCTGTTTTTGTCCATGCTTGTTATCTGAGGTTTTACCGACGATGCTCCATCTCCTCTTCCGTTGCCTTTCGCTTTTCACGTATTCTCCCCAGTTTACTTTTCTTTTTTCCGTGCTTCTTGTAATGAACGACATGTATCCCTTTGCTCCCAAAAAGCACAAGTGTTTTGAAATGTTTTGTATTGTGTTACAGTAATAAAAATTAGACACCCTCTTTCAGATAAGTTATAGAGACTCGTATAGCTTATAACTTACAGCAAAAAAGTTATGGGAGCGGGAAAAATTATAACTTAGGACAGAATATGACTTATCTGAGTATAACGTATCCGCGCAGCTACTGTGCAAACGTTTGTGCAATGTGCAACATAGCTCCTGTTAGGTTTACCATGACGCACCTGCGGTCTCGAGAACATCTAAAATAAGCTGTCCGAGAACCGAGTGCTTTTCCTTTATCGCATATAACAACACACCGGTTTTATCAGTAGGGAGATGTTCCATCTGAACCAGATACGTACCATCCTCGACTACAGTCGCTATATAATCGAGAAACATAGAGGACTTGGCTTTCTTGTGGTCAAGAATGCGGGACGCCGTCCCCGACTGCTATCTATTCGTGATCAGACCTGTCTTTGTGACAATCTTATCAGCCATCTTTGGTAATGCTTCGATCTGCATTATTCATTGGTATCACGACGTTGAAGATCGAACCCCCTTTATAACATTCCGTCTTTCCGTCAGTAACTGCCTTTATACCGACAATAAAGGTCATAGAATCTACATACGCAGAGAAGGATGGAATGAGAAGGGATACGGGACCGCACAATGTGAGAACACTCATACAAACGTATATAAATATAGTATGAACATTGATGCTCGCTACTATTGACATCTTATATCCCCTAATGTACATGGCATAAATTCTACAAGGCGATGTGTCTCCAGCTAGAGTACTATTGCTGCACACATTAATGGTGCTATATAGTTTATTTATGGGTTGCATTCTTACTGGGGGAAGACCTATATAAGCGTTTATGCTTTATGGATGACTACACTTAAGAAAAAATGGAACTCAAGAGGGGGTTTGTTTCTTTACGGAAGAGCATTAGCGCCAGCAAGAGCGTTTGCGGCACCGGCAGGGTCGGCACCATTGAGGTTCCTGAGCGCATTGAGTAAAGGAGAGTAATCGACTCCGAGAATACCACCGGCAGTGCCATAATAACCAATATCAGGATCACGACCAGCGCCTGTACCGGTTGCAGGGCCATCAACGGGACTAGCGAAGCCATCTGCATCAAGCGGGAGTTCAGAATCAGAAGCTTGCAACTCATCTGGATTTGAGTTTGTGTCTTGAGCAAAGACGGCGCCGGAGAGGCATATGGCTACCGTAGCGGTTAAGAATAGGATGGAGCGCATGATACTTTCCGTTAATGTAGCGAGTATCCTTGAAAAATGCTGTGCGACTCTTTATATAGTATTTCTCAGTGGCTAGATGATGCAGTAATCCCTTATTTGCGGGCCCCTACTGCAAAGAAAAGAAAAAGCGTGAGTAGCCTCCTCATGACGCCATCGAATTGAAATGCATGGAAAAAGGAGAGCTGCCAAAGGATGAACGAGACTTGCGTATACATATTTTTTGAAATAGCCAGAAAGGTGTATACCAGCAGAAGCAGACTATACATACTATACTTATGATCAGCTCGTGGATGTTCGCTAGAACGCTGCTGTATATCTGCGGGATTTGCGCGAAGCCAAAAGGAGTAGCTGATGCGTCAAAGGTACAGCGATGGTAGAATTATGAAATTGCTGATTGATACATCGTATGCTTATCTTAATTTTTTTTTTGCCTACATGGAATAATTTATATCATCAACAAGAAACGGATACAAGAATGCGCTTTGAGGAAAAGCTAACTGTCGTAATAGATAAGCATCTGATGTATATGCGCAGATGATACATGTGTAAAAACGAGAACGGTCAAGATTAAATCATCATATATAGATAGAACAACATTAGAAGCAGTCTGCGATGTCGCTGGTAGTGTGTGGATGCTTCCGTATCGCAGATTATAGGTGCGTGCATTTCGTTCGAGCTTACAATAAATCACATAATAATCGTATAGACCGGAAGGAAGGCTCCTTGAATCGCCGCGCAGGGTACGAAGCGTGGAGAATTTTTTCTCCAGATAAGGAAGCCAGCAGGGCCAACAAGACCGCTTCTGCCCTCTGTATGACTTTCAACTCGCTCAGATTGCCACAGCTTTCGGCCAGCAGCGGAGGGGCTGTTGGTAGGAGGCAGAGTGTATGCAAGAGCTCAAGGGCTCAGGGATGATGGCAGGGAAGAGAAGCTTCCTATTTAGAACAGGAGGATCGCCTAGGTTCATGTTGAGCGTAACAGCCCTGATCCTAAATTTTCATGGTGATCGTATCAGGACCTGGCACAATATCGGAATTAGACCCCATGTGACGCGTCGAGCATCGACGGGCCGATCATAGGCGCACCGAGGAGACCGATGATAACCATGGTATTTAAGAGGACCTAGAGCATGACAACTTCCAGAAAATTTTGGCCGCGGCCGTTAGTACTGTACAATTACGTTTTGATTTACTCCTGAAGAAAAGCACCTAGAACTGGGGGCGGGGGTGTAACTGAGGAGATCAAGGGAAGAGCTACGCAGGTACATAAAACTGGACCTAATTCCGCAGATAAGGGCCATTACATTTGAATTTACCATACCTTACTGCTGTACTGTACTTGAATACCTGCCCAGTACGTTTATCACAACAATGACGATTATTAACTAAAATACGACGCCTGCGTACCCCACCAACCGATGGACGAGAAAAGAAAAAGACAGTGATTGTAGGAGCTTGTTGGCATCTGTAGTCCATCAAACGGCTTCTCGTGACTTACGAATTAGCACGATAACGCTTGACTTTAGAACGCAGTAGCGACGCCAACTCGCACTCTTCTACAATCGTTAAACGCTCTGTGTGGTTGGTAACCTCAGACAAGAGGTAGCACAATGACGCTTGATCATTTTGACTGTGGTATATAGACACACAGCTAACAACGGCGGCAAACTGCACCCCGGAAAAATGCATAAAGATAAAAGCGCGTGCTTGTCGGTGTCTGCAGCTACCCCAAATCGGCGTGTCGTAACTTACAGAGATGCACGATGACAGTTTGATATTTCACTTCTTTAGGCGATACCAACCAGCGCCTGCTACCGTTACCAAACGACATGTTACGACTGACGGCCTTTTGAGAAAAGTTGCGTATTGTCGGTCGGCATTGGCAGAAGCAGGTAAAGCAATCAACGGCGGCACAAACAGTAACATGACCAAGGGCAGAGGACTTGAACAGGGAAACCTAAGACTCATTTGATATAGATTTGCCCCAATCATTGACATGCAACACTTACCTCCCATAATGCCGGCACATCATCTTTGCAATTCACAGCAGGATTTACCTCACCTTCCACTTACACATTTACGTCCCATCTGAAAATACCCAGTGAAGAGAACATCACACTAATCCCATTTGGTACTGCCCACGATGCTCCTCGTAATGGTACCTGACACCTTGGCAGAGATGACTTGATCATGGATGATATTGACTTTTTTGTGGATCTAGAACAGATACACTGTGAGATAGCACCACACTGAGCCCCATATGATACTGCTCTTGATAATCCTCGGAGTGGTACTGGACACCTTGGCAGGAGTTGACTTGATCATGGTCTTGGTATGGCTGGACTGTAATCAAGTTATGAACATAACATAATATCTGTTCAGTGTGATACTTTTCTTTGGTTTGCTTTGACGAAAAAGGCAAGTTTTGGATTTAAGGTTGTGTGCAACCTGTCATGCTGGCGGCTTGCGGAATTTAGGATCAGAAAAGGGAAAGCAATGGGAGAAGAGGGAAATTTCGCATGAATTACAGTCACGTACCTTTGTCATTTTTTGGTTCCTGGTGTTGCTGTTGGCATAGCGGGGCTTTCCGTTGTTGTGGTACAACAATTGAAGCTGAAACTGAAGAAATAGGAAAGTAGATCAACACAAACGGTGGTAATGCAACGTAATGACGGTGCCGGACTATACTTCCTTGAGTACAACTGTCATTTTGGTCTCAATGAATTACCACCATGAGTCGGCTTGTGACCTGAAGCCAGCTGGAGGTACAAAAGCCCTAAATAATAGTGACATGTATCCGTGGAGACCCGAAAATATAGCAGAAGGTTCAGCGCAACGTTCCAAGATCATGGGCGTCATTTTGGTCAATCTGACCCGCAATGCAAACGCCATTGGCAGACTCATCCTTTCTCCACGCGTGTGGGCCACCTTGCCTTGCGCGCATACAAAAAGCAAGATATCAGAGCGATCCAAGAGCATGGCTTTTATTACCTTTGATTCTGGATGCGGAAGAGCAAGAGAGCAGCAGTACAAGGCGTCGTCGTCTTCTTCTTTATAGGGTGGTGGACTTTGAAAATTTATGTACATGCCGCAAAGCGCGTCGATCGCCTGCAAGGAAAGCAAAAAAGAAAAAGACATTTTGGTAATGTAGCTCACGCAATTGGCGACAATGCAAGTAGACCAAGGCATACATACATCTTGTAGACAGCACATACATGTAGTAGAACCAGGAACTACTAAAATAATAAAATGTCTATGTCCCTGGGACAGCAAAATGCTTAAATGGATTCTTCCTTCCTTGGTGTTGCCTTTTAAGGATAACGACCTGATTCGTGTCAACTGGATGCAATAAATTGCTTGCACACCGCATGTCCTTTTTGGAGCAATGTAACGCTGGGATCACGCAGACATGCAGCAGTACAAATAAGTCCGAAAACTAGCCATGGCCTCTTCGACCGAGGAATCCACATATAAGTACACTCGCTGTATAATGTATCCATGCGGGCTGTCCGTACATTTCAAATATGCTGCAGTACATCCTCTTCCGACGACGCTCCTACAGGAACGAGCATATCATAACAGAAGCTTATAAAGTCATTCCATATGTTGCTCAATGAAAAATGTCGCTGAAATACCTACTTCGTTCGCGTCTCAATGGGGCGGATTCAATGTTTTCAGATATAGGAAACAGCGCGTCTGAAAGTGAGATTTCCGGCCCTTTCTTTATACTCGGACGAACATAGTAATTTTGGATGGTGTAGTTGGTTTGTAGGGTCAAGTTGACCTTAACATTTGTCCTATTGTAAGATAGTTAGGACGCAACTCATTCTCACGAACGTAGATCCTTTAAGAAAATTCTTCTGGAAATCTGCTGCTGTTTATACACATGTATCTTCTTACCAGAGAATCTATCATCCATGGGTGCATTCGAGAAGCATAACCGCGTGATACATATGCCATCAGCGCCACATCGGCTTAAATCGATATGGTATACTATATGTGGTACTGCTAGTATTTTCCTATTGACAGAGCGGAAAGATACACCACACATTATTACTGTGGATTGCCAGTCATAGTCTTATCATCTTCATTTGGCAGGCTGTATATGGTGCCTTCCGTTTATGACCACCACCGATTTTGACTCGTTTGAAGACTGTATACTCTCCCCGAAAACTGTAGCAAATGTCCAAACTACTCGTTAAGCATCATTTTTCGGAACCTTCTGAACATCAACTGACGGGCATAAAGGTTCTTTGAAATAATGTAGGAACCAAGTTATATCGGGTCACAGTCACCTGATTTCGGTCAAAATCAGCCAACCTGGCAAAGAAAGGTCAGAAACTTGTACCTTGCTTCGGATATAGTTTCTCCGGTAAACAGCTGGGGCTTCATGCACACGTATCTTTACTACATCGCTCGAGAGATCTTTCATAAGCAATTTATCGTTTCAGATCCATAAATAACGCCGCAGGTCATCTATTTTGATGCAAGTGCAATATTTGCCACCAAGGCCGTGTGTGCGAAATGAGGTCATTGTGAAAATTTGGACTCTCCCCTAACAAGCAGCGTGGTGGTTATAAATGAAATGGACCGTATACCATATGCTGGCATTATCTTCCACATTTCTAAGCAGCACTAAGGAAGTGTAGATATAAGAAAGAAGTTATTGGCAGAAACCTCATTTTATTATTTGAGGTGACGATTCCTTTATACTATCGCTTACGTAGTAAAAGATCTGCGAGAAACGTGCAAATCTGTCATGAAAAGTTATCGAGGCATGTCCCGGATCTTTAAAAAGCTGAAATGAATGACAGTACAAAAGGGTCCATGCTTGCGATAACTGTTGAAGATGTCATCAGAAGTCAATGACTCGGTTATAGTAATAAAGAGGATGTAAACAATAATAAATTGCGGCCTGTATATGCTATGATGATATGTTCGCCGTATTGTGTAATCTATGGATTTAAATCACCACGAGCAGTTACTTTATTCTTTGATAGAACGCAGTGGGTTTGCTACGGGTCACATTTCTTATTGAGTGCTACCTACTAAAGGGGTCTAGGAAAATCGATGGGCGCATAACATTATCTACTCATAGGACAGAAATTTAGCCCAAAAAGGATGCATGCAGTCTTTTATGAACTTGCGCAATAGTGCGCAGATTACGAACCCGTTTAATTCCGAGCAGCGACCAAGAGTACTGTGCGAAATTTAACTTGTACTTGATCATACTGCGTATCCCTCACGGTGCAATGGATAGAAGGAAATGTACAGCAATTATACAAGTATCAGAGACATTCAACTAAGCAAGGCATACAGGTGTCGCAGGTACATGTTGGGATCGGTAAACGTACACGCAGGAAGCCTGTTATACGGTAGAAAGGAGTAACCCCTTTGTCATCCTGCATGGTGCTCATGTGATGAACCAATTAAAGGCTCAACGTAAACAAAGAAAGTCGTCGTCCCTTGCTAAAATACATTCAAAGCAATAACGTGAACATGTTTCGTTAGTATACGTTATAATTGACGCAGTCATGGGTCTGGATACATACGTCTAGGTACGTAGTTTTTGGCGTCCCCGCAGGAAGATCCATAAAAGAAAATTGTGCATGCCAGTTACGTTACCCTGGTTCGTCATACGAAACCAAGAGAAAAGTGTGGTATTGCAATGCATGAAGTAGTCAGCTTTCCCGATTTGTCAATATCACGATATATTTCTTTTTTGTTTAGACGTAGACTTGGACGCCCTTTTTTTCGCTACTGTTGTATCTGCTTTCACTTAATATCAAACAACATTGGAAGAGACACTACAAGAATCGCACATGACGCACGCATACGTAGGAGAATGCAGCCATAAAGTTCACGACGCTCCTACATTCTCGTCTACTGCGGAGCACTCAGCAACAACGCTTTCTGATCCTGATTTTACCTCCGCAGCCGTCCTGAACTTGATCAACGGGACTCTTTTAAATGATGTGCGTTGTCTTAAAGCAGAACTGATGGAAAAGGAGGCGCGCATCGAGCAACTGGAAGGGACCCACCGCGTCTTGAAAAGACGCGCAGAGCGCCAAGGTGCATAAAAAATATAGCAAACTGCGCTTTTGGTTTTCATGTATATCTAAGATATACTGTATGATACATAGATCGCTTGAACGATGAAAATTGGAGCTTAGAAGTCACGCGACAAGAACTCGAAGCGCGCCTGCGACAAGCTGAGAAAGTCAATCGGCGCCTCGCCCATAATAACGAGAGACAGCAAAAGGAGCTGCAAGCTCTTGTCAATCTGACAGAAGAACGCGAAATGGAAACGCTGGAAAAATGCGATCGCCTAGAACAGCAGGTGCATGCCCTCAAGGACGAGAAGCGCCAAGTGCGTGTCCGACCGTACTCGTCTTCTGCCATGCCAGCACCATCGCGTACACTGTCGCCCCCTGCACTTGCCGCGTCTTCACCACCTATTGGTCGGGACCATCTCTCCGCACCATCGTTTAATACAAAAAAGAAACCAATCACGCCTTCTCCATCAAGTTTGACAGATGAGGATAACCCACTGCTGCATGTCGTGAGAGATTTGCGTATCGCACTGGAGAAGGAGCGGGCAGAAAAAGTCGAAGTGCAGCGGTTGCTCTCGGAGAGTCAAGATCGGGTGGAACAACAGCAGCACGAGCTGTCATGTTCTTCCATCATCGTCTGCCAGACGCCCGAGTTGTCTAACTTACCTGTAGACGCTAGTACCCAATGTGATAAAGACATGTTTCTATCGCAGGCGCTATTAGCCTCCCCGGTTTCGCAGCATTTACCATCTCCTCGGCCGGTACATCAGCGAGAGATGTTGCTATCTATGGATATGGAAGATTGTGAGCTAGAAAAGGAGGAGTACGAGGACGAGCGAAAAAAGGCAATCGATGCTGTGACGCATACCATGATTGGAGACTGGATGACCAAGACAACACGCCGCTATGTTGTCAACAAGACGGGCATATCCCAATACAAGAGACATCGGCGGTACTGCTGGATCCATCCGTACACGCGCACATTGTATTGGAGTGCAATACAACCAGACGTTGATCATCACGAAGCGAAAGCCAAGCAAGGTCAACAAATATCCCTCTAAAAAAAAGCTTTTATGCTCACGAGAACGTATCTTGCATTTTGTAGCATTCATCCAAGATATCTGGTCTGTTCCTGCAGGCCCACAAGCCCTCGGGCTATTGATTCGGACACCAGCACGTGATATACATTTGATGGCGCCGACGATGGAAATACATGATCGTTGGTTGATGGTAAGTAACCAAGCAAGACAGAAGATCTTGTCAGGCGCTTATGTTTTCATCCTTCCTTTTTTAATATTAAACCAGGCGCTCTGCTACCTCATCGGTGGTGGGCTGCTTAAGAGACGACAGCCTAATTACACGTTTATGGTCAATGGGGAGAGCCGTCTTGGCCGTGGCAGTAGCGTCCCTAAGCATCACTGTCGAAACCAAAGCACGTGAATAGTCTCTACTTCCATCTAAGCTGTGTTAGGCATGTTTAGGCACATTTTATTCATGGACATGAAACAATAAAAGGACGAATATGAATGATATATACAGGCGCGCAGCGGGGAAGATAAAAAGAAAGGGACAAGCACGAGGGAGAGAAGAAGGGTGGTATATGGCACTCGTTACGAACTCTTCCTTTTACTGGTTAACACCATAATCCCAAATACGCACATCACCGTCGTCGGACGCAGAGACGATCTTGGTATCCGTCAAAGTGACAGCCGTGACAGGACCGTTGTGGCCTTCAAGAGCATGCATACACCGACCGCTCTCCATATCCCAGACACGCACTGTACGGTCATGCGAGCCAGAGACGATGCGTAGATTATCAAATGCGAGACTCCAGACGCCCTCGACGTGACCAAACAGAGTGCGCAGACAAGTACCCGTGCTATAGTCCCAGAGCTTGATGGTATTATCGAGGGCGGCAGAGAGAACAATCGGTGCATCTGAGAGCGAAGGCTCTTCTTCTTGCGAGGTACGCCGCGGTGTGGCCGGCTTGGGGGGCTGCGTAGCGCAAGCAGGCTGGAACGATAGCTGCTGGTCGGGTGCAAGGGCAGGCGCGCCATCGGTAACGATAGGCGGGTGCTCGGGCGCAAACCGGTGCTGGAAGCCCTTAGGACTGGGCAAAACCGCTTGGATCTGGCCGACGTGGCCGCGGAAGGTGCGGACGCAGGAGCGGGTCGTCAGATCCCAGAGTCGGATGGTCGAGTCGTCGCTTGCAGAGAGGAGCATATTGTCCTGAGGGCAGAGGCGCACTGAATTGACCCACTCGGTATGACCGGTAAGCGTGCAGCACTCACCAGCCTTGAAATTCCAAACGCGGATGGTGTGATCTGTAGACCCACTGGCGAGCACGCGCGAATCAAAGTGTAAGCTGAGCACGCCGCCTGTGTGACCCTCCAGGGTCCGGATGCAGCGGCCCGCATGCCAGTCCCAGATCTTGAGGGTGTTGTCCATCGCACCTGTTACGAGCTTGGCGCTATCGAATTGGAGGGCGCGGACACAGCGGGTATGACCTTCGAGGGTGCGCATGAGCTCGCCTGTTTCTAAATTCCATATGCGCACTGTCTTGTCATAGGAGCCTGTCATGACCACGTTCAAACTGTCGCAAATTCTGACGCACATCACGCCATCGGTGTGGCCCCGTAACACGCGCACATTGTACTGGTTGCGACGCCAATTGCGTTCAACCACCAGCCGCTCGCTGTATACCTCCTTCCAAGGTCGCCGTTCGACTGTGGTCGGGCAAGATGACGACGACGAACCGTACAGATCGCCTTCAAAGGCTTCGACACGGGCGACTTTGGCACGCTTGGCGGGTCTGTCCGCCGGATTTTCCTCTTCAACTGGTCCTCTCTGATCCTGTTCTTCTTGCCCAGTGAGTGGACCGCAGGCGGTGCGGAGCAGGGACCCTCCAGCCGGCTCTTCAGAGGCAGTTATACCATGATTGGCAACTGTTGCTGGAGTCGCTCGTTTCCGGGTGCGCTTTTTATCTAGCAAAGGCAGGCCCCAACCGCACTTTGTACATTTCTTGTCAATGTGCTGCTCACACATCCTGTGCCACAGTGCGTCGTCGTCTGCAAGAGCTTTCCAGGTCTGGGACACCTGGGCAGCGTGACAGAGAGATTTTGCGTCGAGGTAGGTAAAGATTTGCAAAGACACTTCCCGTGGTAAGATAGAAACGAAATCAATGCGTAACAGCGGTTTGATCTCATCGTAGAGGAATGATAGTTGAGGCATGCAGCAAGTCGATAAGAGACCTTTGAGAATGAGGATGCGCTGGTCTGCCGGTGCAGCAGAGAACATGGACCATATATGGGTAATGGCGGCCCTATCTGCAGTTGGCAACAACTCCATTTGCTATTCCCGAATGGGAGAATGAGTAATTCTGCAACGATTAATGGACGACAACGTACTCTTTGGACATCTTCAAAGTTGAATGAGTCAGGCATGCGTCGTCTGGTCAGATCGGGACGGTGCCGGTAACACAGCTTTCGACTACTGGCAAACTGAGCTGGTACGTGGCGAGACAAAAAGCTGTGATGAATCTCTGGCGCAGCCACTCGCTGTTCCTTTTCACGGAGAGGCTCGTCCTTATCGCTCATGTCGTTATTGTTGATGTTTTCAGAAAACAAGGCGGATATCAAGTGGAAAGAAGAGAGGAATAATAATAATACTCAAAGGTCGAATTCGAATTCGAAATTCGAGTTCGGCTCTCCCTTATTTAGTAAGTGTCCGCCGACTTCCGCCTACAACTTTTTGTTGCGTCACATGTTCCATTCGCATTGGCGCACGCCTTTGATTCAGGGCAATTGCATCCTTTTCTCTCCTCTTTCATAACACACTCCCCCCTTCAATAAACAGGTTGCGCAATCTTTCGCTCTTCTGTCGATATCGCTCGTTTTATTTGTTTGCACCTTCTATCACATTCTTATTCTCCTTTCCTTTTATTCCTGTGTGAAAGCATGTGAGATATGGGCGCACATATGTGCGTGTGTGTGTTTGTGTGTGTGTGGGGGGGCTCTCACCGCTTTTCGTGCTGATACTTTATCGTGTTTACATCTCTGGACAATGCTGAAGTTAGCTATCAAACTTTCGTGGGAAAATTCGTGCGCTCCATCCTCTGATACTTATATGGGTCATCCGCCCTAAGCTTACACGCACACACACGCACGCATTACATATGTTATATTTTCTTTATTATGGTGGCTGTAATTTTTTACGTCGTGCTCCGTTTCGAAAGCGGTGTCGGTACTTTGCAGCGCCAGATCACGAACGGAGGCTCCGACCCTTTGCCTTTATAGCCCTGTGTTGTTTGTTTCTGAGGTCGACAGGTACACAGACGCTGCCCACGCTGCACGTAAGCTTCCACGCCGCCTTGGAGAACGGCCGTCCTCGGGAAGTGGCGCTGCACAAGCTCGGCCGCAAACTGCGATCAATGCGAAACGAAATAAACACATGTGAGCTATTCCATAATCGTGCGTCCTCCGCCATTTTTTCTTTTTCTTTTTCTTTCATTTGTGTATATCCACTTACATCGGGTCCCTCATGTCCTCGTTGCGCAATTACTAAGTGGTATTTGCGATTCAGCTTTTTGAGTATGGACGCGTAGCTCTGCAGCTGATGACTTTGTACGTTCATTGAGGAAGCAATATGACCGCGTGCGAACCTATAAAGAGAGAGAGAGAGAGACAAAAGTTGATTAAAGAAAGAGAGTAAACGGAGCTGGAAAAAGATATCCCGGGTGCGTTGCTTACTCCTGGTCTGACCGGATATCGAGCATGAGCGCATAAGGTGATACACGCGATAGGTCCTTCATTTCTATCCGTGGGGCCAACTCTTGCTTCTTGAGATCGACCGCCAACGGCGTCTCCCACCATAATTCCTCCTGATTTCTCTTCAGCATCATTTTCTCTCTTTTTAAAGGGACTTACATCCGGTACAGAGGGCACAGGTGAGGATGTGGGCGATATCACCCGCCGAGCGACAATACTGGGTGGCGTCACTTTACACATGCCAAGCGCATTCTGAATACACTTCTCGATGTCGACCTTAGGAAAGCTCTCAGAAAACAGCACGATGCAGTCGTTAAACTCGCATGATAGCAAAGTATCACGGATCTGCCGCAGGATGGCAATGCCAGCAAAAAGAGGAAGCGAGGACGGTCCCACCAGGAATTTGTCCCATAAATGATAGATCTTATCGAGAGGGAAGACATCTACATGGAAAAGGAAATTGTGTGAGTTTACTCTCGACATCCAACGGCTAACTTACGAGTAAATAAAGTCAAGAACCAGGGGATGGCATACAAGTCCGGTACGAAACCGATCATGTCTAGATGGCTCGAGAGTTCTGGATCATGGAAGCTGAGTAAATGGCGAAAGATGGCAAGATATTCTTGAAGAACGGGAGCATTGTCTTGCAAGAAAAAGTTGTTGAGGAATCGCATGATAAAGGCTTGCAGGCAGGCAAAGGCGATAGCCTCGTCGTTGAAGTTTAGTGTTAAAAATGGAGCACACAGGGAGTCCAGGCCTAGAGTACATATCAGTAGGGGTACAGAGCGTATTGCAGAAGAGAAATACCTTGCCAGTAGACCAGCTTTTGGTTAACTGACACCCAGGACTTGAGCAGCCTGCGCAGTTTGTTGTGGCCTACAGACGAGGCCAGTAAAGGATTGTATTGGTGGCATCGCGGTACATCTATCAGAGTGTTAGCCCTGCTTCCTTTTTTTCGCCTTGGTAACGACTTACCAACGTCAATTTGGCGATCCGAGTTGGCATCATTTTGTTTATCAATCCGGTCGTATTGCCGCCAGACGTCGCCATGCACGCCGAGGACAGCTGCCCAGACTTTACCGCGCAGCAACGGCGGAATATCGACTTTGGCGTGGTGCAGGATCTCTTTTCGTGAGGCAGGGTATTGGCGCAAGAGCTCTCTAAACAGCTCTTGGCGGTGGAACTGGTAGTTGACATCCTGCTCGCGCAGAAAGAGAGGCAATTTGGGTGCGGCTGGCTGCGTAGGCGTGGATGGGACGGGGCTGCCGACGGAGAGCGAAGAAGAGGAACGGGAGCGGTTCATGCTGTTGAGGGAGAAAGTGCGATTGAGCGAACGGGAAGTGGAAGGCGTGGTAGGTGTGGGCGTGCCGCTTGGAGTGGCGCCATTGGTGGCGGTGGTAGGCGTAGCTGGCGGATGGGCGGCGTCTTCGGCAAAAATAAAGTCCTCGTCATTCGGCATCTCGTCTTCATCGTCGCTGATACTGCCATCCAGCAGGAAATTGACATCATTTTCGTCGACTACCATGAAATAATCCGTATCCCACTCAAACATTTCACCCGTTTCGCCCTTCTTTTCTTCTAGACGTTGATACAGCTCTTTGAAGCCGAGAACATGGACCTTGTCTGAATAGAGCTGCGTCGTATCCGAGACATTTGCACCAACTTCGGCGCCGTCGGAGACATGGCATGTGCGCGGCAAGCGCTCGATCACGGGTTTGGAAAGAAACACACCCCGTTTAGCGAGATCGATCTCCACATCGCCGCCGGCGAGACGCCAGAGATCATAAATATGATGAATAGGCCGGTTCTCAAGAGCACTGCTATGTAGCAGTTTGCAGGCTTCCAACTCGCGCAAGAGACTTTCATCGTCCTTGCCGTTAGGGTTAGGTAGCGCATCGGAGAGCAAGACAGGGTCTGTCACCCAGGGTGAGTCATATTGTAGCTCGGCTTCCTTGAAAAAGTCAGACCCAATCAAGGTGGTGAGATCTGGACGCTTGGTTGCCGAGACTTGCAAACAATCGAGAAAAAACCGGCGGAGCGATTCAGGTACTTCGGGGGTCTCACCGCGCAAGATGTTGAGGGCGGCCTCGCTGATGTCCAAGGACTTCATCGTGTCGAGTTTCCAGACATTGTCGTCTTGTTCTTGCCATTGATGCAGGGAAGTCAGTGAGTCAAAGATGAGACCGATATCAGACGTAGTCCAGAACGGTGTGCGGCAATATTGCTCGAGCAAGATAACGCCCAGGGCCCACACGTCTCGCTAAACCTGTGGCATCAGTCCCATGTAGCTTCACACCCCATTTGGATTACCTTATCAAATCCGGTCTCCTCTTCGTTGGACATGCACTCGGGTGAGAGGTAAGGAGGGTATCTGATGAAAGTCTGTTGAGCGTTGGATAAGCGATTTCCAAGTTCGATGCCTACCCAATTGGAAAGTCGACGTCTTGACCGTATCCGGTCATATAGTTCAGGCCGTAGCCACTCAGTTTGATGCGCTTCTGCTCGGATGATGAGAATGGTATAATTTGTTTTGCAAATGGTAGTTACCTGACGGTCGAGTAGTATATTTTGTGGTGACAATGCTCCATGACCAATACCGCGTTGCTTGAGATAAATAAGTGCACATAGAACATCACAGGCCCATTGGCGCAAAGAGTCAACCCTGTTTCCTCGTACACGTAAATACATATTCCTCGCGGTCCTTCTCACTTACGTTGTCTTCTCCGTTCGGGAATTCAAGAGAGAGTCCTCATGATACTCAAAGACAACAAATAGGCGGTCTATCACAGGGTATGAATACACAAACAGGATAAATATGGTCTGCAGAGTTACCATATTTTCCACGTTGTATCTCAACATACTCTGAGAGATGAGGATGGTCGAGTGACTGTTTGGATGAGGATAAGGAGCATGTCAGTAAGGAACGAGATTGCGAGCCTTGTTAAACAATAATATAACAATAGTAATAATAATAGTAGTAGTAGCTTGCCTTCAGGTACTGGAAGCGACCGACGATCTGAGAAGGAGCGGATACGGCAGAGTGACCAGATAAGGCCAATTGTTCAGTTGCTCGACTGGATGCGACAAAGTTGATGGAGGCAAGGGCTGGGATGGGTCCCTCGCGTATTTGCACATCGCGCGTGTTGGCAAATAAAGCCATGGAAAGAAGTTACTGTATCATAAACTCAGCCTTTTTTTCCTGCTGATTATTCTTTCTTCTTAATGGCATCATGCTACAACGTCTTTTCTTTATTTCTTATTTTTTTATTTTACCTTTAATAATAACTAAATGGCAACAATCATATGTACTATGTCCTTCATGAGTTATCTGCATTAAGATGCTGGTGAACAAGTGAAAAAGACAGATAGCCGAGGATACATATACGTAACCTACAATTTATTAACTGACCCACTCCTGCTCGCAAAGTTAACAAGGAACTCCAAATACAGGATACTTTTTGCTTATACTGCACAACTTTGAATGAAAAGAATAGCTTTCTTAATTTTAGGTGTATGTACGCGGATGACTCGTCGTGAGCGAATATGAAAATAAAGGAAGATGTTAAATATGCTATAGTATATGATGGGTTATGTACGCAGATCGTGATCGTGGTTGAAAACAGTGAAATTTTGTGTCCCAACAGAATTTATGCCGATACGTCAGACATGCGCTTGGTCACAACAAATTCATCCACGGGTGGCCCACGCTGCCCGTTCGCTTCGATTTGCCAATGCGTGAAAGACATGGAGTCATGACTGACGGAGACGGTAGTGAGGCCATAACCGGCATAGCGCTTCGCTGACCAAGGAGCTATCGCGAGGGGCTGCGTGGCGTTTCCCTCAAAACCGTCGGGGCGCTCAAAATTACCGGCATTACCGGCAAGTACTTGAAAATAGGAGGGCGGACTGGTATAGCTTGTTGACGTGACATTTCCATTAGCAACAGGGTAAGTCCGTTCATAGTTGTGTCGATGACCACTGTGATAACAGAAGCAAAAGGACAAATATCAGTAATCATAAGTATGGAAAAGTTTTCCTTGATTTGTATTGCTTATACCAGAGATAAACGTCCACTTTAAAGTCGAGCAAAACCTGCTCCAGGCCGGCCGAGCGTAATTTTTCTGTCTCTTCCCCACATGTGCCCGGTTCTATTGACGTGCAATATAGCGGCCGGTGACCCTGAACGACATTCCAGGGGCGTTCAGCCCGATTTGCATGTGCTCTAGAGAGGTCCTTTCTCAGCCAAGCTATAACTTGACCGAAATCTTCGGGGCTAGTTTCATAAAGTGGTTCGGTCGTGATAGAGACAAAGTGAATTGACTTGTAGTCGAACGAGTACATGCTGGGCGACGGTGCGCCAGACTCCTTGTAAGAGACTGCACGGAATCTATTATACAATAACGCTGTCAGTTATACCATGATGTGATATATACGAACGTTAAACTAACCTGTTCAGAAAGTGAGAGAATGTGAATGCGCCGTCATGGTTTCCGGGGGCCGGCAAAACAGGTATCCTAGCGAACGCATCCTGCACAAGGTTCAGGAACTGATCGCCCTTGGCGCCGTCCATATCCTCCATATTATAAGCCTAGATAGTGTGCATTTATGCATGGAAAAGCCCATTAGCTTATTGAACGCGCGTTATCCCCTACGCACGCACTCATGTGCCAGGAGACTATCCACTTACAAAGTCGCCCGGGTAGGCCCAAAAATCGTATTCTTGAGAATGGGCCTCTCTCGTGATCTCCTTTAAGGACACGGCGTTCATAATACCCTACATATCCATATGAATATAACCCGAAGGGTTGGTCATGTTCTCCGCCCAAGTCTATTTTTACCAGGTCTGCTGCCAGTATAAACTTGAAGGGGTGTGGGTCTACCACAGGCGTATGGAAATCATAGACAGGCGACCAATGCTCGATATGCTCGTCGTCGTCACTCCCATCATCCTCGCCATCGTTCTCGTTGCGCTTCTGTTCCGTATTCTCTCCAGAAGTTCCAATGCGATAGTGGTAGCGTGTGTTCTCTTGCAGATCAGTGAACGTTCTGAATATGTGCATATGAGTCATTCTCTTGTTTGGGCCGCCATTGTCAAAGGCCCAAGACTAATATGAAAAAGAAGGTTAAACCTACTATTCGAGCGCAGATCATGCAAATACAGTACTTGTTCAGGGTCGTGCGTCGACTGGATAGTCGCTTCGTCTTCAACAGACCAGTACTGGAATACAGCTCGCTTGAGAGGCGCAGCGGTACTGAACTGGATGCGGAAAGCTTTTCCATCTGTAAGCATAGCGAGATGAATCTGCTGGGGCTCTGCTGGTGCGTAGTGTTTTCCCCAGTCGACTGCTGCGTTAAAAACGTCCAATTCTGCAAGCTTGCCCGGACCACCTGGGACATTCTTATTGGAAGCCTGGACAAGGCACGCTATGAAAAAACCGAAAAAGACTATTGTGACTCTCATGGGAAGCAATGACAGATCGACTAGGTTGAAAGACAATGTGTGCCGTCCGAGAAGGTCGGTCGATTATTTTATATGGAAGCTTTTTTAACACGGGCTCCTGCTGTCAACAGCGTACATACAGGGGCAAGAATAGGTCGAAGAATACTGTCATGCAAGGCAGAAAACAAAGTTCGACCGAGGTAAAAAGAAAAAGCGGATATGAAGATGTGCGTGCATATGCGTGTATATAAGTCTCCTTTGTTGCGAAATAGAACGAGAGAGAGCAAAAAAGGGGGGGGATGGATGCTTACGGTTCAAATATACAAAGCGCATCCTGACGGAGTTGGGAGGGGTAAAACAAATTAACGAAATGTGGTCTATGAACAATTGAGAGCCGAATAGCAGGATACCAAATCATACGATGCATATTGGGTAGAACGAAAAGGCTACTGGCGTCGCCGCTGATATAGAGGGCGGTGTGTGTGTGTACTCGAAGATATTAGAGGTATCGGGTTACATAGGGGCGGATACCGATGTGGATGAAGAGGATGACACAGAGGTCGTGGGCTTTTGCTGGCGTTGACGTTCCAGCCGTTTTACTTCCGCTTGGCGCTCGCGTTTCATATAGGCCAAGCCAAGTGATTCGATGGAGGAGATGACAAAATAGCAGAGCATAAGGGACAGAAACAGATTCCATGCAACACCGAATGCATTGGTCTGTGATAGACAAATTTAGAATCCTTTGATCCAGCACCTGTTTTCCTCATTTTTTCACCCCTTACCTCCTGTTCAGCGTCTTCCTCTGTAGGATGGCCAATGCGATGGGTCTGTTCACGAATGAGCTTCTCCACAACATTGTGTAGGGCAGGTGCGATACGCTGCAGCGAGCCCAGAAAGACAGACAGGGTATCGCTCGAGAACGCAAGGATGACGATCAGGGACTATGTAAACAAAAAAGAAAGTTACCATTTTTAGCTAATTTAGCCTCTTTTTCCCCTGTTTCCGCTTTTTTCGTTTTTCTTTTCTGTACCTGAAGCGAAGCTTTGACGCATGCCTTACCAATGAAGGTGGCACCGAAAAAAGTGGCAAAGGGAATGAGAAAGTGACCGCAGGTGATGCCGGCGAGATCAAAGAGCGGGTTGGGTATGGACGCGAAAAGGAGGATGCCGAGAAAGCCGAGCCGTCGAAGAGCGCTGTAGAGCATCAATGATACTGTCTCTTTTAGTGAGCGATCCTCCGGAGCCTTACTGAGGCCCGACTCGAAATCAGCCAGTTCGTCACTCTTGCCACCGGATAATGCGACGGCGCGTGCGACAAAGTATGGTGGTAGTTCCCCCAGAGCGGTGCCGGCGCCCCAAGCAAAGCTTTCCCATCGAATCAACTTAAAGATGGCCCACAGCGATAGTGTCCCTGATACAGCCGGGTTGGATAGCGCGCATTGCAAACGATGGCTGAGAAAATATATATGAGTATATGCCAATCAGTATATACCAAAAAGAGAAAAAGACGGCTTACGTGGTAGGGTCCCGCGTCAGGAAATCGACACCATGACAGTCGTGTGCAGCCATGGTCACTTCGGCAATGTATGGACCGAGAAATAGAAGGAATGTGTGCAGACCGGTGCCGAGTCCAAACGCGGAAGCAACACCGAGAATGACCCACCAACCATACCATACCGATGTGCGCTGAATATGCTGGAATACCTGTTACAATGCAAAAAAATCGAATCGTGACGATAAGCGAGGGGTCGAATCCATGCAGCACCGGATCAAAGGACTTACGACTCGGTGAGGACCTTCGATCTGATAAGCTATGTAGAGAAACGGGGCACAGGCAAACAGGAAGAAGGTGATATTACGATGGCGGTAGACGTACTCCATCAGACTCCTTGCCTCGTAGAATGCAAACATGGCAAAGTAAGACACAACGAGAATGGGGCTTCGAAAAATAGACACTCGTTCGTTTTCTTGCTCTATTTCCGTCTTCCGCCGTCGAATGAAATCTAATGCCGAAGATGTAAGACGACGACGACGACGACAACTTTTTGTCTTCCGGGTCTGTGGGATTTCCCCCCCCCCGCATAATTCTTGTTCATGGCATACCGTCAAACTTCTCGCCAGGAGCAGCGCGGCTCGAGCGTCTGCGATGCAATCGAGCTTCGTGGTTGATAGGTCTGTTTCGTGTTAGTCGTTCTGGAGGCTGCTGTTCCATTCCGGGATAAGTGAAAAGAGAAGAGAGAGAAAGGTACGAGAATAGAAGGGAGGTATGTGCGTGCGTGTGCGGAGACAACAGAAACAGAAGTACGCTGTTGTACGACAATGGAAAAAACGCTTGGCAGATGCGGGAGGAGGGGGGCCAAAATAAGACAGTTATATGAGGGTATACGTGTGTATGAATATAGAAAATTGAAAAGAGCGAGAGAAAGAGACCAGAGATTGACTCCTTTCTACCACTGCCAAAAAGTGTAGCTAATATGATGCACAGGAGGAGGGTACTATGATATAATGACCCTGGGGTGACAGAGGCATGTGTCACATCCGGAGTAACGGCTGACCTGCTTCGGGATCCCCGGGCCCTTTCTTTCTCTCTCCGTTGTGCGCGTGTTCCTCCCGCCAACCAAGGATGACGGATAGATTAACTGCAAAATGGCGATAATCTCAACGTTTTTGATTTATTAGCAGGTAGTACACGTAGTGCATGGAAACTATATACAAATGAATGATAGGTGCTGTGATGCATGGGAGGAACTAGGACTTGAGCAAGGCCAAGAAATGGTCACCGTCGTGGTCTGTTTCTTTCCTGTTTGCATACAAACTTTGCCAAAAGTATCAGAAAATGAGCCGTATATGTACATGAAGAAGCAGAGTACCTTTGTACTTGACGTCTCAGAAATTCGTTCATGTGTCGAAGTTCCTCGATTTCATGCATGTGTTCTTGAAGCAGTAAATCTTTCTCGGCGAACAGCCTGCGGTACATTTCCGTGACACGTTCCGACTCCATTTGACTGCTCGGCGAATGGTAACGCGATCCGTATCCGGAAGACGGTCGAGGCGTGCTTGTTCTGTGCAAAGGTGAATCCGACCGTAAACGAGGATCATGTTGCGATAATTGATATAAGCGATGCTGCTCAGCGGACGCGGTCGCAGTCGCAGCAGCCACAGATGCAAATTCAGCCTCGGCTTGGACCTCCTCCAACCGTTTTTCCAGGTCTTCCACCTTTTGTTGGTACTCCAGTAATTCATGCGTGACGCGTGTCAGCTCTTGTCCATTTTCACGTACGAGCAAGTCAAGCTGTGCCTTGCGCTTCTGCTCCATGCCGAGCTGCTCCGCAAGCGACGCATTTTCAGCAACACGCTCTTGCAGCTCTTGCTCCATCTTTTTCGCCCTGAGCAGCGCTTCGTCTTTGGCTGCTTCGGCCCTTCGCACACGTTCCAACATTTCCCGGTCAGGAGACCGGCGCCCGGGCAAAGGTGACGCACTAGAAGGTGTCATAGGAACTGGCAATTGCTGTTGTTGTTGCTGCGAAGATGGCACTGCCATTCTGGCGAGTCTTTCTTGGAGCCGGTCGAGTGCGCGTTTGTTCTTTTGAATGGCATTTTCGATCGGTGTCAAGTCGGAGGCAGGCGGTGATCCTGAACGATTCGACAGTGGCTGCTTTTGGCCCAGAGAGGATCTTTTATAAAATCGATAGGCCCATAACAGCAAAATAGCCCAAACAATTTCGGCAATGGGCATGGCAAGAGTCGAGCAGAAGCCGACTTTTTCTGTGTAGATTTGGACTTCAAACTATAAGAAAAACTGCCTCGCGGCTAGAGTGGAACCTGCTGCAAAAGTCTTTTTTCTCTACCTCTCCCGCGTTTCTCTTTTCTCCGCTCTGTGTCACTCTTTCACGCGCTCCACCGCCATTCTCCGTCATTCATAATACTATTCGCTTATTATTATGGCAAACCGTCTGACAGCTGCCTTGCCCTAGCCTTGACAAAGCCTCCTTGCCTATGTATACCAACCATAGGATTCTTTGGGGCCCCTCTCGGTCATGGACACGGGATAAATTGAAAAAAATTGGCCACATATTATTACGACTCACCCTGTCAAGCAATCAATCGTACTTGATTTGGGACCTGAGCCATCACTTCTAGGATGGATATTCATGTCTCAGTCTTCTATTTTACTGGCAATCATCATGTTAGGGGCGTATCTTGATGCACTTGTGCCGAGGACTGAATCTGCCCTCAGGAGTCTTGGAATTCCGACGTTTCACCGACGATCCGGTACAAGCCAAGACCAAGCCTATCCCCCGCTAAGGTTGCTCGCGTTGAAAGCTCAATTCTTGCCTCTGGTCTTGCGAAGTGATGTGGATTCTCGTCCATCTACATCTAAGCCTACAGCTATTCTTCCTACTTCCGAGGTTGTTCCTTTAATTCATGTGCACTGTGCTCAAGCCGGAGCCAGTGTCTTTTCCTCGTCCTTATCCATTGACACTATGCCCCCGAGAATGTCCTAGCAGCCTACTATTGTCCACATTATGGGCCAGCATTCACTTTCCATCTGTCCATATATATATTGTAATCCATGTATGAGCTTCACGAGGCAGCGTTGGACTTTACTGGGGAACATAAGCGGTATGGTGTCAAAAACTATGATGTACTATATGGAATGGCGGGCACTGCATGTAGGAGAAGTACATACATGGGACGCTCCGCATTGACCATAATTGTGGGGTTGGTCTGTGTAACAGCAGCCCAAATATCAATTACCTTTTTGAGGCAATGCATACCATCCAAAACGAACTGAAAATACGGCTTCCACGCCTTCTATACATTCCAACCCTCCATCAACTCTCCATTCACACGCACACACGCAATTGGCTTCCCACCCTACTGCAGTTTGTGTATTGTTTCTGCGCATGACTGATCTGACAAAGCTTATTTTTCTCTATATAACTCGCTAATATTTGATCGTTGATGATACAGAGCCGGAGAAAGCCGAGTCTTACGGATAAGTTATATTGGCAGAGCTCTGGAGCTCTAGACTCCAACCAGCGGCTAATTGATATGGACTTTGAGTTCGAAAAGAATTCCGAGGCATCTGACCCCACGATACACGTTTACGGCATGCCCCCGCGGCGTGCACACATGAGCTGAAACTCGTTTGCCTGAGGCATACTCTTGCTGTTGCCGGAAAGCACCCTTTCTACCATCACCGCGGGAACAAACATGACAAAACTTCTTTTACGGTGTGAATACTTGATGCTCAACATTGATACGCTCGATCTGCATAAATATAATGATAATCTGACTCAATCCCGAGACTTGGAAGACATCATTTCCATATCTTAGCGCAAAGACACGGTAAAAACATGCAAGAGAAACCCGCACCGAACGGAAATGAAAACGATATAAAGTATGAGGAAGAAGCAAATGAGAGAAATAAAGACGAGCGCCATTCCTCGCTGTCAGATGAAGAGAATGAGAGTCATGACGCCGCTATACAGACGCCTTACGTCAAAACTCCAGAGGAGAGACGGCTTCTGCGCAAAATCAGCTACACGTTTCTACCTCTGGTAACATGGATCGTCATGGTCCAGGTACGAGGTATCTCGTTATATTTTGATCACGCATTGCTCATGGATGTTCTGAGCTTTTTGTAGTTTGCCGACAAGTCCGCGCTGAGTATCTCGGCGGTACTCGGTATTTACCAAGATACCGGCATCAGCGGCTCCCAGTTTAGCTGGCTGGGCTCCATTTTTTTTCTTGGCTACCTTATATTCCAGGTAAATGGATATATCTGCATATCACATTTTGCTTACTCACTACGATGAATACGATGGACAAAGGTACCAAATCAAATTCTTGTCCAGAAGTTTCCACTAGGGAAATACCTTGGTTGCTGTATCATCATTTGGGGCGCGGTATGTTGAGTGAAAGACCACTCGTCTATACTCCTTCCATTGACATTAGCTATCTACAAGGTCATGTTATTCACATCTCTTGGGCATACATTCTCGCAACTCGCCGCGCTTCGATTCCTGCTTGGCCTTTTTGAGGCGACTTGTTTGCCATGCATTTACCTCATTGTGGCAGCGCTTTACAGACGAGAGGAGCACACATTCTATTTTGGCGTGGTTACCATGTGCCAAGGCATCGGTTCTGTCCTTGGAAATTTCGTCGCCGTTGGCATATCTCACATGGGGAATCAACACGGCATCACCATGTGGCGCTGGTAAGTACAGTTTGTAGTCTCTATTCAACGTGTACTTATTTGTGAATAGGAATCATATTATTTTTGGTGCTTTGACGGTTTTTCTTGGTATTCTCACTTTCTTTTTTCTGGTCGACAACCCGCGATCAAAGCTGCTTCGCCTGACGGAAGAGGAACACAAGATCGTGGATAAACGGCAGCGAGATAATGCGGTGGTGAGTAAAAGTTACGCGACATGATGGAATAGACATTGATCAACTTCATGCCTAGGTACGCACCAAAAAGGTCAAGTGGGCGCACATGAAGGAAGCATTGACAGAGGTGCGTTTCTACTGCATCTGCCTCGCTGCCCTGGGCATTAATATGCAGAATGGAGGCTTGTTGGTGTTCAGTGCACAGCTTATCAAATCTTTGGGTAACTTTACAGTAAGTCATCATGTCTCTTATATTCAACTGCACGCATGTAGCATGTCCTCACAGATGCACTACCACCTTCATAACAGTCAAGTGAATCGATTCTGCTCAAGATACCAGGAGGTGTAGCGTCCACGGTGTGCGTTTTCATTGCATCCATGGTGGCACGCTGGACGAATCAAATTGCCTACACAGGTGTCAGCATGCTGCTTATAAGCATGGCGGGTTGCATCGTTCTGTTGGCAATTCCAGACGGCCCTGTCAAGCTGCTTGGCTACTATTTGAGCTGGGGCTTTTCCGGGGCGCACTCGTTGCTAGCCGCCACGGTCGGCAGCAATGTCTCGGGATATAGCAAGAAGATATTTTACAACAGCTGCCTGATCGCTGCTGCGACTATCGGCAGCTTTATCGGGCCACTGATTATGCTCGAGCACCAAGCGCCGCGCTACATAGGAGGCCTAATCGGATATATCATTGGCAACTGTGTAGCTATTGCTTGCTTTTTTGTTATGCGGCTTACGATGGCGCTCGAGAACAAGCGCCGGCGAGCGGATCCACCCCCGGTGTCAACAGACGTCACACTTGATCTGACAGACAAGGAGGACAGGAATTTCATGTATCGTCTATAAAAGGACGCAACATCGTGAATAAATGCAACTTTTTACAGTACTTGCATGTTTATCAATCTGTCGTGCATAACATAAATGTAAATTCAACATCTGTTTATATCTACTCACAAATTGCTACGTTAACTGCTTTACTTGGCCTGCGCTACCTGTTAGCTTACGTAGAACATTGGAATACAACAGGAGATGGTCGTAATCTCACAGAATCTTCTTTCGTGTCGCATAGTTTATTACTGACGTATTGCCACATACTTGCATGGCTTGATGCATGAAAGCAAATTTACTACTGCTAACATTATCGGACCCATGCATGTGTAAATAGTTATGCGTGTGGCGCGCAGGAAATGCATGGCGCAACGCCGTACCATACAAGCGCACGATGATTGGACAGGAGTTAAGATGAACATTTGGGAAGGTACCTCACATAATGAATCAGTCTGTGATTCCTTGGCTCTTTATGCGTAAATGTAGCTATATCCAGACCACGTCATACCTACTTGGGTGGGACATGTGTAATCGTAACAGAAGATTTACCTTCATCTCCCAAAAATTTTCTCCTCCGTTACTGGACATCCAAGCTGGACGGGATGACAAAAATTCTGTCATGTGTCCGAGCCATTTTTTTTCCCGCCTTGTGGGGTAAAACGCTGGTCTCGACGGCTGCGCCCTCTGGACGATAGAAATCAGACTAAAATGCGGAATACGGCGGGTCGCCGGTGTTTCGATACGGACGGAGAAGAAAAGGAGCGACGGAAAGCACCAACGGAAAGGATCGCTCGCATCGATTCAACGTAGTTCTGCACCGAAAGGTCTGTCCGGTGAAAAACCGGGAAGGGCGGGTTGCCATGCATTTTTTCCCATGCAGGCCCCGTGTAACGCAAATATAAAATGTTCACAAAGCAGTACGCGTCCTTTCTTCTCCTTCTTTGATCTTTATCATATACTGTGCGTGCGTGGATGGTCTGTATCTCGTCACCTCGCCGCTGGTCGTCCGCGTTACTATTCGCTGCGGGAATTTCCGCCGCTGCGGCTGCGTCATCTCCTTCGACCAATTCTTCCTCGTCCAAGACATGCGATTCTCCTATTTACTGCGATGGTCCGTTACTGAAAACGGTCCAGTTAGCTGCGCTTTATCCTGATTCTAAAACCTTTGTTGACAAAGTGAGTGAGCCAGACTGACGCTATCTGTTTGTCTCTGTGTCACTGATAGACTAATTTCTTTGTTTGCACATTTCATTATCTAGCCTACATCAAAGCCTCTCAATGACGTCTTATCCGCCTTTAATGCGCTTGGTGACAATCCTTCCAAAGACAAAGTGCAAAGTTTTGTGAACGACAACTTCCTAGAAGAAGGCACAGAGCTGAGACCCGTAAACCTGACTGTCAAGGCCGATTTGCCACTTCTCGACACAATCGATGATCTAACCTACCGCGGCTGGGCGAGCCAGGTCCATCAGTACTGGGCCAATCTCACCTTTGAGTTCGATACTTCGTTCCTCTGCGAAGGCTGTGTCTCTAGTACGCTACCCGTCAATCGACCATTCGTGGTTCCGGGCGGCCGGTTTCGAGAATTCTACTACTGGTATGTCCTAAAAATTTTTGTCGATTGAGACACTGTTATTGACCATGCGTTGTCGTGCAGGGATAGTTACTTTGTCATTCGTGGCCTGCTTCTCAGTGAACTGAATGACCTGGCTAAGGATATGCTCGAGAACTTCCTTGATTTTGTCGAGGAATACGGGTTCATCCCCAATGGAGCACGGATTTATTACCTGAATCGCTCACAGCCGCCTTTCCTAACGGAAATGATCAAGTCATATTATAATGCCACAGGCGATAACGACTTTGTTCAAAAGGCTTTGCCCACTTTGGATAAGGAGTATGCATTTTGGATGGCGAATACCACAGTCGAGATCGACGACCACGTCTTGAACCGGTACATTGTGCACAACACCTCGCCTCGACCCGAGTCCTACCTCGAAGATTATGAGACTGCACAAAACACAACTGTGAACCCGGAGGACCTCTTCTCAGACCTTGCCACGGGTGCTGAGACAGGATGGGACTATTCATCGCGCTGGACGCGGTTCAAGACGCCTGTGGAGGACGATCCCAACGCATACCATCTTCTGCGATCGCTCAACACGCGTAGTATTATCCCTGTGGAGCTCAATGCGCTACTTTGGTCCATGGAAACCACGTTGGCAGGATGGCATCGTGAGGGCAGCCGCAAGCAAAAGTACTACAAGCGCCAGGCAGCTAAGCGCTTAACCGCCATGGAAGAAGTCCTGTGGAACGACGACGACGCCACATTTTATGACTATAACATCACGAGCGGTGGCTCACAAAAGACCTATTCGCCTGCTGTGCTTTTCCCTTACTGGTATGACTATATTAGTATTACCCATCTGAACTATCTATTCATACGTTGGATTTTAGGCTGGGCGCCGTGCCCAACCGCATCAAGAAGGACAAGAATACCCTCGAGCGCGTATTTGACCAAACACGGTCCGCTCTGGAAAAGTATCCTGGTGTCCTGACGACTACCTTTGAGAACACAACTCTCCAATGGGACTTTCCAAACGGCTGGCCTCCGCTTCAGTTTGTCGCTATGGAAGCCATGCGCAACGTGGATGCCTGGACGAAAAAGTCACAATTTACGCCCATGGCCGACGTACTCGCCGAACGCTACATTGCCTCCGCTTTCTGCTCTTGGTATGAGACCGGCGGCAGCGTTCCTGGACAGTTGCAAAAGCTATCCAACCAGACCGATGTGGGTCATATGTTCGAGAAATTGTCGGTGACAGACATCGGTAACGCAGGCGGTGGTGGAGAATGTAAGTGTAGATGGCAGGATGTATTGAGCGGTTGCTGTTGCTAATACGGGCAAATAGATACGGTCCAAGCCGGATTTGGATGGACAAACGGTATTGCCTTGTGGATTTTTGACACCTTTGATGCCAGCAAGTTCAGGGCACCAGAGTGCGACCAGAATCCAACATATTCTCTTTCTTCGGAAGATTCCGTGTGAATAAAGCGTTTTTAAGCAAATATAATGTATAGATACTTTATTCATGAACCTATCCCAACTGCCATCTGTTTCTTCATAGCAATCCTAGTCTACTGGCACTTGGACGCATTATGAAGCTACTCGTCGTCGCTGACTCCCAAATCCTCTGATCCGTCTGTTGCGTCTTCCTCAAAAGAGCTCTCCGTAGTAGTATCCCGCTCTGCATAGTCGCTGCCTTTCTACATTGTCGATATTGTAAGTTAGGTATACTTCTATATTTCTAGATATACTTGCCCATTCAAATCGGAACTTGCCCCTGACAACTGCGTCCATTATATGTTTGCAATATTTCGCTTTCATAGTGGTGATGTCCTCAAAATGGCGAGCATGAAAGGGGAATGAATCATGTGTCGGTACGAGTCTGTCTCTAGCACTGGTGTGCAGCATGTGTTTACGTATGCGAGCCCACGGCAAATATTGCATAGGTTCTTGACCCAGCTTAGCCAGTTCTTCATCTGCATATAGGGCAAAGTATCAATCATCTTGTAGGAACTCGATGGGAAAAGCTTACTGTACAACTTCAGCAGGCTCTGGCGAATATACTGAAAGTGCTTATCACCGAATGATCCATTTTTCCAGCTTTCTATTATAAATATATATTATTGAGCATTTTATAAATTAAATGAAGTAAATCGCTAATCGATTCACTATGCCATATACACAAGGTAGATGTTTGGCTTTCACTATTTAGTTTTACCATGGAATGTGGGTAATTCCACCATGCTGTTCCGATTCGCCCTCGTACGGCTAACTTTGAGCTTGGATTGGAATTCACTTGAGAGCTCTTGAGGTAGAATGGTCTGCGCTTTGATGCCTAAATAGCATACATTAATAATAAGGACGATTCATTGTTCCCCTTTAAGTTACGCACCTTTTTGATGTTTGAACATGTCGACGCGGAAAATCTCACCAAGCATGCTATCGCGGGCGACCTCCACCGCGGCAGCTATTGAAGGTCAGCATAAACTTGCAAACGGTTGCGTTCAGTTACTTACGAGTCGAAGCGAGGACAGTGGGAAGTTTGCTGTTTTCATCCTCATTATAGAAAAGCGTGACACAATGCATGCCGGATATTTTTGCACTTGCTGTCCAAGCCGCCATGGACTTGCAGATCTTCTTCTTCATTTTATCGGATTCAAATCTCTCCTTCCAGTCTGCATCGGCTCGTTCCTGGAGGGCAGCGCGTTCTTCATCCGTCATAGCAGTATAAACTTTCTTGGCCGCACTGGAGAGCTCAGTAACCTTCATGTCTTTTCCTGCTATTGGAAAGAGTATCAAATAAGATGATGACGCTTCTAAATGGAGGAAGTAAAATCAACAAACATTTGGAAACCTCTCGTAGGAGCTGGGACCACACGTTCGACTTTCTGGGTTGAGGACCACCCCAAAGCTCCTGCGTCTGCTTCTGCTTCTGCTGGAGTGGGAGATTGATTGACTTTTCGATATCTTGGACATCGACTCCCAGCTCCTCAGCAAGGTCGACGGCCTGCTTTTTGATAGCGTTGTGAAATTCTGTGATACGTTTAAGCTGTATGTCGTTCATTTTTAGCGGTAAAATGAAAACAAAACGATAAAGAAAACCAGCATTAGACAAACAGAATGGAACCTTTTTGTAAAAGAAGCAATACCTTTCTATTTTTAGTCATATTGACTGTGTGACAAATCGCAAGAATGTCCTTTCATTCCGGTCTTTTGCGATTGAACAATAGTTTATCATAAATTTTATGATCTCATCTTCGTCGACATGTATAATAATCCTCTTGCAGACTGTACATGTTCACACAGGTATTTCATGGAACAGGAAATGTTTCCGCTGGCATGGCCATGAACGCGTAGGTGCCACAATTTTAATAAAGTCAGGGTCTCCTGCATATATTTTGCTGCAGGCCTGTGCTCATTGGAGCATTCCGAGCAGACTCGCAGCTCAGTGAAACAAAGATTAAAGGGCTTTCTGAAGAGCACTCCTGCCTTTTGACGTTTAACATGACTAGAAAGGGAAGTCTCATTTCCTTCCTTCACCAGAGATGACCACACTCTTCCTGTCCTTTCATCTGCGTCCACTGCAAAGCCAAGTTCAGAGTACATTGCCCTTGAAAGGGACCAAAATTGTGCTAGCATTGGCCCGACACATCGGTGGATCCTATCGTCGGGGATTGCTAGCACAAGAACGAACCTTTCGGAAGCAGAACTCTGCTAAGACTAATGAAGAAAGCAGAATCATGACGTATATTCGACTACCGAGCGGCCAGATACACCTTAAAAAAGAGTAGCTAAAGAGAATCCACTGGAAACATACTTTTATTCCCGACTGCGGGAATGCTTTTATAAATTTGGGAGAATACGCAGAAGAGCTCACATGCGCGGAGATGTGCATGCTACATATTTGTTGCTCCTACAGGAACAACCTTTCTAAGTAGGTATGTGCATATGTACGCAACTAAGGATATATACCTATATGCATATATACGATGATTGATCGAATATCATACTAAAGGGTGTTGGACAAAGAGCAAGCTAAAAGATATATCTGCCGTACAATAATTATGATATACGTCTGACAGATTCATCATATTCGGATGAGTTGAGGCGCTAAGATTTACGCGATATCGTATTCATGAGTAGAGACGCATGGCGCATGACCACAGTACGGAGAAAAGGGCCAAGAAATGGATGTTGCAGTATCCGTTAATAAGTCATCGCCATACTTTATCACAGACGGTGCAGCTCATGATACTATGTAACATCGACACTGCGTTTGTCTGGGTCCATGTAGAGTTTTCACAGTGAGCTTGACCCATACTAGAAGCACACTTGGGAAGCCTAGGTAGGCCTCGTTGACATCTCCGACGAGCACGGCTTGCAGACCTAGCGCCTGACGTACAACCTCCTAGAACCTCTTTAATTTGCTAGCTGATGTGCTTTGTTGCGGAAGGTTTTCAATCAAAGCTCCCGGCACTGATACAGAGGAAGGGATTCTTCGGAAATCTTGTGCATGGAAATGGCCATCATTTGTGCGGGGACTAGAGGGACGCTATATGAGTAAAACATAATGCTATATTATTCCCTTTCTCTAATAGATTCACGATTCTAGTTCTGCTTCAGGATGGAACAGTTCTTCACCAAGCTCTTCCGTAAGTCGCCGCCTTCGGTGGGGCCACCATTCGTCTTGCCTTCTTTGCCGCAGGTAAAACATTGCATCGCAGGCTGTGGTCGAGATGAGGTCTCTATTCTGCACCAATGAGGAAGGTCTTTGACCATCTAGTAGTCAGCCTCTTGGCGGCGACAGCTACAGCAGATTAAGAAGCGTAGACGCTAGGAAAAAGGACCGTATAATGCGAGAAGTTGGGTAAGTATAGCCATTTTTCAATCGGTCAACCGGTCCATTCTGAGGAGCCAACCGGTCCTCTTTGACCTACGAACCGGTCCCTTTTTGACCGGTCAACCGGGTTACTTTGACGATCAACCGGTCCCTTTTGACCGGTCAACCGGGTCACTTTGAGGAGTCAACCGGCCCCTTTTGACCTATCAACCGGTCCTCTATGACCTATCAACCTGTCTGCTCTGAGGAGTCAACCGGTCCGTTAATGACCTGTCATTATAACTCCGAGTTTCATTTTGCATGGTCGTCTACTTCGTTGATTTTAATCTTTCTTGTTCGACGCCCACCCTGCCACCATCTATCAGTTTAGCACCTCAAATGTTCATTCTGGTGCTTTTACATACCGTATGTCGTTTACTACAGGGGAGGGGGGCGGCCATGCCCTGGCAATAACCTCTCTGCAAGAGCTGGTCGAGCGGCTTAAAAGCAAACATTTGACGTAAATTCCGATCAATGACCGATGAGTGGGAATATGACTTCATCTCATGATGAAGGAACTACAAAGGAAGAATTTAGTTAAACGAGTTTACACGCCATCGTTCTCGTCGAAAAGTAAAGCAAACAAGAACAGCAGCTTAGTTTGATATGCGTGCTCTTTAAGTTTGGATCTGCTTTTGTAGACCCCCCCTCAACATGGTCTTTCCTTAAATGAAGCGGATATTATGATAACATCAATCTGTTATATATACGAGAGCACTCATTTATAATTCAGCACTTTAATCCACAATCAGTTTTAACAGTTTTAACAGTCTTAGCTTATTGGATTATTTTGCATTCTTTCTCGTTAATCACATTAATGGCACTGTATATCGGGCGTCTGCTTGTCATCTCTCGCGAAGATATACCTAGCGATTATCCTTGTTACCGCGTAATACTAGATAATTTATTTTACATTTTTGTAATGATATGCATACCTGTATAATGCATGTATCCGTGTTTCCTGTAGACTATGAGTATGTTTAATATGGTGCCTGGGAGCTGTGATGACTGGCTGCGATAAAGAGCCATGAGAAACCGCATCAGCCATTATCTATAATATGATAAAAGCCGCGGTCGCTTTATAGGATATTTCTGGGATCTATAAATCTTGTCCTCGCTCTTTCTCTTTCGCTTTGTCTTGTGCTCCATGTGCATGCATCTGCACATAATGCTTATCCATGTGGGCGCCATGAAGGGAGTTTCTGTCGGACGTCAGTATAAACAAACATTACTCTATGTTAGACGGCAGCTCGTGTACTTACATTCGCCATGTATTAATACTAGATTTCATCTTGAAAGGACTCCAACGAGCAGTAAAATATTTCCTAAGGATGATGCCATGGAGATCGTTTTTACAAGCTCTGCTTAGGCCGCTTTCAATGT
This sequence comes from Syncephalastrum racemosum, assembly GCA_002105135.1. NCBI lineage: Eukaryota > Fungi > Mucoromycota > Mucoromycetes > Mucorales > Syncephalastraceae > Syncephalastrum > Syncephalastrum racemosum. Next base: position 1,484,761 of record MCGN01000009.1, on the reverse strand, counting down.
TGTTGATCATAAGCCTCCTTAGAACAATCGGCTTTAAAATCGCGACAGCTCACCTCGGACCGGTCTTCGTCATTGCGAGAATCGTCTATCAAAATTGGGATAAAATAAGCCTGCTTCGCAAGATCCTGTTTGTGCTTTACAAAACCCTCCACTGGCTTCTTTGTATCATCGTAGGATGCTTGCGGTCCGCGTTTTCTTGCTACTGTACGCATTCTCTCACTTGAGGACCTGTTATTGTAACCGCGGATATTTATCTTTTGTTAAAGAAGCGTGTCAGATTTAAAAAAACCCAGGATGTACCTGTTACTGCTTTTGGAAAATATGATTAATATGATCAGTAAAACTATCAGTTCTGCATAACAAAATATCTATTAACATACGTCATTTCTGAATAGGAAATATATGTACATCCGATAGGCAGTAGTTATATGTAATATCTGACGATATTGTACATTGATTCGGAGAGTATCTCTGTAGTACTTGCGTCCATTCTTTGCATAACATAGTTTGCTCAAAGGACAGAGCTTCCCTAGAGGCAGGTATGTATAGAATACAGTAGCCTTCTACAGCAAATGTAATTTGGCTGTTTGAACTAACACGTGAGCAAAGTCATAGCGCGTGATGCTAAAGCCTCCCGTGTCGCGCAGCACTCACCATTACGTCTTTCTTCTTTCTCGTCTTCCTGCTTATTTCATTCAGTCTTTACACGCCATGACTCAAAGGCAAATAACGAAAAAGCAACTTCTTCTTGGTAACTATTAAAACTTCTCTGTGTATTATTAAACGTGAGAGCGCGCACTAAGACGCCGCATTTACCAGAGAAGACTCGCTTTGTCGAGGCTGTGATTGAGGTGTTGCATGGTCATCTGCCCCAGTTAAAGCAGATAATCGGTCCTATTGGTAGGCATTATGCGATAAGGCTACATAGGTTTTATATAATTGACGGTCCTTCAGTAGGCACCTGTTTATCAAGCCTGGGCGTCCAGGCGATTATAAGACTGATCGGATTTGGAGCTCTAGGGCCTGTCGGGGGCAGCCTTGCTGCTCTATGGCAATCGTATCTTGGCGACGTTCCCGCAAGGAGCATCTTCTCTATTCTTCAATCCATCGGAATGACCGGTTCTCTGGGCCGATTTTCTATTTCTTTTGGCGCAGCGTGGGCTGCCATGTAGTCCTATGGTGACGAAGGACAGCGACGTATTCAGTAGTTCTCTTGCAAATAACAGAAGATAAGACACGAAAGTAAAGATGAGTCTTTCTTTCAATATACACACCTATATGAATACTTTTACTTGCCCAGTGTAAACAGTAACATCTGCTCTCTAATATTCTAATAGCTGAAAAGAAAGAAAGGTATAGGTAGAGGTAGATCGATATGCATGATACGTCGAAGGACGGACGTTACACAAAGTGTGTGCTGAGGGTTAAAGTCACGGGCGGTGCAAAATCACGAATGAAGAAAGAACAGGTGCAGAACAAGTGGTGTTGTACATTTACATACTTAGAAAGTAATACGCGCGATTACAGCTTCAACCGTAGGGCGAGGGCCAGTCATGTATACACCATACACTTTACAGCCCCTTCTACCATCAGTCAGTTCTCTCATTGCAACGGCTGACGACTACGCCTCGTCCTCTCCGGCTTCACCTTCTTCACCTCGTTCCTCTTCCTCTTCCTTCTTCTCTCGTCGGCAGCAATCTCCCAATCCCGCTAATTCCGATAAGCAACCTCTCGTTGGTAGTCCATCGCGTTTCAATTCTCTTCTCTCTCAATCCGCTTCCGTCCACTCCTCCTCCCCGCCCAGCTCGTCTACTTCTACTTCTCCTCCTCCGCAATCTGCTTTTACAATCGATGCCGTCGCTGCTTGGGGTAACAACAGTCGTATCGCCTGTCTACCCAGTTTGCATACCAATATGTACATCTCCTAGATAATAACCTGTACCTTGGTACCTCGGATGGACATATTTTACATTTCACGCTCGAGGAACAAACCAAAGTAACCAATGGATACACGAGTATAAAAACCGACAACGTTTTGCTTAACCGTAGTGAATTAGGCGAGGGATGGTGAGATACCCTACACATCTCGGTTAGAGAGCAAGATCAATCTTGGTTTTGGTCGGAAATCAGTCGAACGCATATTGGTCATACCCCAAGTCTCCAAGGCCATTGCTCTCTGCGGTATAGCTGTCCTACGCTTTACATTCTAACTGGCATACTTATGTATCGTTTCTATCCAGATGCCACCATGAGCTTCTACTCTCTGCCCTTCTTCGACCCGATACCCGTGTCTCTTATCCCGCATATTAAAGGCGTGAGCGCATTCACCCACAATGTAGCTCAGGAAGGACGGATAGGTGAGGATGGCACGGTCGAGATCTGTGTCGGCAAGCGCCGAGTCATTCAATTTTACAAGATTGGCGAACTCGTCCAGCTCTGGAAGGAAGTTCCCCTTCACGAGGGTGTCATCACCATGATCCAGATGGGCCACCACGTGTGCCTGGCAGATCATGAAAACCACAAACTTATTGATCTTACCGCCTTCACATCCACCGTACTCGTCCCAACCCCTCATGTTGTCACCTCACCTACCACCACCGCCGGATCGCTCGTCAGTATGACAGCCGGAGCCCATCGTGTCGCTCGACCCGTATTGGCGGTCGTCAAGGAAGGCGAATTCCTCATGGTTAGCGGTACCGTCAGCAATTCCGCTCAGAATCATATCCTTTTTGTTTTAATTCACATCGCGAAAGAAAAGAAAAAAGATGCAAAACGTGACTCACGTGTGATAATATCGCCCTTAACCTTATTTGACAACACAAACTACTATAGGTATCATCGTGAATGCGTATGGTGAACCCGTTCACGGCACCATGCAATGGTCGAGCTATCCAAAAGCCATCTGTGTCGAGTATCCCTACATTGCTGCTCTCCTGCGGAATCAGACCATCGAAATCCACAATGTTCTCGACCAGCAGTTACTACAAGTCATCCAGCTCAACTCCTCTATCCAGGCGCGCGGCATGGCCTTTGCACAGGGCATCAAGGTGTGGATGGAAGGACTGGCGCGCCGATTACGGCGAAGACCATGGAAAGCAGCAGAGCAGGATGTGAACGAAGAAGAGGAAGCCAACTACCGGCGGCAAGTAGCGCGGTATGCCACCATGCCCGCGCGCGTGCTTGTGTACGGTCGCGATGCTGTGCTGGCCCAGCTCGTGACGCCGCTCGTCGTGCAAGTGGATGGATTACTGGATAACCACGAAATCGAAATTGCGCTCGAGACAGCGGACCAAGCGCGCAACACCATGTCGGCGGACAATAATATTCATGTGGCACGGATGCAGGCCGAGCTCGACTATATCTACCAGAAGGCCGGTTTTCTTCTCCTCCAAGAGACTGTGTTTGAAGACGCCCTGACATTGCTGTCCAAAGGCAATCTCGATCCGCGCGTCGTTATTGCCATGTTTGGCCAACAGGCTTGGCTGTCTGACCCTGCCGTGTACTTGTTTGATGGCGTACGTGGCCTTGTCGATAGCCTGGGTGCCATTGAGAATATAGGTATGTGAGAGATATACGGTGACGTTGGGAGCTCATGTTCTCTTCGGCAGTTGGACAAGACCCTGGGCGACAGCAGAAAAATGGAACCGACTCGGAATTAAGGCGTACCTTGATGGCCAACGCACGCGAAGCACTAGAGAAATATCTTCATATCGAGCGTGGCAAATTCCGGCATCTTATCGGACAGGACCATGCGATCTCCAAAGCAATTGATTCAGCACTGTTACATATCTATATTCTTAATGACAACGACACTGCCATACTCGAGCTCTTGCAACGACCTAATGACTGCAGCTTACAAGGCGCCATAGATGCGCTTCAGGGCTCCAAGGTGGGATACATAGGAACAAAATCATAACCTGCGAATGCTCATATATCCTTTCTCTTTTAGCGCTACTATGCTGCATCTATTTTGTATCACACCAAACACATGTATGATAAGGTGCTCGAACTCTGGACAAAGTAAGCATCATTAAAATAAGTGAGGATTATGGCTAAATATATTAGGATTTATACGGGCGAATATGCCGACCCACGAATGACAGATGGACTGGGACAAATCAAGCGGCTGCTCCTCCAAGATATTCCAAACGACGAGCTGAGCTTGGAAGCAACAATGCGATATGCCTGGTGGCTATTGGGACGGAAGGCGGAAGACAGCATTGAAGTATTCATCCGGTCCCCGCGAGCACCCGAGATGGACATGGATGCCATCCTCAGCAGGCTCGACAAGGAAGCCAGCCCAAGCGCGCTGCGGACATACCTCGAGTATGTGGTCTGGACCCGGCAGAGCCAAAGTGCAGAGCATCACACACGGCTTGCCATCTTGTATTTAAACGACGTGGAACAAGTCGCACGAGAGCATACTGAAGAGTGCGGACGACTTGGTAAGACAATAATAATGAAGGAATGCATGAGGGCTCATTTTATCCACCTAGCGGACGAGTACAAGCTGAGTGGAAGAAGTCGGACGTTCGTCGAATTCCTAGGCGATCGGCGACAAAGCTCCGAGATAATCCGGCGACGTCTTTTGTTGATTCGTCTACTGCAACGTTCGCCTCTCTACGACGCACAAACAATCATGGACCGGGTGCAGCAAGACGATGCTTTATTCAATGTCGAGCGCGTCATTGTATATGGTCGAGTAAGTGTTAAAAGTATGGTCGAAGCACGAAGGAGAGAATATCTGATTGAGATGGAGTAGATGAAAGAGCATTCCAAAGCGTTGGCTATCCTCATCCATAACCTATGCGATTTTGCGGGGGCTGAGACGTATTGCGTGACAAATGGCGAGAGCGCGGGTACGTTACCGGATATGCCCACCACGAGCGCGCAAAGCATGCCACCAGCGCGCACTTCGTCCCTGAAAAAGAGAAAGGAAAAGCCTTTACCTGAGATGCCTACAGAAGCCAAACAGCCGACACCCGAGCAGATGAAGGAGCGACGCGAGCTTTTCGCTATGCTTCTGCGGACCTACCTCGATCTCCAGGACAGGTATGATTATAATAAAACGATAGGAAGTATGGCGAAGACTAATATGTCTTTGATACTTGTAGTGACGTTATGCTATCACGGACGATGCATCTGCTTGCGACCCAAGGCTATTATCTGGATATTCTCGAAGTATTGCAGTGGCTTCCAGACGACTGGCCGATCGCAACATTGCAGCATTTCCTAATCCGGTCGCTGCGGCGTTCGCTCCACGCTTATCGGAACGGACAAGTTGTGCTGGGCATCAGCCGAGGCGAGAATCTCATGGTGGGCAGTGAATTGGTGAATCTTTATAAGGAAATAGGTCCCACGACGGTCGATATTTACTCCACATGTCATCAATGCCACCGTCCTCTTGCAGAAAGTATTGTCGTTCGCTTGCCCAATGGCAATCTTTCCCATATTAAATGTTCAGAAGATTAATAAAATGCATTGTACGAGACAAAAAAGGAAGAAAAGGAAAGGAAAGGAAAGGAAGTGGAAGGCGGACAGAAATAATTGCTTGTTTTTAATCTTTTTTCTAGGTTGCAACACGTAATCTTTATTGTCTTCATGTGCAAGTTGTTGAAAGCTGCGCTAAATCATAAAAAATATGGATGGATGAAACGCGAGGTGTTGGGGGGTTAGCACTCGGCCTTGTTAAAAGTATGCGTCGTTCGTCCCAGATTATCGCCCCGGTGAAGATTAAAAGATGCCGCGTAGACCGTTTTTTCTTTCTTCTATATGCATGGAGCTGTTGAACTCTTAGCTTACCTTTAACCCCTCACTTCTGTTGAAAAGGTGGGTTTAAATGTTGCTTGAGAGAGGGAGACGCGCTTAGGCCTGGGCCTTCTGCGCACGGAAGTACTTGGCGACTTCCACGAGGTTGACGAGGGCAGCCTCAGTCTCGGGCCTAAGGAACAAGGATAAATAAGATATTGAACCAGGATACCCCAAATTAAAAACTTACCAGGCACGAGACTTGAGACCACAGTCAGGGTTGGCCCACAGGAGGTGTTCGGGAATGTACTTGAGCATGTCCGAGAAGCGCTGCTTCATTTCCTCAACGGAGGGGACACGGGGCGAGTGGATGTCATACAGACCGGGACCAATCTCGTTGGTGTACTGCTTCGACTCGAAGATCTTAAGAAGCTTCTCGTCAGACTTGGAGTTCTCGATGGTGATGACATCAGCTAAAAGAACGTAAGGATATATGAGTAACTTATGCAAAAAAAGGAAGATGACCTGAGCACGTACCATCAAGAGCAGCAATAGCATCGAAGATATCGTTGAAGTCAGAGTAGCACATGTGGGTGTGGATCTGGGTGTCATCACGGATGCCCGAGGTGGAGAGACGGAAGCAGGCGACGGACCACTCAAGGTAGGCGTCCCAGTCGGCACGGCGGATGGGCAGACCCTCACGGATGGCAGGCTCATCGACCTGAATGCAGGGGATACCGGCGGCTTCGAGGTCAACAACCTCGTCGCGGAGGGCAAGACCGACCTGAGCGCAGAGATCCTTGGCGGGGATATCATCACGGACGAACGACCACTTCATCATGGTGACGGGACCAGTAAGCATACCCTTCATGGGCTTGGAGGTCAGAGACTGGGCGTACTTGATCTCGTCGATGGTCATGGGGCCACGACGGGAAACATCACCAAAGATGACTGGGGGCTTGACGCATCGGGAACCGTAAGACACAACCCAGCCGTTCTCGGTGAAGTCGTAACCGTGGAGGAGGTGACCAAAGTGCTCAACCATGTCGTTACGCTCAGGCTCACCGTGGACGAGGACGTCAAGTCCAACCTTCTCCTGGAACTCGACAACCTTCTTCATCTCGGCCTTAATGAAGGCATCGTAGTCAGCATCGGAGAGTTCACCCTTGTTGTGCTTCTGGCGGGCAACACGGATCTCCTTGGTCTGGGGGAACGAACCGATGGTAGTGGTGGGGAAGAGAGGGAGCTTGAGCTTCTTGACCTGGGCATCGCGACGAGCAGGGAAGGGAGAGGCACGCTTCCAGGCCTCAGCGGGGATCTTGGCAACGCGGTCACGGACCTCGGGGTTCACGGTCTGCGGCGAGGTGCGGCGGGTCTCGACAGCAGCGGCGTTGGCAGAGAGAGCATCCTTGACGGACTCGGGGCCGTTGTTGATAGCCTTGGCGATGGTGGCAATCTCAGCGACCTTCTCAACGGAGAACGAGAGCCACGAGAAGAGCTCGGGGTTGGCAGCCTGGATCTTCTTCTCGAACGAAGTCGAATAGGGCGAATGGGCAAGCGAGCACGAGGGAGCAATGAAGACGCGGTCGGAGCCGAGGGCAGCGACAGCCTTCTGGGCAAGAGCAATCGAGTTGGCAAGGTTGTTGATCCAGATGTTACGGCCATCGACGAGACCAAGCGAGAGGACCTGGTTCTCACCGATCAAGGGCAGGATGGTGTCAAGCTCCTCGGGAGCACGGACGAGGTCAATGTGAAGGGCATCGACGTGGTCCTTGAGGGCGTAGATGTTGTTCTCGACGCGACCGAAGTAGGCGGCAACGAGGACCTTGGCGCCAGTGGCGGCGGCCTTGAGGGTCTTGTAGGCCTTCTCAAGAGCAAGCTTGACGTTGGCATCAAGATCGAAGATCAAGATGGGCTCATCGATCTGGACCCAGTCGGCACCGGCAGCAACAAGCTCCTTGATCAGCTCGATGTAGAGAGGCAGGACCTTGGGGAGGAGCGACAGGGTGTCGAAGGGCTCAGCACCCTTGGCGGGCTTACCGAGGTAGAGGAAGGAAACGGGGCCGACGAGGACGGGGCGGGTGTGGATACCGGCAGCCTTGGCAGCCTTGAACTGCTCAACAGCGCGGGGGTTCTGGAGCGAGAACTGCTGGTCGGCCTCGAACTCGGGAACGATGAAATGGTAGTTGGTGTCGAACCACTTCTTCATCTCCATGGCGGGGACGTCGACCTTCTCGGTGGTCTCGGTAGCGGGCTTCTGCAGACCACGGCCCATGGCGAAGTACTGCTGGAGGGGGTCCTTGATGTGCTGGTAGCGGGCGGGGATGGCACCGAACTGCTGAGCAGTGTCGAGAACACGGTCGTAGAGGGTGTACTCGCCAGAAGGAATGTGCTGCAGGCCTTGCTCCTGCTGCAACTTCCAGTGAGCGGTCTGGATACCGAGGACACCCTGCTTGAGGTCGGCCTCGGTGGTCTTGCCAGACCAGTAAGACTCGACAAGCTTCTTGAGCTCACGCTTAGCACCGACGTAGGGGAAACCGAGGTTAGTAGCGACAACCATTGTAAAGATGAAGAAAGATAGATGAAAAAAGAGGGAAGGAAGATCAGAATGTCATGCTTTTGACCCTTTTTATAAAATTTTTTTCTGGCCAGCTTCCCGCGTTCTTTTCGCACGCCCAAAAAAAAAATTGAGCAGATGAGATCGACGTTCTTGTCCCCTCCACCAATCAATGCGTAATCTGATCGCATCATCCCCGAGCTTGCCATCTTTTTTTTTTATATTTTTTTGACTGGGCGATTAGGCTCATCCAATCAATACGCTTTGCATCGGCTGGCCCCGCGCCCATGCATCTTTGCTGTCATATTGCTCCCTTCTTATCACTCAAGTTGAAATCTTAACGCAAACAAAGAAATGTTAGGACAAGGGGGGCTCTAGCTGTGACCACAACGCACAACCTCTTCTGTTATCTCATAAGACAATAGAATTACTGAAACTGATTAGATACCAGAGAAAGGACGGGGAAGAAAATAAAATGAATTTGAATATTAACAAAGATGGGTCACTAAAGAGAAGACATAAAAAGGAAGAAAACCTGAATAATATACAAATGAAGCTAGCTATGTAATTTAGTGGAGATCAAGCGAGTCGGCAAAACATGATCCAAGAGACAATCGAGGCAGCTGAGGGGGCTGAATGGATGCAGAAAGGAGAGGACGAGCAGAGTTCTTGTAAGCATGAACAGCATGGGCACTGTCGCCTGCAGAAACAGAAGCAGAGAGAGCGGGGACACCATGCCGCGGGCAAATGCACGCTGGACCAACCACAGGCGCCGAAGGAGCCTGTTCTTCTTCGCTGTCTTCGAAATAAGGTTGGGAAGGCGCGTCGTCCGAATTGGGTACGGGTGGCAGCTCTGCGTGCTTGTAGTACTCAATGTCAGGGCCCGAGGGCGCCCCTCCGCCTTGTTCATCTGGGGCACGCGGAGGAGGCAAAGACGGTGGGGGCAGCGGAGGTGGGGGAGGGAGTCGCTCAGTGGCGACGCGCTGTCGGTGGAGTGCGTACATAGTGCGGGGCGAAAGTACACTAGAGGAGGCCACTGTATTTTGAACCGAATTATTGGTCGAGAGGCTAATCGGCGACACTGCAAATGTTTCCTCCACTAAGGATGCGCTACCCGACGCCGCATGCTGTGGCAATAAGCTCGTCGCAGCAGGCAGGCCCGGCGCTGGACTGTACACGGGCGAGGCCGGCCGCGAGCGCAACGATAAGTTGGATGACCCACCTGAGGTTGCCGAAGTGAGACTGGGTGCTTCGCGGCTGCTCGTGCCGGACGCTTCTGAATAAAAGGACATTTCATCGTCACCATCATCGTCGTCATAGGAGTAAAAGCTATCATTGGATGAATCGTCTTCATCCTCGTCTGGGGTTTCACGATCTTCGTAGAGGCGTCTGAGCCATGGATCCACGCGCTGCGTGCTTGCTTCACGAACGAGGGAGGGGACACGTGAAGAAGGAGCCGGTTGGCGCCAGGACGGTGGTTCAGCAAATACATCGGAGCTGGCCATGGTATCCCGATCTTGCTGCTGATGTTGTTGCTGCTGCCGTCGTTGCAAATACTGCTGGCTGCGCTGCTGCTGACCTAACAACAGCACTTTGCTGCGGATCAAGCTGCGATCAATCATGGGGAGCGCCTCTGAACTAGCAACGCTGTTATGACGCGAAGAATAGACCGTATAGTTCAATGTATCGTCGGAGAGCGGAGCACGACTGTACCGCATCGCATTGGCCAAATCAATGTTAAGGGGGCGCAGCCTCCTTCTGGGCGACTTGGCAGGTCGTTCCGGTAAGCCCGCCGGCGTAGATGGGATACTGAGATCCAGGGCAGACACCGACTTACGCAGAGACATAGGACGCTCACCCAATGCAGACAGGGAGGGAGATTCAGCATGCTCAGCAGGCTGAGAGAGGTTGATGCTTGATGTGATGACGGGAAGGTGATAGGTGGTACGAGAGTGTCGTGGCACTGTGGTGTTGTTGCGATTCACGCGCGTTGTTTTAGGACTCTGCTGCCTTAGGGACTGGACGACTTGTTCACGCGTGGGAGAGATGAGAGAGCTGCCGGGTGGTGTGTCTATGTCCTCCTCATGGCTGTTGACCTGGGTCAACTTGCTGCTTCCCGCTGTCTTGTCTGGTCTAGCCGAGTCCACGGTGACGAGAGTCGGAAACGAGTGGGGCACGGTCTCAAGGTGGTACTTTTGGATGGGCAACAAACTTTCGTGGAAGGCGGGGCTTGTAGGCGAAAGATCATCGTCCGGGAATTCACAGGCCGCTTTGGGAGGCATTGCGTCGGGCAGGGTGGTAATGAGAATGGGGACTTTGGCACGGATATTCTCGAATTTTTGACCAAATTGGAAGGTGATTTCGAGCTGGTGGTATATCGACACCAGCGGTGACTCAACACCAAACGTTAATTGTTCTCCCAGATCGTGGCGCATTAATATCGGTTGTTTCCACGGTGATTCCTCAAGATCCGCCACTTGATGCAAAAGGCGTACTCCTTTGCGCTTGACGAACTTGGCGCAGCCGCGTAAGTCCTTTTTGTTAGTGTCAGCGGTGCGGCGGCGGCCGAATACATCGGTGGTTGTGCTGTTGCTGGTAGTGCCTTTTGATAGATGCACGAGATCAGCTTCTGATTTGGAAATACTCTCGCACCTAGAGAGAGCGATATCAGTGAGAAATCTATAAAAAGCTCATGGATTTCCTTGAACACACCTATAGACCTCAACCTGTAAGATCTGTGTGCGAATGCATTTCACAGGCTTCTGATCCGCGATGCAGAGATACTTTACGGTGAAAGGGATGTCGCCTTGATCCAAGGAGATGATGCGCGGGCAATCAACTTCATAGTGGAATTTTCCTGGGACTGTGTAGCGATACACGCGTGTACCCACCAGGGGTGAGAGTTCTTTGCACGGCAATAGGTGGCGCTGTAATACGATGGGATGTTCGGTTGTTACTGTTTTCTTTTGCAGGCCCATGCCAATAGTAATCGTGAGTTCGACCTTGTAGTTGACCGACGCTCGTTTTATGAGGAGTGAGCGTGGATAAACGTTGGGTATCTGCAGTTCCCATGGTATGACATGATCCCCGGCACCGAGAGTAGTACTCTTGTTGTCAAACAGGGACGACTTAATTTTAGGTAGCAACATAGTTTGTATGTCGACAACAAGATCACCCGCTGCGTGGAGACATACTCGACTGCTGCCCTTGAACTTGACGGTCATGCTGCGTATCTTGACCGAGCGCTCGAGGCTCAGTTTGACGCGGCCTTTGAGCAGACGATGTGGGCTTGTTGGCTTGGCGGGACCAATAAAGTCAATGTAGCCATCGTCAGGATCGATTTCAATGTTCTTGAAGTAATCTCGCATAAAGAGATTGGAATGGAGCAGAAGAGACGAAATGAAGAGCGAGAAGAGAGAATGAGAAGGACAATATAACGTATTCAACGTTGATGATGTTCATATTTGGAATGCCATTGTGACACCAATGAACACGAGATGACCAGCCACGCTAATACCTCGAATCCGGTTGAGAATGCATTCAGTATTTCATTTCTATAGTTGCAACAGGTAGAAGACTTTAAATGTGTTGCATACAAATATCTTTTTATCGCATCCATGCTGTGAGCGCGAATCGTCCATTTTTAGTGGGAAGCACAGCATGATTAACGACACCACTTAGGAAAATGACTAAACGGCCCATCATGGGTGGTACAGTGCGGTCTGCCGCATCTGTAACCCCGTTACTGCCATTGCGGCCAAATATCTTTAGCTCTCCTCCGTCGCCGTGCACCCATCCCGGGTTGAAATACAAAATGGCCGTGACACGTCGTTGATGAGTGTCTTCCGGATCGTCCGTCGGAAAAGCGTCTCTGTGTTTCTCATAACGCGCGTTTTCTGGGTGATAATACGCCAGTTGGTATTCCGTCTTGCCTCTCAGGCGGATCATGCTCGCCAGATCATGATGCAATGGGCCCGCAAAGAAATCCAGAACGGCTTGTAAATTGTGGGGATTGTCTCCGGTTTTCGGATCCAGCCTAACAGTTGACATATAATATGTTCATTAATAAATGAATATCGCTCCGACCTATCCTACTATCCTCTCCTTGGTTCTTCCTTCATGCGATGCGATGAAACTTACCAGGTAATGGTATCATCGCGTGCAGTACCGTCACGGTAGGGGTCGTCGGGGTCATCCTTTTTTATGTCGCTTGCTTGACAGAATTTGCCGCTGCTCAGCATGTCTGTGGCTTCCTGACGCGCATCTATTCCAAACATACGCAATCATCAGATACTGTTCATTATGTGCTTTCGATTGCGTTTGAGCATTTGAGTTACTTTTTACAGTCTTCAAGTCAATCAGACCGTCGATGGTTGTCCAGCCGTGGGCATATAAATCCTCGACCGCCTTACAAGGCAAGCATTTGAGTTCCCACTTTGGACTATTCGCTTGCGCACCAGTTGTGTTGATCTCGTGGTAAAACAAGCGCTGCGCAATGTACAGTGGATTCTCCTGTTCGTCGAGGTATTGCAGCAGTTCGTTTTCAGAGATCTCTTCCACAATCTCTTCCTCCTCCACTTCTTCCTCTGGATCATATTCATAGTCACTCGGTAGATCGCTCTTGTCATCCGGGAACTCCGGCAGATCGTTCGTAGTGCTTGTTGCTTTTAAAATACGTGACTCAAGCGAATCGACTTTGTCCATTCTAGTACTTTTACGTGAAGACTTTTTGATTGTGTGCGTGTGCTGTCAATAAAGCACGCGTTTTCATTGGGGTTCGGCAGCCGATGAACCAATTGGATTGATTACCGATGCTGGGGACATCTTTTTTCAACTTCAACGCAGATGGATGCGTTACTGACAGGACTATACATATGTCCTGACGTCCTGACACTTAACAAATGAAGATATTTCTCTTATGGGGATGCACTTATATGGATAGCAAAATAGGACGACATCTTATGATGGATATATATTACATGATATATGATTATAAAAAACAAAATGATATGCAAAATGAAATATTTATTTCCTCTATATTACACGGGTGGATAGATAAAGTTAAGTTACACTAGTTGATTTGTGGTCCAGTTAATTGTGGTCTTCCTCTCGGGAATAGTCATTCTCCTCCATCCATTTGCCGCCGAGACGTCTGAGCTTTATGGTAGTGAAAATCGTGAATGTAGTCATAGTCACCACGACGATCACCGTCATGATAGTGCCTGACAGGTATATCATATCCACAGGAATAGTTGTTGCTACCGTCAAGACAACGCGTACGATGAACTCTGCAAAGAGGAAAAAGCTCCAACCAGCGCTAAGGAGGTAATGGTAATAGCGTCCAGGACCGCGGACAGCATCCCACAACCAGTCCATAACAGGCATTTCATGTCGCACACCCTGTGCATCGTACCAAACTTGCGGCCCTGCGTCTTGATACATTTGCTGTCCAATAAGAAATGTAAGGGGACGCACATCGAACCAAGGTGTCCGTATTGGAAGTAATGACAATCCAAATAAGAGACCGATAGTAGCCGTCATACAAGAGTCACGGAGTAGCACGGCCCGCGCGTCACCTAATTTTTTTTTGAGATACATTCCAGGCAGCTCAATTGACTGATTGTGTGTACATTTTTCCCTCTAACGTACCTGATATGATGGATACAACAGCGGAAACCACGTACGCAACAACGACGAGACAACCCAGGATATCAACACGTCGCTTGTATATAAACTTGACGATGACGAGTAGGAATGGCGGAATGCCGGATATAAGCAAAGCATAGACATCCGGGAGGACCGTGCGTATAGCATAGTACAGAGCGAGCGGGAGGCCGATATCAATCGCGCTAACGATTACCAGGTTCAAGAGACGTTTCCTTGTGAACTTCTTGGCTTCTCTTGCAGCGTCTTCCCTTTGCTGTCGTTTTCTGTTCTTAAAGTCATCGGTACAGTTCAATGACTTTAGGCTACTAGTTGAAGGAGTATTGCTTCCGTCGGCTATTGCATTATCATTATATTCATGCCATGGCTCTGTCGTGTGGTCATTTGGATTTGCAAAGGTGAGGTTGCTTTGCTCCTCGTCAGCTTGTTTCCGTTTCTTCGTGAATAAGGAGATCATGGTATGAAGCAATAGAGGTTGAGTTGGATATTTATGCTGAGTTTGAGCTGGGGCATCACTGAAGCATGAAGCCTTTTATATGGTGTCAAATCATGCTTGGCATTCGCGCAGCCTTATTTTGCTCCCGTGGCTGAGTTGCCATGGGGCTATGACGAGTACCACAGTCTTGTTCTGCGGATCATGACAAACAATGATGTACACGACGTTACAAATGATAGAATAGAGCTTATAAGGCTCTACCATGGGTTGCTTTTAGCAAGACGATATTGACTATGGAGTACAATAGTTCCGCTATCGTGTCTTTCATTCGAAATGCATCAAATTATGTTACATGTAAACTGTAGTATCTGTTCGATATGGCCGTGCCGGGCGAAAATTGGCCGGCGTAGTTACACAAGATCACAGCCGCTCGGTCACTTTCGCCAAATATGGTGATAGCGTTGAGAAACTTGCCATTTCTCCGTGCTTTCCAGGGATCCATGTTCCACTAACAGGATCATTATATTCTCGGCGTTCGCTTTATCGGATTCCTTTTTTGCATGCATATATCGTATTCTTTTTTATCTTATAAATCAAAGTGCGCCTTATGATTAAGTAAATTATCAATGACTTTTTTTGCGAAGGTGAAACGGATAAGACATATCAATTTTATATTTATATTGGCCTGTATGATAACCGCAGTACGCGTGCTTATTTCCTAAGGCAAAAGACATCTTCGTGCCAAAGAGTATATGATATAGATACAGAAATATTTATTGCAAAGAGTGACTTTGATATGGTACAGATGATGAAAGGATACATATAATATCACAAATGAACAGTGAGACGAAAGGTGTCCATACCGCTTATCTAATACTGTGCGGGAACAGAGGAGAACTTTTGCGCGTAGTTATTCACTTTCATCCACCGGTCACCGACCCTTTTCAGATAAATGCTGCCAATGATGCTCCCAGTCGACATAATGACAATGACAACGACCGTGATAATAGTGCCGGTCAAAAAAATGGCGGAGACGGACAACGCTGACAGTTCGACCAAGCAGACGCGGATAATGAATTCCGCAAAGAGAAAGAAACTCCAACCACCGGTCAGGAGGTAATGGAACTTGCGAGTCGGGCCACGCACCACGTCCCACATCCAGTCCATAGGGTTCATCTCATGTCGAACACCGTTCTCGTCGACCCACTCTATTGGTGGCGCTTCCTCGTTAATTTGGTGGCCAATAAGGAAGGTGAGTGGACGAATATCAAGCCACGGCGTCCGAACGGGAATTAGGGTAATGCCAAAAAGAAGAGCAATCACGGCGGTCGTGGCAGAGTCACGGAGAAGTGCAGCGCGCGCGTCACCTTTACATACAATGAAACGTTGAATATGAGTATACTTCATACACGTTCGCTTGCTTTCATTACCAGAGACGATGGAGACAACGCCCGAGACGATAAAGGCAATGACAATAAGAACGCCAAGCATATCGACCTTGCGCTTATAAACGAATTTGACAATGACATAGATAAGCGGAGGGATACCAGAAATCAAGAGAGCGTAGACATCAGGAAGCACGTTTTTCAGCCCATAGTAAAGGCCAAGAGGCATGCCGATATCAATCACAAAAACGGCGAGGAGACTCCAAAGACGTCTGATGTTGAACTTCTTTTGCGCTTTCTTTTTATCTTCTTCATGCTTTTGGAGTCGAGCGCGTTCATCCTCGGTGAGAGGCATCATTGGCCTTGTGCTGTCATTGGCATAGTCCGTCTCCTCATCGTGCTGCAGCTCGGCTTCAGCCTTTCGCAGGGCCGTCTCATCTTCGTCTTGGCGTTTCCGGTACATGTTGTAAGTAGGCATGGTAAAATAAGTTGTGAGAAATCTTTTGCAGAATACCGCTTTTATAAACCCCACACTCTCTTTTTTTAGAGCTGCCCAGTAGGTCGGGCGAGGTCGCGCATCACCGGCATCGGATCCGAGTACACAATATTTTCATGGGCTGAGTTCGTCGCGTTTCACAAATGAAAAAAAAGCTTATCCCCTTTCTAACAATGGGAGTTCTGCCTTACATTGTGAGTCTCTTAAACTGCGTTACATATCCATATAGTACTTTCAAAAGCTAAAAGGTGTATGAAAATGAGATATGTCACCTTGACCCGCACAAATGCTATAAAAATGGCAAGCGCGAACTTGACCAGCTTGAGGCCACTGAATGACATTATTGTTTCATATTCCAAATGAAGACATTTTTCTCTGCGCGGGTAACACGAGATCGTGAAATCGGTTTGGGATGCTACGGATCTTTTCCTGGGGATTACAGAAAGAAGTGGCGCAAGGCACACGATGCAGAAAACATCGTGTACGTCGTATTTTTGCCAGAATGGTCCACCATAGATTTTTCAAAGGGAGTCTCACAAAAACAGGGATGTCACACGGATCCTACCGCTAAGAATATTGATAACGTCCCGTTTACTTCGGCGTCTTTAGCAAAGACGGAAAGGATCCAAGGAAGCCACACGTCGGCACGCCTGCTACGGAGTGACGCCCATGATGTCAATGCTCATTTTGGGCTACGGCACTAAAACTTTTTAGGTACCCTAGGGAGGACCCCACTATCTATAGAAATTTCGCGGTGCTGATCGGCTGAGCCTTTAGAGTTGGGCCAGCCACACTGATGCACCTTGGCAGAAGGCTGTCTATGCAAAGCAGCGGTCAATCACGGACAAATAAACCCAAAGATGGTATTTTTTCTGGTGAACCCATCTCGCCCTTTGGCGTCTGATCCAGGCACAGAAAATTTATTCGTTTTACTCTGTCAACTCGGTGATTTGCAAGGCAGGCAAAACAAAAAAGAAACAGAAAGAAATATGATGGGAAAGCCCTGGTATTTCCATTTCTGATTTAACATCGTCACTGTGTTACTATGCTTGAGTAAAAACTGATACTGTAATCTGATTCTGTTACTTACTTCGACCTTATTGTGCAAGTCATCAAAAGGATAACCAAAAGCAAGTAGATAGCAACTGGGAGCCGGTATCTACGGTGGCAGCTCTGATTGGAGTATCATGTTTCGTCGTCGTCGTATCACTTCCAGGAGCAAAAATGAGCTATGAACTTGCATATAAAGAGTAAAGTTATATATAGATCCCATTGCTACGTGCATGTTATGCATGTCGTGCTATAGTCTTATAAATACTTTTATCAGAATATATCAGTGCGCGCCTTAAAATCCATGGTCTACCGCTAATAATAAAAAATGTCTGCAATAACTTGCTATAGACGTGCCCGTTCTGATCGCTGTTCCTTGTCACGTGGTCTCGGTGACGAACAATGACCACAAAATAGAAGCCAAAGCTGGTATGCAGATTCAGCTATTATGTCTACATTATGCATCCTTGATACCGTTTTCAAAAGGTATGTGGTAAATGGCTCCGAGGGCTGATTTCTGCCAGCTTATTATCAGGCCCAGACATCTGGCTTAGATATTATGTACTATGCGTCCTGATACCTGACAGAATTTCCATATTGTTGGCATTATATTCTTCTGATAATAGAGGTATCGCTGGCAGCAAAGATGACGGTAAAGTTGTGCGCAGTCCCACTTGCAGAAAAAGAGGATCGCTGCAGCCATAATAGCTGTTAATGTGGACCATTATGATACAGTACTGTACGTATCCGTTGCTTGCTTCCAAGCGTTCTGTGCCTTATTATGTCACCATCAGGGTGAAGGGTGCTGAAAGTATGGTACTTGGTTCGTATATATACATACATGGGAAGGTTTGAAGCTACGTTGTACTAAATGCTTTCCTCCCCAAAAGACCCTTTAGAAGTCCAGCCTTTATAGCTCGCATAAAAGCTTTGTGAAAACAGAAGAGGGATGTGTAGCAAAGGAAAAAGGGTATCTACACGTCTTTCTCGATCAGACTCTCTTTTCTGTCGGCGTACTCGGTCTGACGGATCATGTTAGCTATATTGATCATTCCATAAGCTTATTAAACCTACCCAGCTACCATCATAGACGGCAATGCGATTGGCACCAGCGCGTTCGAGGGCCATGTAGAGGATAGAGGCAGTGATACCACTACCACAGCTGGCAACAATTTCGCCGTCCAGTTTAATACCCTTTCCCTCAAATATGCGACGTAAATCCTCGGGTGCAAGCAGATCACCGTCTTGGACGACCTCATTGAAGGGAACGCTGAAGGAACCTGGCATGTGACCCGAGCTCAGGCCAGGTCGAGGCTCAGGCGCCTCACCCGTAAATCGCGGGTTGGGACGGGCGTCCAGAACTTGAGCAGGTTTGCCACCTTGTTTGGCATTTGCAAGTACTTGTTCGTAGTCACGCACGAGTTGAACATTCAACTGAGGCACCTTGTACTCGACCGCTTGCACAGGCGAAGGATCACCGCTCTCGAGGGGACGCTTCTCGGTTTCCCATCGGGGCAAACCGCCTTGCAATACCGCTACATCTTGGTGACCAAATGCCTGGAAATAACGAAGGTTGAGTGGAAAGGAACATGTGATTCGATTCTTTCTGTATGTACCTTGAATGTCCAGTAAACGCGTGCAGCAGAGAAGAAACCAGCCGAATCATACACTACGACGGGGTCTTGGTGCGTAATACCCAACTTGCCTGCATAGGCGTCAGTATTCTCATCCTTCCTTATATGACGACTCTTACCGACAGCGGCGGCAAAAGCCTCTGGAGTTGGCAACATGTGAGGCAATGAAACAGTGGTGTCCTTGATTTCGTCAATGCCAAAGAAGCGAGCGCCGGGAATGCGTTTGTTGAGGAACTCTTGGTAAGGGTCACGGTTTGCGTTGGGCATGTGCCACGACCCATCGAGGACCTTTACACGTCCCTGGGAAGAAGCAAGCTCCTGGGTGGAAATGAGGCTGCTGAATGAGCGTCGCCCTGTGCTCATGCTAAGACCTATATATTTTATAATATAAAAGAAAGTTATGCTTATATATCCTGTCTTCTTTTTTTTTATACCGAGATATTACCTCGAAGTGGAGTGGAGTTCCGTACCGCTGAAAACATGATGGATTAAGAAAGACTATCGTGGCGAATTATGAGTGTGAAAGGACGTGTACTATCTGTCACACCATGCGAAGCCGGCCCCATTCCATTGGTTCATGTTATGCAATGTAAAGTTTTAGTCCAGATAATCTGTAATGAGATTGCATGTATTATGTGCCGCTCACAAGCAGTGTATGCAGTGCTCGTTGGTATATATGAGTGACCGAAGTGAGAAATGAGCTAAGATGGGATGTAATCTAACTGTGTAGTATCTTAAAATGGTATACCAAAAGTCGCTGCAGACACCTTACTCTGGCGGTAGTCTGCTCTGCTACGACTGTTCATGGTGTAATCGAAGGGATCTTCTCTGCCGGAAACAAGCGTCCCAGACTTGCTCATTTTCGGCATGATGGGGTATTGCGGCTCGGAAGGGGAGGCAGTCGTGCTCGATTTGGAAGCTGCCAACCGTCTTAACGTAGATGACGACCCATCTGAGTCTGTGCGTTGTAACTCATGAGACCGTCGGTTGTCTCCCATTTGCTGCTGTTGATGCTGCTGTTGTTGCTGCTGAAGCATCTTTTTAGCATTGATCATGACGCGCAGGGCGCGGATCTGCAATGCTGTGCGACATGTCAGCGCAGCAGTCTCGTAAACCATGCTTGCTGTAGAAATCGTCAAGATCTGGTGCAGCGCATGTGTGGCGAGCTGTACAAGTCGCGGCATTTTATACATATCGGCAAGGAGTAGAAGGCGAGTGAGAATATGGGGTTGATGCTGTTGTGCGGTCATGAGATGGTCGGTATAGATGTACTGAAGAAAGGCAAGAGAGACGGCGTAGGATTCGGGAATCGTCAAGGTCCGGCTGTTGGATGGATTGTTATCGCGCAGTTTAGAAAAGAAAGGCCAGCGTCGGGCCAGTATGGATGCATTGGCGGGAATCGATTTGCCGTCCGAGGTAATGAGTTCAATATCAGCCATGCTGGGCTCGTTCAGCATGCTGAGACCGAGCTCCTGGGCGATTGGCACACAAGTCTGTGCGGGATAAGTGTAGATACCGAATGCTTCCATGTTGACCGTAGCCAGGTGATCAAAATTCAATTGGCGGCGGTTGTAATCGTCGAGCAACTGGCGGTCGCGGTTGCCCAGTACGTAGAAAGTCTGGTTCTCTTCACCCAGTATGCCACGGTTCCACGATCCGGAAGCGAAAATAGCTCCTGTGTCGATCCGCATCCAGACAAGGTTCGCTAAATTCAGGGCCCAGATCTGGAAAGATCGGTGGCTCGGTGTCAAATAGGTGCCTGTCAAGATCATGTGGTGACCGAGAAGATGCGCAGAAGGAAACCGAAGCCCAGGGGGAAGTGCCGCGCCCGACATATCGCCCGAATGGTCCTTTCGATCTCCATTGACCGCTCCGGGCCGAAGCGGGTGGAATGTGTGAAGGTCGCGCACGACCTCGGCAAAATTGTAGTTGGAGTAGACGCAGACCGGCACATCGTCTGTTGGAGCCGTATTGGGAGAAGCTGTAGAAGGAGAAGCAGAGGGTCCGTCTTGCCAGAAAGGTGCAGGCGTGGTCGCATTAGAAGATGTGGGACTGCAGGCGACAGAACGATACGCACCATATTGTCCATCGAGTGAGCATCCATGAACCCATGTAAAGGATTGCAAGTCGAGGACGTTGATCTCCTTGATATACTGGTTCGCCATGTCCTGACCTCCCATTACAATCAGCTTGTTCTGGTTGGTAACCGCCAGATGAGCATAACGAGCCTCCGGAGCGTAGACGGAGGGGGCAATGTCTGGATAGACCCAATTCAAGGTGTTGAGGTTCAAGAGAAGGACATCATCGAGTGCACAGAGGTCCTGTGTCCCGGAAATGTAGCTCATGCCACCGAATATGACCATGTAATGCTTGTGAACCGTCGCTGAATGGAAATACCGCGCACGCGGCTGTGGAGCGGATGGATTGTGTTTCTTCCAGACGAGGCTGGACAAGTCCAGGACGTACAGGTCGTTGGACATTTCACGAGACGGGGTGTGCCGACCACCGAAAACATAAAGGTGGTCCTTCACAATGAGGGTCGAGGCACCCACAAGAGGCGGAGGAATCTCGCCTGAGGTCGGGCGCGTCTTTATGGTGAGATCGGCAATGGACTGCATTCCAGGGCTCATGACAGGAACACACGCAATACGATGAGGGACAACAGTTGAAAAGGACAGGAAGGAAAGGAGAGGTGCAGGAAAGAACCCTCGAGAAAAGGAGTCTGGAGCATTTGGCTCTGTCGCTTTTTCTCTCTCTCTCTCTCTTTCTTTCTTGCGGACTTGTTCGAATAAGGTCTCTGTGCACGGTTGCACGAGCCAACTTGAATTTGACACACCCTAAAATGCGTTAGATGTTCAATTGTGTCTTTTGCTACTCTACAGAAGAACCGGTTCTCCTTTGCATCCCGCTAGCATCAAATTATCATGATCGGACCATCCTGTATCCCTATCCTTGTTTCTATCCGTCAAATTGAACATCATCGTTTTTGTGCATTTTTTTAACATTAAGGTTGAAATTGTAGCAATAATCAATTGCTGCAGTGCCGTGCTATCTGCTTGTTATTATCGCCCGATGTAGCTTATTATGCAAGTACTGTACCTAGGATTATCGTGTCTGCAAATGCAGCCTGCTGATCATCTTGAATTTGGAATTCTCCGTGTCAGGAATTCACTTTTTCCTTCTGCTACACTAGCTATTTAAGGACTAACATTTATGGACATTTTGCTTGGTTGTGGCACGCCACCTACTGTTCTGATGATACTTTCTGTATCACAAGAAACCTTATCAAATTCCCAAAAGTCACGGTCGAAAAATTAGCATATGATGATGCTTCTTCTTTGTAGTATTTCAGGACAAAGTATCAGCAGCAATAAGACCGTCCCGCAAATGAGTTAACAAGCTTGGGCCTGATGCAATAGTCTTCTGACAAATAGATGATGCGACATACAATCTCCAACCATACTCCGGACGCAGTATCTAACACGTTTGACAAATTTGGAATACCATCACGATTGCGCAGAAATCACCAAGGAAAAGGAGGGACTACCATCAGCAGAGCGCAATCTGTCAATAGACTTTCGTATGTGCAACGGGCCATAAATAATGAGGAATAACGGGTCACTACTTTTAATTGGCCCGTGCGACCTTCTAATGCACATGCATTTCGGCGAGCAAGAGGAGCGATTATGCCATTTGTACAAAGACGATTAAATTATGAACAAGACTTGGCAAATACCCCAGAGTTTTCATAGGCTCTCCTATGTTTGAAACGCCCTCTACTGGCTGGCTGATGAAGACATTGCCATGGACACCGGCTAGCATAACGTGCTCACCTCACTTCTATAAGTTCGTCTCATATATATCGCCGAACTTCCATTAAGCTTTACCATGCGTGTAATTTGTTTATTTCGATATGCACATCCAGAAAAGCATTTATCAATTTTATTTCCCCTCTAACAATGGCAATGGCTTTTACTTGTATTTCTATTCCGCATTCCAGTTGTGTTGCCTGCTATTCGGAAGGAAGGTATGTCAAGAGCCACCTTCCCGCGATAAGCAGATCAGGGCTGGCCCAATAGATGTCGGCGATAGTGAGGAACCAATCAGCGCAGTTCATAACCAGGACGAAAATTTTTTTCGTTCTCAGCAAAAGATATAAAAAAGAGGGCAAAGTAAGCAATTTCTTTTTTCCTCAGTTTCGTACTCTACAGGATCTGTATGCAGTACACAACCAGTCTCGGTTTCCTAAACCAGACACACATTGCCGGTCAGTGGATGATGCTGCCACCTTCCTTTGAGTGACGGGTGTCGGGTTGTCTCGTATGAGACTTCCTAGACAATGGATGATCTCGCACTTTTCCTTTATGGACTGTGCAGGAAGGCTTGGCTTTCTGATGGCCTACCCTTTTTATAAAAAAGTTGAAAATGATAAAAAGGAATAGAGTAGACCAAAAATCAAATAATACACACAGAATTATAACCTCGGATGGGTTGATGATCGGTCCCTTGGTTTGTTGTTCAGGCTCCAACCAAGCCATCCAATGTGCGCTGCGACTCGTCTATATTAGTCCTGTAAAAAAGCTATTCAGGTCGAAACGCGGACGGTCGTGGCATCGTTTTGATTCTTTGAATTTTCAAAGAATGTTTCTGCGCCACACTAAATCGAAATACAAGGGATTCCACGGTAATGATCTATGTCAATGGTAGCACATGGTGCATTTAGTTACGTACGCACAGGTATAAATAATGTACGTAGCTAACAATTCTATCACTCTCACTCACTCACTCACATACACACACACGCACACACTCTATACATAGCGAGAGTACATATGTACTACCGAAAGGCAAACGTATCATGTCATTTTGCAGGACAAAGTATGCGGTTGTCCACGATGCTACCGAAGATACATACGTCCACAATATGTGCTGAGTACTACATTTATATACGGTTACGGCGATCTAACCAAGAAGGCTCATCAAAACTGAATTTGATTGATAAGGGTACATGCGATTTCTTCTACCGAAAATGTATGATAGGAGATATGCGCTACTATGGCACAACTGTATCAGAGATCTCTTATTTATTCAAGGTTTTATACCATAGACATGGACATGTCAAAAGCGAAAAAGAAACATTTTCAATTTCATCTAAGTAGCTTCTGAGCAGGACGAAGTAATGATGAGACTCGGCAACTAAGGTTATTGACGAGACAAACCATAAAAAACGTGCATCTATAAGCATCATAGCACGTTTAATTCATAACGGTTTTTATCGCTTCAGAGGCGCAAACGATGCAAGCCCGTATGTCGAGGCCGATCGACGCGTCTTTGTACCTGTAGCAACCCTTGCACGGTATCTAGTTACCATGATCGCCACTGGGTGCTAGATGGGTAAACCGTACTATAATAAATAACTAATCCTGCGTTGGCTAGCAATCAAAGGACTCTGAGAGATGATGGCAGGATGTACTGGATCAGAAAGCCAGCTTATGTAGGAGTCAAAATTCAGTGGAGAGAGACGCGCAGAAATTGTTGTCGCGTCGCACTATTTTTATTTTCTTTCCTTTTGCCGCTTCTTGTATCGGAAGATGTCGAACGTAAGGATTATCTTGAATCCAAACAGGAGTATAATAACAACTGGCTAACCAATACTTGATAGACTTCTCCTATGGATGTTGATCACAAGATGGAGGATACACCAGTAAGATTCATATGACGATTCTATTGAATGGGAACTCATGTTTAATAATTCTCTTTGATCAATAGGTTGGTACTCCCTCTGCTCAAGTAAGACTCCTAAAGTCAGTTGATTAGACAACTTCGTATTTACGTACGCTTTTTACCAGGCGTCACCTGCGATGACTCCTATAGAGTACAAAGAGACGGACGCTTCAACGGTACGATCGCAAGCTGCCATTCAAGCTGTCTATAGATGTGACTGACAGGTTGACCATTCAATACAGTACGAGGGTCGAGTGAAGCGCTACCGCTATTTGCTTGGCCAGACAGAACTCTTTGCCCATTTCTTGGATTTGAAGTCTGACAAGGACGACGCCTTGAAAAAAGTCCTGAAAGAACAGCAGAGCAAGAGCAAGGCGGAGGAGGGGTAAGGATATCACTGTTGCTCTTTTATAAGTAAAAAAATTTATTGACGTACGGCTATATCAGTTCTCGCCGACGACGAAAGACCGAAAAAGAGGAAGACGAAGAGATCCTCAAGGACGAAGAACACGAGGGCGATGAACAGCTTACCGTATTCACGGAATCACCAGCATGTATGTCATGTCTTACGTCGTTATTTCAGGTCATTTATTGTCATTATTAGATGTCACGGGTGGTACGCTCCGTGATTACCAAGTACAAGGTCTGAACTGGATGGTATCTCTGTACGAGAATGGCATCAACGGTATTCTTGCAGATGAGATGGTATGTCAAAGTCCGGACTGAAAGAAGGAGGATTTGCTCACCTGCACCAGGGTCTCGGTAAAACGCTGCAAACGATCTCTTTCCTCGGTTACTTGAAACATTTGCGAGGCAACAAGGGACCCCACCTTGTCGTTGTCCCCAAGTCAACCCTGCACAACTGGAAAAACGAATTCGATAAATGGGTTCCGGATTTCGACGCTTTCATTTTCCACGGTGACAAGGAAGCAAGAGTATGTCCATAGCTTACTGTTTCTGGCATGCATGACTCATTCTATTGTAGCAACAACTGATCAACTCACGCCTGAAAGATGTCAACTTTGAAGTCTGCATTACGTCTTATGAGACGTGCTTGAAGGAGAAGACGCAGTTCAAAAAAATTTCGTGGAAATACATCATCATTGACGAAGCGCATCGTATCAAGAACGAGAACTCGATGCTCTCGCAGATCGTTCGTATCCTCCAATCCAAGAACCGGATGCTTATCACTGGCACGCCACTTCAGAACAACCTACACGAACTTTGGGTACGTCAAAGAGAAGTGTAAATATGCTTCTGTTGATTACTTACCAATTCATCATGTTAGGCTCTCCTCAATTTCCTTCTTCCTGATGTCTTTAGCTCCTCAGAGGCATTTGACGAGTGGTTCGAGAACCAGGAAGGCGACCAAAAGAAAGTCATTGAACAGCTACACAAAGTGCTCCGTCCTTTCTTGTTGCGTCGTCTCAAGTCCGATGTCGAAAAATCGCTGCTCCCCAAAAAGGAGATTAACGTGTATGTCAAGATGAGTGCCATGCAACGCAAATGGTATCAAAGGATTCTCGAAAAGGATATTGATGCCATCAACGGTAAGAGCTCTACTTGCTACTTGCCAAACTGAGTCAGTTGCGCTAAATATTATACCATAGGCGCTTCGGGCATGTCAAAACGTGAGGGCAAGACACGTCTTCTGAACATTGTGATGCAACTTCGCAAATGCTGCAACCATCCCTACCTCTTTGATGGCGCTGTAAGTTCATCATCGAGTGTTCTGAATTTTTGTGCTTATTGAGATACATATAACAGGAACCTGGTCCGCCTTATACTACCGATCAGCACATTGTCGATAATGCAGCCAAGATGGTTGTTCTGGACCGTCTTTTGACGAAGCTGAAGGCGCAGGGCTCGCGTGTCTTACTGTTCAGTCAGATGAGTCGTGTCTTGGATATTCTCGAGGATTACTGTTGGTGGAAAGGTTACGGTAAGTCAGTTCGGTATAGAAAAAGGAACCGAGGTCTGACAAGTAATCATAGAATACTGCCGTATTGATGGTCAAACTAGCCAAGAGGACCGTATCGACGCCATCGATGAGTACAACCGTCCTGGCAGCGACAAATACATCTTCTTGCTCACGACAAGAGCGGGTGGTCTCGGTATTAATCTGACAACTGCGGACATCGTCATTCTCTTCGACAGTGATTGGTATGTGATTTTCCTGGTAAGCTTCTTATATAACTGACTATTGTATAGGAATCCTCAAGTGGATCTTCAAGCTATGGATCGTGCTCACCGAATTGGCCAGACGAAGCAAGTGTGCGTTTTCCGTTTCATTACAGAGGTAGGACCTTCTACATGATTGTATGCAATGGCTGGCTCACACTATTATCTAGAATGCGATTGAAGAAAAAGTTCTGGAGCGCGCTGCCCAGAAATTGCGTCTTGACCAGCTCGTGATTCAACAAGGCCGCGCTCAGCAGTCGCAAAAGGGTAAAAATGGATACATATTCTGGCTGATCTTTTCTCACCTCGTACACAGCACCTAGCAAGGATGACCTGCTCAACATGATCCAGCACGGTGCTGAAAAGATCTTCAAAGATGCCGAGGGCAACACCAAGGACGAAGATGATATCGATATAGAAGAGATCTTGCGCCGTGGCGAAGAAAAGACTCAAGAACTCAACAAGAAATACTCCAACCTCAACATTGATGAGTTGCGGAACTTCACATCTGAAAGCGCATACCAGTGGAACGGTGAAGATTGGAGCAATAAGGTTTGTTATCATCTCCAGAATAGGAATATTTCGACTAAAGCAGACGTCCTGCTTGTAGCGAAAAGCCGGCGGCGCTGGTCTCTCCTGGCTTGGCCCGGCTAAGCGTGAACGCAAGGCCAACTACGCAGTGGACGACTACTATAAGGAGGCATTACGGATTAGCACCAAGACGCCATCAACCAAAGCTCCCCGCGCAAAGCGCTACTCTGCGTAAGCTATCCCCATTGTTATATTGGGCACACACTAAAGACTACCATCGTTTTCTAGCGAGGACTTCCAGTTCTATCCTCCGCGCCTTCATGAGTTGAACGAAAGAGACACACTTTATCTTCGGGTATGATTGTGGTCGAGGAAATTGCAAAGCCATATATTGAAGAACATTGATAGAAATCGCTCGGTTACAAAATCCCCCCGGTTTCTGACGAAGGCGATGCAAAGGTCGTTGAGGAGCTCGAGAAGGAGCGCGCAGAAGAGCAGAAAAAGATCGACGAAGCAGAACCTCTGACCGAAGAAGAAGAGGAAGAGCGCAAAGAACTTTACCAACAGGTGAGCACTTGCTACATATTTGATGACAGTCAGGCTCAACAACGCTATGCGCAGGGATTCCATAACTGGGGCAAGAAGGACTTTATGAACTTTATCAATGCCTGTGCGAAATACGGTAGAAAAAACTTGGAAGCTATCGCTGCCGAGACCGAAGGCAAAACCCTGGACGAAGTTAAGAAATACTCTAAAGCCTTCTGGGCTCGGTACAAGGAGATTTCGGGTAAGTGATCGGGAGATTTAAGAGTAAGGCGACTGAACAAAGGACATGTCATAGACTACGAGCGCCATATTACCAAGATCGAGCGTGGTGAAAGTGAGCTTGAGAAGATGGCGGACATCCAGGAGCAGCTGACGGAGAAGGTGTCCAGACACCGAGTCCCACTGCAGCAGCTCAAGATCCATTACACACAGCCAACCAAGGGCAAAAACTATACAGAAGAAGAAGATCGGTTCTTGCTTGTGATGTTAGAGAAGTACGGCTATGGTACAGAGAATGTGTACGACCACATCCGGCGTGAAATCAAGAACTCTCCCATGTTCCGGTTTGACTGGTTCCTCAAGTCGAGAACTTCGCAAGAAATCGCACGGCGGTGCAACACCCTGATTGGATTAATCCAAAAGGAGAATTCCGAGCTGGAAGAAAGTGCACAGGAGGAGAAGAAAAAGAAGACAGCAGCTAAAACAGGCACTCCCACGCCACGGGCACGCGGCCGTCGTTAAGGATGAGAGAGGGGAGGATGTTATTAGAAAAGACAGGGTTCATATCTACAAATAAAAGTACAGTTTCATTGTTTACAGCTGAAATGACACGTATGAGGGAGGTCTGGCCTCGTCATAAGGCGGAAGTGGATGGTCGATGGTGTCGAGAGAAGAGCGGAATAACCTTGGTTTGGTAAACGGGGTGGTATCTTCAGTTATTGAAGGGTGCGTGAAGGGGAGAAGATTGGCAGGTGCAGGCTCACCCACAGGCAACGTTCCAAGAACAATCGGTAAGACGATGGACTTCTTCTTCTTTTTCGTGAGGTGTCTCTTTTTTGATGCAATGATGTGAAGAGAGTAATGGATTTGAATGTGCTTAGCATAGGTAAGCGTGGGAGATATGCGCTGTGGCAACGGTAATGCCAAACGGCGCACATGACTTTTTTCCGTCCGTGCAACCACCACCGTTTTTAGATGGCGAAACCCAGAAGTGGTAATTTTCGACTGACGATGCAGTGCCATTCCAATCGTATACGTTTCCAAACTGGAATCAAGAACGTCAATATGAATGGCTGTGGGAGAAACCGAGACTAGGCGGACCCAGGCTTGGTTCTCCTGTAAAGAACGCGGGACGGGTGGGGTAGGCACAGCCGGGCGGAAAGACACATAGCAAGGCTCCGTTTGAAATGGGCGGTCTCCCGGTCGTTCAAGTGAAGCAATGAGCTCCATGACAGTTTGATAAGCTTCCTGACCTGTATGAGGCGCGCTGCATGTCGTCGCATAGTTGACCATGGGCATTTCGCACCAAAACGGGAAAAAGTGTATGCCACTCTCCAGGACAGGCCACGTCGTCGCAGTGGGTGTTTGGCCCCATATCAAAAGTCGGACAGAGAATATCATGGCTTGCTTTTGGGTACGTCCCCATCCCATCGCATCATAGTTGAGTCGTTCTGAGTCACGATATCAGGGTAAGAGACGAACGTGTTACCAGTCAGTCAGTCTGATTATGACTCACCTAGTCCTCGAAAAGTGAGTCTCAGATGCTGTGCCGCCAGCGGCTCTGCGAGTTGAAGATGGATAGTGCCCTGGAACATGGAACCGGGACCGCATTCAAAAGTGTCGTGCATGCTGGGCTGGATGCTGAAGCGCACCGGGGCACGCCGGTAGAGGGGCGAGAGCCGCGGGATATAGCGCGTCGCTTCGGGCGTATGGGGTGAATGGTTGTAGGCAGCTAACGGAGGTGCGTCGCGTACATCTTGAACGGACAGACGCCGCTCCAAGACGGCCGTAGACATAGTAACGAGTGGTACGGGTTGGAATATATGTGTACAGTAGTGAAAGAAATAAAAAAAGAAACTAAATGCGGGGCGCTTTCCATGGGCGGGATACAAAATATGAGACGATGATGTTGCTCAGCGTCCTTCCCCGTAGATCCGTGTTCGTATCTGTTATTAGATCTCGGCGGATAATGATTTTGGCGCTCCTTCTTCCCCTTTTTCATTTTAGTGTGCATTTTGTTTTATCCGGGCCACTGTGAAGGGAAATTGGTGGAGTACATTTGAGATTCTCGCTTGACGTGCATAAAGCGTTCATAAATCATAAACCAATGGAAACTTAGTAACAACACCCGTGCGGCCCATCCTCCCTGAAGGAATCCTTAACCGCCGGTGCCATCAATTGTGAAAGCACCATAACGAATAGCAGCATCTTTGGCCGTGGATTGCAAGTATGCTGCCGAAGAGAACGATGTCAGCCGCTGAGCCAGTGGGATCTCGTTTATTATTTTAGCTTTTTTTTTTTTCTTTTCTTTTGTTCCTCGGCCTCGACTGATAATGCACCATAAAAAAAGAATCCCAGCAGCTTGGTATACGCTACTATCGCCATATTGACCCGCAATACTCTCACCATTACAATGCGCTAATGATACATAGCTGAGACGGCACTATTCGCATATCTACGTTACAGCTGAAAGTTGACGTTGAATAATACCAAAGGAAAGACTGGAGGGGCATTAAAATAAATGAGCTCAATGGTGAATGAGCGACTGTCAGTCCGATCCAGCCTATTCCGGAATCACGGCATTGGTCCTAGTGAGGTTGCGTGGGAACAGAGTCGACTTGGTACTTAATCACACTGATACGGTGTTCATAAGGTGAAATGACAATCTCATTAGTGAATGGCACTTTATTTTTTGAAAAACCTATAGAGAAGAACGGGAACTAGCTTTCTATATATGTTTAAAGCGGATCGGAGGACCTTTTTTGTTAGAAAATATAATACCAAAACGGGTGTTAAATAATAGTAAGATAAGCACATCATGCTAGCTGGTGTGACTAGGGCGTCTAACCAACGTCTGGGGGGTTTGCGGGTTCAATTCCGGTTGAACTCCTCTGAATCACCGCGGGGCACTTCGGGGTTCTTAAGTCCGACTTGGTCGGGCTAGCCTCTTGCTCAAATTTACAATGATTTCAAAGTCCGGGTCTTTCATTGCTTTCGTCTTTATGCACTTTACAATATTCATATACTGTATCATAAGAACGCCGTAGTAGTGATGCACCGAAGCATGCAACCGTTAATCCATTCAGCCCTGCGCTTATCGGGTCGGTGCGGCGCTGGAATGACTGAAAGCATAAAAGATAAATATGATTTCTCAAACAAAGACTATCAAGCTGTAACGTGTTCTCGCCGTCCGGGAACGCGGCAGCTCATGACTCCTATAGCTCGATGGAGACGCTGTGAGATATTGTGCAGACACAATTATGGAACAAAAAGAAGATGTGTTATATCTGCGTCTTGATATAGAGTGGCTCAAATGAGAAGCAATCAGATCCGCCGTTACGTGTGTTTTAACGTGTAAAAGGAAAACAGACGAAAGAAATAAAGAAATAAGCGAGGCAATCTATCACATGTTTTGTCTATATGTGTATAAGACGATATAGGATGTCTGTACTGCTTCTGAATTTGATAAATAGGCATAGGGAAGATGCTTTTCTCCTTGTAGGCGATTAAAGTCTAGCTTTATCTCCCTAGACCGTAAAAGAAGGCGATTCTTCAAAATCTTTAAATGACAACATCATGATTGCTGTATACATAGAGGATTTCCCGTCAATGTCAAGTCAGAGTGTTCAAAAGCGTTGAAAGATATCAAGGGTGTTCAAAGGAGTGCTAATAGTATTCAAGGTCCAAATATGAAAAAGGTTTGAAGACGTTTGGGGCAGAATAAGTGAGCGGAGGAGTCTCTCCTCTCTTTCGTCATTAAACCTGTTGTGTCAAAGCATTTTCCACCGTATCATTCAGGAAGAAATACGAGAGGGAGTTCATTCAAGTGCTGTTGGCTGCTATAGACATGGACGTTCCACATCGATGGATTTTGCCAGATATCAGGATCCAATGCGCCGGGCACTTACATAAAACATGCCACTGTAACCGCGATCAATGTATACTATCTTCATGGCATTGGTCGGCGATTATCAACTCCCAAAAAATATATCGCCCAGCGATATCTTTCGTCCGGATACTGATCCGACTATTGATTATAATGTCTGCAGATCAATTTCAAGTTGCAGGGATGCCGCTTTATGACGAAGATTTGGAGCCGACCGGTAAACTAGCGCGCAGATTCCTCGAAGCCGTTTATTTACAAGTGTATAGACCGTACACCTGCAGGTTGTGGAAGCTACCGTGAAGCCGACCCCAATCCGGAAATCATGAGTTCTACAAGTCGGGAACACAAAAGATAGGAGGTTTCATGCAGACAAAGAATAAGCGAGGGAAACCGTGTTGAAGTATCACATAACAATGAAATGAACCTTTCTTTTTGCTGATAAATACATACGCACGCATATAATATCTTCTTTCTCCTACGCTTATTACTATCCTTTCTTTCACCTGGAAACATTCTATTGACTTTCAGATCATTAAGCGTTGCCACGATGGCGTCAGTGGCTCTACTGCCTCCGCGTACTGTCCATCAAGGTACCAGGACATCTATGAGCAGGCAGAGACTTGAGTTCGAATAAGGTCCCCGAACTCAGAAGTCATCAACAGAATTACTAAGGTTCATGAGTCCTCGAACAGGTTAGGTTCAGCCGTGTCACTCTTGGACTTGGCGTTTCGGGTGGGTCGTATACGTATTCGTCGTCGTCAGGCAGGTCGGTGCTTCACATGTAGTCGGCAAAACGTAAGGTAAAAACCAAGTCCTCAGCTATCATGCTCTATTTGTTAATAACATTACTTGGACAGACATGGTCTCCTACATCATAATAACGAGCAACATA
This sequence comes from Syncephalastrum racemosum, assembly GCA_002105135.1. Lineage (NCBI taxonomy): Eukaryota > Fungi > Mucoromycota > Mucoromycetes > Mucorales > Syncephalastraceae > Syncephalastrum > Syncephalastrum racemosum. Next base: position 1,451,812 of record MCGN01000009.1, on the reverse strand, counting down.
CAACATATCTTTATGCGCGTCAATCCTTTGGTTAATCTTATTGCTCTCGGACTCCTGGTCATATCCGACGCAACCTATGCAGCAGTAGGCATGGCATGGACCCATGGAATCAGGAGTGATATTCATAGGTGTGCCGTGGAGTGGAATTTTGACGAACAGTTTTTGTATCCGTCACCGTCGAGGATCAGGCGTCTGACGTGCAGTCGGCAGAACGCAAGGTAAAAAGAACTGCTTAATTACGGTACTTGTCCTCTATTGTATTAATAGGCACCGCTTTGACAGACATGTGGTCTGCTACTGCACCGTAACAATAAGCAACGTGAAGATTCTTCACAAAGAAAACCGGTCTTATACCAACTGGTGCTCCTCTTACGAATACGATGCATGAAATTCCTGATCTTGATCCATCAGAAAAGCTCACGTCTTGCAGTCATTGCAAGGCCTGCGCTGACCAGCCCAAATGCAAAGAGTGTACGAGCTGGTGTCGCTTCTGCAAGAAAGTCCCATTCAAGTTCCATTTTTACATGGAGATGAAAGCCGCATACCGAAAAGAAATAAGCACGGTACAAAGCGAGAGCTGCACAAGTCACCCTTCGGGCGGCCCATGTCCTCGCAAGGAGCTCAGTGCAAGAGTAAGTCAATCAACTTAAGAAGCAGGACTTCGACGTCGCTCGTCCATTGCCGCGCAAAATTCTGATCTATCGTGACGAGCAAGGGCGAACACGGCTTCTTTGTCTCATTAGAAGAAATTACAAAGCTAATATCTAAATGGAATGCGTTTAGGCGTCATCGCTTTTGTGGGCAAGTATAGCAAAGAAGAACAGCAATTTGATATGCGAGCTCTTAAAGATGTAGCCGGCATTACACAAGGTAATCACCATGCTCGTCCTGTATAACATTGATAGTAATGCCTCGATAGACATGATCTCCTACATCATAGTCGAGTTCCAGGATAGAAGCTTTCCATGTGTGAGCATCTCTTGTTCTGGACGAGCAGGGTTGGCCACGGGGGCGTGATAATTTCGGCCGTTCGTCAGCACAGCGCCGAGATACCTACTCAATTTGAACTATATAACTCCATCTCGCGTCCTATTACGTACTGTTCCTCTGGCAAGCACAGCGCTTATGCGTCCGTATGGTAATGAGCAAAACGGATCCGTATCGTCCTCCACTTGCAGACCAGGCCATGGCCAATGAGAAAAAACGGACAGATGTCTCGTCTTATGGGCGTCGGCGCAATTGTTTGTTTAAACATTCTGTTTCATAATAAAATGGCTTTTATGCCCACTAAGCTCATTTTGTCATTTAGTCTTCGTAAGACCTGTCATAGTGATTCAATGGTATCATCGTCTATATCTTATAATTATGGATTTCATTAACGTATTATAGTCTCATTTCTGGCAACATGACGTCCATTGGATGCTCTTCATTACCCACACCATATTATCTAGCACAGTGTACAGCGTTCTGATACAAGCCGACATTACGTATACTCACAGGCAGCCATGGGCCATCTTGCCCTCTATCGCCACGTGCCAATCTGACGGATACGGTGCGGATCCTATCAGATATTCGAGGCTGCTTACGCTATGGATAACATGTTCATTGATAGAGCGAGTATAGCGGGAAAAGCATTCTGTCAAATACATAGAAACATACTATGAAAGATCATGTTACCATTTGTACTTGAAAGACCAAATCTCTCTCTCTAGATCAGGCTAGTCTCTATTTGAATTCCGAATAAAGTAAATACCTTTTGTCCTGGGGTTCTCTCTCCGCTTTTCTATCTGTATACATATCTACTCTGTAAAACTTGCACTGAGGACGGAGAAAAATTCAGAGAAGACGCAAGAGACATTGCCTTGCTAGAAGTGGCAAGTCCCTCAAGATGAAAAGGACACAAAGTGTCAAACTGCCTTGAAAGCGCTGCTTGAGACTTCCGAGACGCCATATCTTTATGAATATCTCTTGTTGCTACAGACAGGACGCACACATCGTTTCACCGCTTCAAGGATTGTGAACAAATATAACCAGGCCTCTAGTAAACATTCAGTGGATATAGCGTTAGAAAAAAAGTTTAGAGTATACCATCTTACGCCATATACTACTGTATACGGTTTTGAAAAAGATTGGACGGCATTAAGTTCACGCTTTTCCGAATATGCGCTGCTCATTATATAATTCATAGATACGACTTTCATATCTCAGATTGTTCCTATACTACTTGTCAAATAGGTGCAGGACATCTAGGTATCTTGTGGGGACGTTTAACGCGACTCCCAGCACATTCCGTATCCGGTAAATGTATATACAAAAGGAAACAAGGCCCTGAGCTCTTTCTTTGGGAGTAGTTGCATGCCCCTTGGGCCTGTTTGTGAAGCCCACGAAAATCTACTGCAGTCGCACAAAACTGTATCCCTAGCAAAGACGAACGAAGGAGCTCCTAAACACTGGCCGAAAATATAGTGGCAGCTTGTGCACCTGCTCTCTCCAGTAAGAATTCAGGTTACCGGACCGATGTGTAACAAAGAAAAAGCTTACCATGTAGCATGTATAAAGTTACCCTCATGACGCCTGTAAGTCAATTCTAGATGTAAATTTACCATTTCTCTCAGTCACCCTTTCTTGCGACCTCCTTCTGATTCTCAGCTTCTCCACTGGCTCTCTACTTTGATGACGGCCAACTATAAAGGGCGTAGCGCAAAGCCTGTTTTATCATATTCGAATAAGAATGGCCATAGTCATGCACGAGCCCGTCCCAGCAAAGAAAACTATGCCGAGAACATGCAATCACTTTGCGAGGATGAGGCGCACTCTGATGCCGCGAAAAGTTCGCCCAAAGGCGACACTCCCCTTGAAAAATACGAGCGGTCCAACGACTCTCGCACGCCGGTCAATGCGGCGAACACGCCATGCTCAAAAAATGCATCATCGGCACCGCGCACCGATTTGAACCATCCCTTTCTGGAGACCTTAGCGGCGCTGGAAGATGATCACGACCAGAATCTTGGGCAAAAGAACAAAGCGGATGATCCTCCTGCAGCTCTATCTGATGCGAGGCTCTCAGTGAAACAAAAGAATATTGCGAAATCTACTGTCACCAGCTCACGTACGTGCTTGAGCGGACCCTCGCGCTTAGCCAACCGACTGCCGCGAGGGTTCGTCAAAGACGAAGCTGATCCCATGCGCTACTTCTTCGCGGGATTCTACACGGGCGACGGTTGTCACGATGCCACATCGCCCGGGTTTATAATACGACGTAAAGCCTGCGAGTTTGTGTCCCTTTACAATCTTCTTCATCGCTGCGGTGTTCGACGTCCAAATTTTAAGTAAGGTCTTTTTTTTTCACAGTGCGATTACTTAGCGCGTGTACTAAGGCCTATATACACAGGTTTTATAAAAATGAGCGAAGTATACACAAGTGCAACGCTGGTTATACCGGTTTCGTTGCTTGGGGGTACAGAAGTCAGGATGAAAACTCTTCGATTCTCGTTGATCAGGGGTTACCATCAACACAGATGAACAGTACCGACTCAGAGCTGCTCAAGAGCTTCCTACCGTCCGATATCAGCAAGCAAGACAAACAACAGTTCTTCATGCTATTTCTTCTCGGATATATCATGGCCAACGGCCATATTCAATGGCGCTACGGTGGCAATACAAAGAATCCACGAATTCGTTACACAGGCGTTGCGTTGTGCCCCAGCGACGCCGGCTTTATGAATTGGCTAAGCGAGAATCTCGCTTTCGTTGGTTTCGATTCTTTTCGTATGGACATACGTAATCAGACAAAAAGCTCGAGAGCTACTGATGCAAAAAGGTACTTCCTTTACATACACAAAACGGCCAAGAACAACCATACGCTTCTCCGTGGAATCCAGCTGTTGGAGAAGCATACGATACCCTTGGAAGGCAAACTCCAAATCCTCAAGCATTTCCTGGAGTGCGACGGTCGCTTGCCCACCACGTTCATTTCTGCGCGAGAAATTTCGTTCCACAAGTATATTGAATCAGTCAAGGATGACCGCAGCGCCTGCGTTATTGCCCAGTAAGCGCAGTTCCTTAAAAGTCCAAATGATGCACCCTATGGATGACTTACCATTGATATATTTGTCTCAATGTCTTAGAGATCTCTACGACTTGAATCTCTTCTCACTAAGCAGTATCTTGACGGATACGGGATTCTGTCACGAGACACCGGACAGTATCTACGACTTCGATTTGGCAGCGTTCATGGAATATATAAGAGGCATTGACGAAGATAATTGCACCGTGCTGCAGTCCATGCTGATAGCATACTACCGCGCATGCTCGAGCCGGGTCAACTATGGAGAGATACGCGATTTTAGCTACAAGCAGGTAAGCTACTGGTCTGAACTTGTGGCTAATAAAAGGAAAAATAAAATGTTATCTAGCCATACAAGAACGCCGTCTGCAGCGACTGCCTGAAGGAATATACGTGTTCTTCAAATTTGAGAGAGCATAAGCTAAAAGCGCATAACAAGGTCTGTACCGTAGAAGCTTCAGCCCACGGTGGAAGAACCGACCCAGAATATCTAATCGTATTCCTACTCATTCCTCCCTGTAGGGCGAGCCTATCCCATGCAATTATCAAGACTGCAATATGCTTTTTGACACTTATAACGCGCGTAGAAAGCACTGGCGCGTTCATCGCGAACATAAAGAGGTATGCGTATTTCTGAGAGCGTGCATATGACTAGCTAAACTAATCATAAAAAACAAAAAGACATTTGATTGCAAAGAAAAGACGTGTAGTAAGCTCCAATTCAAGTCAAAGTATTCGCTGGATACCCATATTCTCGCATGTCATACAGAACCCCCAAAGGTAATAAAACAAGCCAGCTTACCGGAAACTCAACTTTACCATGGCTTTTTTTCTCCAACAGCGAGACAGTCTTTCATGTCAGTACGAAGGCTGCGTATTAGAGTTTAGGACCAATGCAGAGCTCAAAGACCATCAAGTCAAGTATCATGGCAGAAAAATAACAATCAAGGTACATTTTTGATGAAGGATCGCCTATTTCCTTTGACTGATAGGATAGTTACTCGAATAGAAATTATATACACCCATTTTATGCGAGATTGATGGTTGTAAGAAAGTTTTCAAGTACTACAAAAGCTATCAAAAGCATGTAGATGGCCATTGCCAGAAACTTACTACAACATCCGCTTAAAAAGAGATATACTCGAAGACGCTCTACTGATTTACCCATATCGGCTCTATATTAAAAATGTGAAAACCGCTTGCAATTATTGTTTGTAGGATCTTTGTATATGGAATAAAAGTAGAAGAAACGTACCTAAGTCTGATCATAGTTAAGACCAAGCGAACTTGTTCTCCTTTCCAGCTTTTACATAGGTCAAGTATGAATTTCTATGGTCGAATTTGAAGGAGCGCACGCGGGCCCTCAAAAAGGGAAGTTCGGCTTTCTCTCTCTTTTCTCTCTTTGACACTCTCTTTACTTACTATTATGGTCGCCACAAGGAAGAAAAGTGCAGCAAAGGAGCAAGATCCCGTCGACGAAACCCTTCCCATTAAAGCGGAAGACGAATCGACTATTGCTGCCACTGAATCTAGTGCATCCGTAACGCTTGCAGAGTCCAATGTGCCAGTCAAAGTAGAGGATTCACCCACAAAAGCACAAAAAAACAACAAGGACAAAAAGGCGGAACGGCGACAGAAAAAGAAGAATCGCAAACAGAGAAAGGCTGAAGAAGCCAAACGCATGGCTGTAAGTGACAACACTTTGATTTCTACACGCGCGTTCCGACGGCTTCCTACTCACTTATATAATGAATCCACACTTTAGGAATGGCGAAAAGAATCCAAACCAGCAGACGAACTGGATGACGTCGAGATTGAGTATGTTGCTCAGGATCTGGATGTCAGTGATCTGAAAAAGCTGGAAGGCATGAGCGATCTTGATGAGGAGGCTCTCCAAGAATTCACAGCCACTTTCAAGCGGTTCCAGGATATGACAGAGACGAAAGCCGAGGTGCGTTTCCAGTCTCATTCATTTTTTTGTCTCCTTACGCCTTCTATCTCTGTAGGAACCCGAGGAGTTTGTTGATACAACCCAAAAGCAATCCAACGAATGGGACTCTGAAAACGAGGAAGAGAATGAAAACGATGATCAACCTCTGTCGAAAAAGAAATTAAAGAAATTGCAGCGTCTTAGCATTGCTGAATTGAAGCAGCTCGTAAAGAAGCCGGAGGTGGTCGAGGTAAGAAGAAAATATATGACATAAAGTATAGCAAGATGCTGACATGGCCATCAGTGGTGGGATGTTACTGCGTCTGACCCGAAGCTCCTCGTGAATCTGAAATCATATCGCAACACCGTCCCAGTGCCGGCACATTGGAGTCAAAAGCGAAAATATCTCCAAGGCAAACGTGGTATAGAGAAACCGCCATGGGAGCTTCCTGGTACGTTGAGCTATCATCGAATTTCATAGGCATTATAGACTGACATATGTTAATATAGATTTCATCAAGGATACCGGTATCATGGAAATGCGAGATGCCGTCCGCGAAAAGGAAGACGCAGCACGCCTGAAGGCGAAATCGCGGGAGCGTGTGGCCCCCAAGATGGGTAAACTCGATATTGATTATCAAAAGCTTCATGATGCTTTCTTCCGCTTCCAGACAAAGCCAAAATTCACCATCCACGGCGAGCTGTAAGCGAACAGACAGACTTTGACTTCTCATTCGATGTATTTATGCGCTTTTATTATAGATACTACGAAGGCAAAGAATTCGAAACAAAACTGAAAGAAAAGAAGCCCGGCCACCTATCTGAAGAACTAAAGAACGCGCTCAACATGCCCCCATTGGCGCCACCACCCTGGCTCATCAACATGCAACGCTACGGTCCCCCCGTCAGCTATCCGAGCTTGAAGATCCCTGGCCTCAATGCTCCTATACCCGATGGTGCGCAATGGGGCTACCATCCTGGTGGATGGGGCAGACCCCCGGTGGATGAGGTAAGCAAGTGAATGGGAGCTCCTAATGATTTACTCATACTGGGTTATTATTTGACAGTTCAACCGTCCCTTATATGGTGATGTATTCGGCGTAACACAGCAAGAGCAGGTACCGCCTGAAATCGTCGAACCAGTCGAGAAGACGCTGTGGGGCGAGCTCGAGTCGGAAGAAGAGTACGAAGAGGAGGAGGAAGAGGAAGAAGAGGAAGAGGAAGAGGAGGAGGGCCAGGAAGAAGAAGAGGAGGCAGAACGAGCCGAGGCTGCCCAACCGGAAGAACCGACACCAGCCACGGAAGAAGTCGACAAGGAAGGCTTGGTCACGCCCTCGGGTATTGCGTCCGTCGCATCGGGTCTGGAGACGCCCGACTTCATCGAGCTGCGCAAACGCAATGCGGCTGCAGAAGAGGACGAACAACCGCGCCAGCTGTACCAGGTCTTGCCGGAAGTCAAAAAGGGTATCTCGGGCTTCATGGGCTCCCAGCATGGTTATGATGTCAACAATAAGCGCAAGCGGGATAATGTGGATGTGGCAATTGACCCGGCAGAGCTGGAGGCGGGTCTGGACGAATCGACGTTGCGCGCGAAATACGATGCTCAGATGAAGAGCAAGTTGCCACAGAGCGGAGGCGAGGATCTGACGGATATGTATGCCGAGCATGCAAGCCGGCAAGCCAAGAAGATGAAGGCTCAAGAGGGCAAGAAGAAAGAGAAGGAGTTCAAGTTTTAATTAAACGAAAAAAAGAAAAAAGAGAGAGGTCAGCGTCCTAATAAACCTTGTCGTAAATCATGCAAGATCGGTATTCGTTGACATTGACTTTATCATACTCTGTGCCAAGCAATTGCTCTGAGATCCACATAACAGTGTAGATAGGTGGCAGATGTTGAGAATCAGAGTGTGCTACCTAACTTTCAGGACGAGGCAAGTCAGGGCTACGGCTGCCTCCCACACGCGTACAAAAATGGATGGGAAAATAGAAACTCAGCGAGTGAGGGAAATCTTGCACCCCATCCACGCACCACCGCGGATTTGGGAAAGAAAAGACGCTTGAGCTTCTTACACAACAGCCATTAAACTACTGGATTGAAACGCGAGCAAGGGAATTCCCGATTAATTTATGACAGACAGTGTACATATAAAATAAATGGACAACACAAGCCCAATACCATTGTTGACAGTAACGTATTAAACGTAGCCAGGGTCCTTGAGCTCCACGACGGGCAACTTCTTGACACGGCGCCAATCGACGGGCGATACACGTTTTCGCGTGGGCGGCTTTTACCCGGCATCGACACCCGAGCATGATTGTGTCAGCTTTCAAGCACCTGAAGGTGTATATCGTCTGACGAACCAGGTGTTTTTCCGGTCGTTAGCACCCCTTTTCAGCACAGGCACCACCGTCAGTCTTGTGTCGATCAAGTACAAGGAAGATCACCAGACACTGCAACGCTACGACCCGCACCCGGCTGCTCGTACTATCCGTCAAAACTCGCGTGTAGAAGAAGGCGAGTCTTTAGAGGAAGACGACGTGCGGACGCCTTCTCTTTCCAGCAGTTCCTCCAGCTTTAATAACACGAACCATAATAATATTAATAATAATGCTATCACGACCTCGATGACCGCACCCCACTCTCTTACTTTACCTCCCTTTAATAATAATAACCATCATCATACCACCTCCACGACCACTGCCAGCACGATCACCAGCAGCAGCACGCATCATCAGCATCTGTCCATACCAGAAGAACCGATACCCAAGCTCGGCTCGTCCCTCGAAGGCCCTTCTTTTCTCTCGTCCTCGCCACCCAATTCACCATCATCATCACAGCAACAACAGCAACAGCAACAACCGCCCCTTCCTTCGCCTACCTCTACCTTTTCCTTTCTCTCCCGTCCTTCCTCCGTTAGCAAACGCAATCGACAGCACCGCGTCACACGCACTCACTCCAGTTTCGTCTCGCGCATCGTCACGAACACAAATCTCGCCAAAATACTCGTAGCTCGCACCAGCGATGACACCAACCTCTTTTTCAATGTTGGATCCAACTTTGTCTGGATGGATGCGTTCGGTCATCCGAAGGAACCCTTGTCGCGTGTCATCTTCTCCAAGGCCTCCCCGACCTGCCACGATGTTAACCTTTTAACCCGTGGCTCAGACCATCTCGATATCATTATTGGCTTTACCTCGGGCGACATTGTCTGGTTTGACCCGCTTTCCAATAAGTATACGCGGATCAACAAAGGCGTAAGTCGGATCCTCTCAGTTCACCATCCCCTCACCACATATATACACACGCGCTCACTCATTAGATTAGGGCGTCATGAATGCGTCAGCAGTGACAATGATACGATGGCTGCAAGGCTCAGAAAATCTATTTCTGGTGGCATTCGAAGATGGATCCATGATGGTATTCGACAAGGATAAGGAGGACGAGCCGTTCCATCCTGGCGATGCAACGTCCGTCGGAAAACACTACATGAGTCACAGGCAACTCGTGCTCGATAACAAGCCAGTGTAACGTTTACATTTTGACGGTGCTGGACCTTATTTTAACTCACATATCAACCTATTCTTGTCCATCTTATGTAGCTTTCAGGTGACCAAGCCGTCTGCGAGAGTCTCGGTCAAATGTAATCCTGTGTCACATTGGAAAATCTCGGACAAGTCTATCGCAGGTAAAAATAAAAGCTTATACAAAATAGGGCGCTCACACTCAATAACGCGTATCATTTTTCGCGTGCTAATTCCCGCTCTTCCTTTTTGCTTATTAGCCTTTGCCTTTTCGCCCGATTGCCAGCATGTGGCTGTCGTAGGTTATGATGGACTTTTAAGAGTCATCAATTTTGTGCAAGAGAGGTAAAACAGCAGAACGGTGAACTCGAGACTGAGTGTGGGCTATGATATATATATTTATTTATCTATTTTAGTTTGCACGACATTTATCAAGCTTACTACGGTGGCCTGACGTGCGTAGCCTGGAGCCCGGACGGACGGTACATCCTGGTGAGTTTGTATATCCATCTATTTCCATTTAATCAAGACAAATGATTGACAAAGCAATTGAAACAAACAAACAAAAAAACCAATTTTATGCAGACCGGTGGTGAAGACGACCTCGTTACGATCTGGGCCTTCCGTGAACAGCGCATCATTGCGCGCTGTCAGGGACACAGCTCCTGGGTATGTACAAAGTCAGAGCAAGAAAGAGGAAAGTTCGGAACGCGGACTTAGACAGATGTAGGTCACGGGTGTCGCTTTTGATGCATGGCGATCGGACGATAAAGTGTATCGATTCGCGAGCGTCGGTGAAGATTGCAAGCTCGTGCTCTGGGACTTTTCTGTCAATACTCTCCACCGGCCCAAAGCAGTAAGTTAACAAAAAAAAAAAAAAAGCCAAAGAGAAATGGTAGAATATAATCGTTATATGATCGAGTAACCATGTGCAATACTACTTGTTACTTTAACAGCGCGCCAATACCCGACACAGAGGTGCATCGGTTTCGTCACACAGCGCGCCGACTCATTTATTGAACGCACCCACAATCCACGCCGTGGCACCCAAGACTCAGGTGGCCTTTTTACAACCGACGATGGTCAAAACAGTGCACGCCGATCCTTGCGTAGGAGTCTACTTTCGTGAAGAAGCCATTATCACAACGGATCGCAGGGGCCGTGTCAGCCTTTGGCAACGGCCACAACGCTCACAACAACGATAGCAATAATTATAATATAATGAAAAAAGGATCAAAAAGATGGAAGAAATCAGAGAATTTGTTTATTACGCCTAAGTGGTACAAACGATGCAAGGAGAAAAAAAGGGGGGTGTCTTGGGTGAAATAGAAAGGCGGGAGAGGCCCAAAAAGAAAAAGTAAAAAGGGAAGAAACAGAGACAGACAAAATAAAAGAAGGGGGTGGGGAATTGGTAAGGGTATAGATGGTAGAAAGGAGGATGAAAAAGCAGTGCACACCTACACACACACAGAGAGAGAGAGAGAGAGATAATTGTAATAAGAGAGACAAGCGCATGCCAGACACGCATATATACACATGTGCATTTGGTGTTTGCATCTTGTCTCTCTCTGTAGTTTTTGCGTTGTGTCTTGTTTAGGTTCTCAGATTATACGAATTGGTATTGGGAGGGGTTTCTTCTTTTCTTGTCTTCTTGCTGGAGCACGACTTGCACATGGGAGAAAGAGAGAGAGAGAGAGTGAGAGGATTACAGCATGATGGCGATACCAGCGACAGCGGCCAGAGCCAGGAGAGTCTTGGTAGTCAGATCAAGGTATTTTGTGGAAGGAGCACCAGCAAACATGGATGACTCGCCGCCCTGGCTGGAGGAACCCGTCTTGGATGCGCTCGCAACGGAAGACGACGCTTCGACAGGTCGGATTTCAATAGGCACGTCCAGCTCGGTGTTGGTCGACAGATCCTTGAACGCAACTTGATAGTTACCCGCAGCCAACGTTTTGGGGATGTTGTAATTAATCGAATGCTCGTAGTATGTAGTGTTGCCATTCTTCTTGATGGAGCCGTCGTTCTTGGACACGTCAGCATTGTCAATGATCACGGTTGAGTTGGCACTGGCATTGGCAGATGAAGACGATCCGGAAGAGGCAGGCTGCAACACGATCTGCAGCTTGAGAGCTACATACACATACAAAGACAAGCAGGTCAGTAAAACATATGGATAATGAATTGCCCATTGAAGACTTACAAGAGCTGTCAACGTCCTGGAAAAGCAGATAAGTGCAAGGCAGAACTTGGCCAGCGACGTAAGGGCCATTGGACACGGGCGAAGTAACATTAAAGTTCTTCATGGGCGCGGTAAGCTGGGCAGACACCGACAGGGCGGTGGCCAAGAGTCCTGAAGCAACGGCAAAGAAACGCATGATGTCTGTCAAAGTTGCTTATAGTGTGTGTGTATAGGTGCGTGTGTGTATGTGTATGCGTTGGCACAAGAAGAAAGGAAAGAAAGAGAAAAAGGAGTTGCAAAGTCGAGTCCAGGAACAGCCCATTTATTTGATCTTCTGAGACGGTGTTATTTTTTTATTTGCTTTTCAGCCAAAAATAGAGTGTGTGGATCACTTTTTTTTTTTCACGGGGGAAAGCAAAAAAAAAAAAAAAGATTTTCATATTAGGTAACACAAATGGTGCCTTGCTTTACGCAACAAGGTGGTACAGACCACCAAACAGCGTCATTCCGACAACCAGCATCGACATCTCCACCTTGAAACCTGCCGAGCTGGGTGCGGGTGAGGCCTTCATCGAAGACGATGCGCTGGCAATGCCCGAGGAGGCTGCGCTCGGAACAGAAGACGAGTACGCCGAATAACTGGCGAAGCTGCCGCCGCTGCTGCTGACACCGCTTGCCGAGGCAACTATATTCACAGAAAGCAACCAGCAGTCAGTACAATCTGCGTTTTTCTTTTCGTCGGATCATTCTGTCGAGAAACTCACCTCCCGAGGCATTTGTGTCCACATCCGACACAGATGCCGTCGCCGACGCATCCACCGAGGAGGCGTCATCTGAAACCGACGCAGACGCCGATCCAGAATCGTCGGAAGCTGAAGGTGTAGGCTGCGACCCGTCGCTGTCGCTCACCAGGGTTGACCACCAGTTGATGTCGGGTTGTGAAGTCACAGCCTCGGGCATGTCTGTGGCAGCCGCCGCAGGCGCATCCGAGGCCGACGCTTCATCTGCTCCTTGGCTGACGCTAACATCGTTCGCGTCGTCAGATCCGGCCGAAGTACCAGCGTCATCCGATGCTAATTTTAATAAAAGTGATAGAAGATGATAAAACAATCAGCTCATATTCGATTGATAGATGTGCATGTTTATCATTCGAACAAATAGAGTACCTTGCTCTTGCTGAGCCAGCGCAAGCGCAGGCACCAATGCCAAAAGAGTAAGAGTCGTGAACTTCATGATGTACGTGCGTATGTAATATATGTATGTGTCAATGAATGTGCAAAAGAAGGAGGACAAAAAAAAAAGGAAGAGAGAGAGAGAGAGAGAGAAGGAAAGTTAAGATCAAACAACCGAGAGGCTTACAGCATGTTTATTTATACTACACTACATTCACTCCTGCGTAACAAGAAAAGAAAAGAGAAAAAACGCCCCAGCCCTCGCATCAACATGATTGCTAGTGGCAGTAATGGGCATGGAAGTTGCCTACTCAAAATCGTGGAACCCAGAGAAACCAAAAATGAAAACAAACGGTTTGGTAGATCATCTCGTGGGAGTCACCGTGGGTTGGGCTTGTTCGTTAATGAATGTGAGAGCATACGTGCGTGGGGTGTGCAATGATGATCATTGGATGTAAATAGAGAATAAAAAGAGAGCGAGAGCCACACAGGAAGGCACAAAAGGAAGTAGGGGGGAGGGATGTCGTGGGGCATGATGTTCCCCTGAAAGAGTTATATATATAAAAAGGAAAGGGGGTGATGGATGTGTATATTGGCGCTGATATCAGTAGGGTATACATACATACATATACAGGATGTTCTAGCCATCGTTCAAGGAGAGGGCCGATTTCTCCTTGTCTTCATGCGCAAGAAAAGGATTGGTCCGGATAGCCGCTTCTTTCTCCTCCTGTTGCATCTGCTCCGCGAGTTCCTGGTCCTTTTCCACCTGCAGGAATTGCTGCCACAGACGTTCCAGTTCCGAGTCCTCAAAACTAGGCAAATCATCATCTTCATCGTCGTCATTGTATTCATAAGGTTCTGCCGGGTCCGTCTCCTCAAACCGGCTCGAGATACTCATCATAGAGGCTGTATCTGGCTGCTGCTGCTGCTGCTGCTGCTGCTGTTGTTGTTGTTGCACGTCATCGTCATGGGGAGGGAAATACTCGCTATTGTTAAGCAAGCTCCGTGGCGTGCTACTGGCATCGTTGCGCCACTTGCGCGTGATCAAGTCGCTCCATTGAGACATCAGCGACGGGTCGTTCAGCATGGCTTCCTCGCTATCGTCACCCATCTCTCCTTTTTGCTCTTCTCCTTGCTCCTCTGATAGTTGTTGCCCTTCTTTGCCAAGTGCGTGACTCCGGATACCGTCCCAAAGCATGGTCGAAAATGAAAACAAACCGACACAGAATACGGCTATGTTCAGGCCATTGCGCCATGTCATAGCTTGGTAGGCGCCAAAACTTCCACCAATTGCGAAGAGCACGGCAACAACCACGATCACCCACGAGGGAACCTTGGACACATGCTGTTGCCATGCAGCTTGATAACTGCCAAGCAACGACGTGTCTTCGGTAGTCGAGAGCGGTGACCGGCTCAAGACGGCCCGTGGTGTCGATGCATCGTATGCCTCGTCCTCGTCCTGGACGGCGCGATCAAACTTGGAGGAGAGCAGCATGGTGGCGGGTGTCTTGACGTCGGTGCCCGAATCGATCATGGAATTGCCGCGCTGGCGGCTGTGCACGCCCTCCATGTCCAATGGGGGAGGCACCTGATGTTTACCTTGGCTTACATTTTGCAACTTGGCCCAATCGGGCAAATTGGGCACGGCCGGAAGATCCTTGTCTTTTTGGACGAGGGTGTCCGTAGGCGAGCAGGGCGCGGACGACTTCCGAACCACCTGCATGGTAAAGAGGGCTTGGAACTCGATCAAGAACTCAAGGACCCGCTGTGAAATCTTGTACTGCACCGGGGTATTGTGCGCGGGGTGGCTCAGGATGGCCGGGCAAAAGATGGCGGCAAGATTGCAGACGTCCATCTTGGTCTCCGCCGCATGAGCCGCAAACAGGTGAAGCATATCGAGCAAATAGAGCAGGAGCTGCTGATGTGCGAGCGGGAGCTTTTGGATGAGTTCCTGATAGGCGCTGATCTGCTGCTCCGTCGATTTTTGTGCCTTGTCGCCTATAGGAAAAAGGGTTTATGCATAAGCATGTAGTTACGCAGACAAATGAAAATGAGGAAAAACAAAAAAGAAGAAGACTAAAAATAATAGTGGGGCTCGTGCGTCATTTCAACATTGTCTTTATCACTTACTCATGACGTCGCGAAATGCTTGGTAATATTTGTGGGTGATGACAGGATCGGGGAGTTGGTTCAGAAACCTGCGCATCAAAGTGGCAACATCATGAACGGTGTTGCCTTCCCAGTCGACGTTGGCACCGTAACCGCGTATCGGATCGTCAAAGACCTGTTGCAGCGCTGCAACGCGTTTTGCACTCCCCGACAAACGAAAGATTCCTTCGGTCTGGAGTGCTATCAAACACCGAAAGGGGTCATATGAGTCAAGATATAATACAATAAGAGCCCATCTTTTTTTGTGTAAGCCATGTCTATACCGTTTTGCTTTAGATAGTAACCCGTCTTGGCTACCAAGGTCGGAATGGCACCGGCCTGACGGTAAACGACCGCGTTCTCATCTTGGTAACTGATCGAGTAGCGTGCATATTGGATGGAATGGAGCAATGGCACACCAAACACACCTGTCACGTTCGTTTATCAATCTTAGTGGACTGGGTATATAGTGGTGGGTCATGATGATGCTATATGTCACCTTTGCTGGTATCGGGAGCAATTTTACGGGTGGCAGCGTGGTTATGCCCGACTTTGCGTTTCAGCCACGCACTGAAGGAGCGCCTTTTACTCAAAGTGCCTGTCATCGGGGGTGGGATATAAAGAAAACCAGAATAGAATTATTGAATCACGAAAGAAAGGGAAGGAAAAAAAGATGGTACTAAAGTAAAAAGTCTAAACAGAAGAATAAAAAAAAAAGAAGGTGATGAAGCTCAAGTAATAAAAACGAGCTATACCATATTAAATGTGTTTGCCTTTGTATTGGGCTTGAGCCTCTAGTCAAAAAAAAGCAATTGACCTTAAACAATAATGTTACACTTCCCTGCCCAATTCGAGCGCATGCATGACGCACTCTGCACAACAGAAATAGATACTGATTGTGTCATAGTCAGAGACACACATGTTTTTGTCTATCATGTATAAAATGATAAGCACCAAGGACAATGGTTTATACGCGTTGCAATGCATTATCAGAATCGTAATTGTAGCGAGTAATGCTGTGTACCCTTTGAGAGGACGCCACTATGTAACAACAATAACAAATAAATTCCATGCTCTGTCACTAACAGCGCATCACCCGTAGTATATGATCGCGTACGCCTTCAAATGTCCACGTAGCTCTCGAGCACTAGACGAACGCCGATAGGGAGTCTGTACGTTCCCAAAGGAGCTGGCCTATGAGATCGAATTGGCATTGACATGGAGCTAGAAAGCACCACTTTGCGAAGTTCTTAGCAAGCCATCAATTTCAGAGAACCTGCTGTTGGCTACCATTAAGTGACTTGTAGCATCTAAATCCAGTTATTGACTTTTTCGCAGGCGGTGTGCACGTCCAGCCAGTCTACATTGCGTTGACTAAAAACAAATAACACGAATAATCTGTATATGTATACGTAGTAAGCGATGCGTATTTATTTACAAGAAGATGAGGATATATAACAATAATAAATTCTCTCTCCTGTCAGCGCATCACGGGCGAAAAAAGAAAGTTGAGAAACAAATCAATCTGTCTCAGCACCAACAAGTTCATCAAGAAAATGCAAAAAAGATGAAAAATCTTAGCAAGGAAAGACGCTTAGATCATGAGCTTCTCGATCTGGTTCTTGATCGACTGGATCTGGGGCTTGAGGTCGGAACCCTCGTTGGTGGTGATCGAGGTCGACACCACGGGGCGGGACACACCGCAGGCACGGCCAAGGGCGGTCTTGGAAGGAACAAACACGTAGGGCACGTTCTTGTCCTCGCAAAGAAGGGGCAGGTGGAGAAGAATCTCGAGGGGCTCGGTGTCAGCTAGAAATGAATGCTACTGTTAGCCATCACTATTCTCCAACAGATACATTCATTTCGATGTGATTCTCAAGATAGCCAGCAGCAGAAGCAAAAAGATATGCAAAAAGTCATTTCAGTAAGACTAATCATTAACTGATCCACGATGCTGTTTTGTGTCATGTATAGGCATTGTCATCACATTGACTTGCACAATCTTTTTTCTGCTGCTGCTACCTGAGATCATAGATAAAAGGTAGGGCAACTTACCAGCCATGACGATAAATTCCGAGATACCACGGTTCAGGGTCTTGGTCGCCTCGTTGGCACCCTTCTTGAGCTGCTTGTAGTGGGAAGCCTGCTGGACCAGATCGAGGATCGTGTTGGTCAGCGTAGCATCGGCAAGAGGGAAGGCCTTGGGGTTAGGAGCAGACTAGAAAATACACCGGGCAATGTCAGTAATCAGACACCATTGCGACATCGCGTGGCTTACCATAGTGAAAGGTGTCAAAAAGAAGAACAACGAGGAAAAAAATTTTTGTCGCCGGCTTCGCGCTCTCAAAAAGGAATCTGAAGCGGCTATTCAAATTACTATTGGCTGTCACACAGACAAAGATATAGACACAGATACAGACACAGACGCAGCCATATACATCCATAAAGTCAGCGCAATGCTGTTGGAAAGGGAGGAGGGACGACGATACCAAACATTATACATGATCAAAGAGTAATATACAATAATCAAAGCAATGATTTGATAAATCGTGCCACTATGTAATAATGTGCGATTTCCTCTCCAGTCGCCCAATTCTCGCCCGACTGGGACTGATCGCGCAGATACACAAGTGATAAATAAAACTGTCGATGTCCTTGCACTAGAGATACAATGTAAATGAAGCTATTGCTAGTGGGTGGTTCCAAAAAAGGCGGTCTGGTTTTATTCTATCTGATATGCTGTGGCGTGGGTCCGCGCCACATAAAGAGAATAGAAGGTTAATCATTCATTGCTATCATATTGACCGTTTCCTGCTGCTCCTTGCTTCTCATGGTTATCTCAATAGGTATATGCTATATATATATTAAGCGCGCAAGGTATATTGATATATAATAAAAACTCATCTTTGCTCTGTTACGGGTCTTGAAGGAATGGATAATGACATCAGGTACTTTTACTTTATTATTGTACGTAACGCGTGGTGCTGACATTGTTGATTGGTACGCATGGTCCCTTTATACCGGATCTCCATAATATAGTTCGTCCACCGTGCTGCTGCAATACGCAGCTCGAACAAGGCGTTGTTGCCTCGCCTATTACTTCCTCTTTTCCTCTCTTCCGCTATCTTGACTGCAACCTTCCTTCCATTCTATAATTAATCACGACAAATACTTCGTCCGTCATGAGCAAAGTTATGCAAGGAGGTGACAACTTCTCACAGCTGGAGTAGTATATTATGTATAGATCCGGTCCAGAATCTCCCCCTACGATGTCTTGATGCGTATTTTTGGCTATGAGCTAGACTAACCGACGCGTAGATGTTGCACTGCTGTATGCTAAATTTGGAGGTACTGGCTTATGCGCGAAGCGAATATACTATGGCGAGACATATCCTGGCAGTGATGGATCTCGAAGAAGGGCTCGATAAATGCATAAAGACATGGCTCTTCAGGATAAGGATAAGCCCGGAAGCGGTGCGAAACGTCAAGCTTTCAATCTGATTCAGCGCAAATGGAGCATGCTGGTTGCTCTGCTGGTGCATGTGCGCTGCGAAATAGGTGATATCCATAGCATTCAGAGGTAAGCGTAGTATCATCCATGATCCTATAGTCATCTTCTTGTCTACTTACGAACCATCTCCAAAAGACGGTCGCTTTGGAGGGTACTAATTAGACCTGTGGGAGACGGTCTTTATGACCTGCGGACAGCTCACTTGTGCTATCCGTAACTGTAAAGCATCTCAACCCAGTGTGGCTATGATGAAGGATCTGCCGAGCCGCATGCGCTTGCAGTACCTTGCTGGCAATGCCCTGCCAAGTCTGGTACCTTACAACCCATGCTAGCACGATGCCCGGACCTCAAGCATTCGGTAGTAGGCATTTATCCTTTGGTCCTTCCTGATGAGAAGATCAACCCGGGCATACATCGAATTGCCTGCCCTACTAGACTTTCTGTCGCCCGAATACTTGCGCTGGCAGTATCCTTTTTTGCCATTTGGTCCGTTCCTGCCGCGCTGTCCGCATTTGCGTATACTATCTACGTGAATCGCGCGCCTTGGCGATCCGGATTACAACGAATATATTGAGCCACTTTTTACGACTGCATTTCGCCGTTACCATAAGCTCACAATCTCCTCCTCTACTGAGCCAGAGTTCTGCCTTCCCCTCGTACCTTATTCGAGACACCGATGAAGCTCGACAGGCGCAAGAGCGGGCCTCGAAGACTGAGGGCCACCAGGTCGCACGTATATCCTGACGATGTATACATTCCAGTACATACTGCGGCTGATATGGTTCCGACACATCATGTAATGCTCGAAGCAATTCAATGTGCACGACACGGGCAAAGCAATAACTCTATGGGATACGCTCAAACGCACGCATGAGCGACCCGATCTGCGCTGCCTTTCCTTGCAAAACATCTTGGGCTCGATACCCAAGGACATAATCAGCATGTGCCCAACGAAGGATTGGGAAAACCCTGACCCACTTGAGTCTAGGATACAATTCCAACAGCTTTTCCGATGGCGCTCCGGAAGCTTATTTCCCTGAGCTCTCCAGTCTTGCCATCCGGGATCGTTACAGGGTCTATAAATGGAAGCCATGATGCCCATCCAAAGCTAAAGTGGTCCCTTTGTATTGCCAACCTTTGGGTATGAATTTGATCTATCTTATTGCTCTACAAGTATCTGATTTTCTGTCTATCTTTTGGCTTTGTCCTTGCCCGTGGCTTCGGCTTTGCTGGGACAAAGAAACTCGTTATGTCTAAATAATACTTGTTTTACCATATATCTCGTGCACATGATGACTGTATGCATAAACTGGGGACCCAAATTATGGGTGGCAGAATACATATTATCAGCAATTGTTCATATTATCTCCTCTTCGTTATAGTAGCAGACATGAAAAAGAAGTGAGATATTCGTATATCAAGTCACCGTACTTGTACTATCCAGCTGTCAATATAAACCCAGATTGACGCGGCAGGTCTGCATATATCATAATTGGATTTGCCATGGTGGTACAAACCAAGTACTTGGGTATATCGTAGATGCACTTAAAAAGTGCATCATCTGCGGCTGGTAGACACAGGTTGAGAAACTCTGGATCATCCATTTGCCAAGGGAAAATATCATGTATCAAAGTACTATGACGCAAGGACGGGACAAAATTATATGGGGATCTGGGTAAAAGGCAGGGTATTCATACCCTCCTCAATATAATAAACAAACTCAAAACAAGTACTGACGATAATATAAAGGAACGTTAAGAAAGGAATAGGGATAGGAAGTGCGAGAGAAGGAGAGAAGAAAGGTAGTAGGGAAGATAGAAGATAGTATATATGTGAAGACGCTAAAAGGGAGGCTGATACACGTTGACCCAACCGCAAGTATAGCATTCGTACAGCTGCTTTGTAGGCCCACATGGCACAAGGGGGATAAAGCTATATAACACAATACACTATGAGTATACCGACATATGCCATTCTCTTTCTATCCTATAGCATCACTTACCAGAAGGTGAAACACTCATTCGCCTTCACTAGGTAGACATCACGCGCTGAGCAATTTGGACAAGTCCAGACATTGTGACCCGATTTGCGCTTAAAGTTGTCGAAACCGACTGCAAACAGTAATGAGGTGAGTACCTTTGGGCATGCAAGCATGCAAGCAAGCAAGCTCCATTGACCACTTACATGTGAAGCAAAAGAACATAAGGAGAGGAAAGTGCCAAGTAAAGTACCAAAGGAAAAAAGAGATAGAAAGAAAAGGGAGAGAAACAGAAGAAAAAGCGATAGTTATTTAATGTACAAATATGAAAAAGAAAGAAAAGCTTCTTGTGTTTCCAAAGTTGCACATGCCTGTGCTGTGCTGTAGAACGACTAAAAGCGGGTTTCGCAGCTCGGAAACTGGTGGTTGCAGGAAAAGTTTCCCAAAATCCCAAAATGAAACCACCTTTTCCAGTTGCCAACACTTACGCTTCCACCTCGTCGTCTATTTCTCCTCCCTCTCACCCTGATACCATGACAGTCTCCCTTTTAGCTTATGTTGTCACTTTCTTCGTCTTCTTATGCAACTATGCTCTCACCCTCGTTGGTCTTGTTGTTCCTAAATGGTAGGTCTCTTGTTTCCGGACACGTTTCTAAAGTACTGACAGAAGACAACAACCTCTTTCTAGGTTGAGTTTCGTTACTCCCGTGCCTTTCTACATACAAACAGACTATGGTCTCTTCTATCTCTGTCGAAGGTTATTACAGGTTCTCGTTTGTCTTGGCATTATTACTCAATGAAGAAAAATAGCATTAATCGGGAATGTCGACCGTTCCCGTCCGACGATCGAGGAGATTGTACGGAAGGTAAAAAGAAAAAAGGAAGGATCCTGTCTTACTACATGGGATCTGACGCTTTGTTTGACATGTAGAGGGTTTCTGCGAGCTATGGTAAGCTATCTTAGCAAAGGCCACACGTGTTACTTAGCAGGACTACAGGAAAGCAGCGGGCGCCGGCATGGTCTTGGCGGCCATTCTCGGTGGATTAACTGTTTTCGCCTTGTTGGGCACTATTTGCAGCAACCGCAGAAAGCGCGCGAAGGCCTGGATGACTCTGACTGGGTAACGTGTTTGAGATGATATGTGCATAAAACAGGATTGTGGTTCTCATCGATTTATCGTTATTCTCACATCTCAGCCTTATTGTCCTTCATGGTAAGATCCCAAATCATGAGGCTCTGACCTTTTTACTCACGCTCATTTTTTAATGATTTTCTGTATACGTCAGGTCTGGCGCAGGCATTTTCAATGGGCGTTATCGCCTACCTTTACAACACAAGCGCCACCTTTTACGTCGGTACGCGCTACAACGTCTCATTCATTGTTTCTACAATCAGCTGGTGCTTAAGCGTGTTCCTTGCTGCCATCTTGACCCTTGTTGCCGTGCTCAGTCCACCCGAGTATACTTATGAACCCATCCATTAAAGATTGCCCCTGCCGTGATACCAATTTCGAGACATACATAGTGACTATGAAACGATACGGGTACATTTTAAGAAGGACGGGCTACTGGATACAGAGGGGGCTATTGTATGCTGGAAGTGAGGAATGTATATCTACATAGAGTATATACTATTTTTTGTCAGCTTTGAGAGAGGATTCTCGACGGCGGGATCTAAGGGATAAACTATATACGCGGATCACCCGGTCGTCCGGGTGCAACATGGTGACATGGATGGTGGGGTATACAAGGTCGGGCTGTTGTTGCATAAAGCTGTAAAAGGACGAGGAGCGAAACGATGAAGAAGGCGATGATGACGGAAGCGAGGACGCAGAGGAAGGGGTGGGGAAAGAAGGAGGTTGGAAGCCATCCGATTCGGATATGTACACGCAGCGTATATGGCTCCCCCCGATGGCTTGTACCATTTCACCCTAAAACACACACACACATAGTTCAGTTTATCTTGCTGATCCAAAAAAGTGCATTCAGTTTTACCGTTTCCATGTGTCGAACTTCGATTACGGTAGGTGAGAAGGCAATGAGATAGGGGTATACGCATGCAACACGTTGTACACGCGACTCGAACTCGATGTGAGGTTTAATCTTGTTGCTGATGGAACTATTGATGGCTGAGTCGACATAGTTGACGCGCCAAATGGCCTGTGCGCTGTACAGGAACCCAATGCCGTGTTGCCGATTCAGTGGTACAAACCCTACAATCGGCGGCCCATGACCCAGATCGTCTGACGAGGAGGAAGATGAGGTTGAGACCGAGGTCGCATACGAGTAACCCGTCGAGGACGAAGTTGTTGTCTCGATGCTGTGGTTGCTCGACGTGCGACTTAAACAGTGGTCCGACGGCACGCTGATCCGTCGGCTGGTGATGGAGGACGACGATAAATCGATACGTTCGACGCCGTGAGCGATGGATTGCACAAACACAGCATCATGTGCCATCTGAACCTGGGATGCATCGCGGAATTGTAAGCGATATTCTTTCTTTTTCTGGAACCACGAGGCAATGCCATGTTGCGTCGTCCGAAAGACCATCATGACCAGCGCACACGTTCCGCGGGATCGCCGCCGTCGTGTCAAGTAACAGAGGACGGTCTGTCCGCGGATGGTGCCGACCGTGAAGGAAATGACGGAGCGGCTGCGCACGACCCAATAGTGGAGATGGCGATGGTAATGATGGTGGTGGTGATGGGATTCTTGCTGCTGAGGCTGGCACACACGCTCGAGGTCATAGGCAATAAGCGACTTTTTGCGGTTGTGGGCGCGCACGAGTAGCACATGGTCCCCGATGATCGCTAACTGCTGACAGTCATCATGCGCAAGTGCTAGCCAAAAGTCCTGCGATCCGTCGCGCGGTCCAATCCAAACACCCGACTGCGTACCCAATGCCATCATGGGTAACCCGTCCGGCCGTTCTAACGGGGCACCTGCTTTAGCCAGCTTTCCCCCTTTCTACGTATTCCAAGAACCTACCAAACGGCAACGTGCAATAGATGCGGCCACATCCGGTGGGAAACATGGTGCTGCCGCTGACCATGATGGCCTGGCGACTGGACCCAATCAGGACCTCACAAAGGGGATCCAGCCTGAACGGGCCCTGTTTCTGGATCGGCGTCAGGAGATTGTAGAGCCAGGTACGCCACTGTTCCCGGTCCTCGACGGTGGGGCAGGCCAGGTAGTAGGCGACCTCGGGCGCACCGAGGTGGCAGATCTTGAGTATACGAAGTCGTCGGCTAGTGCGTTGTTTGGAGAGCAGCGCAGGCGGTGATGCCCGGGCTTTCGGCGCGGGTGACCGCAAGGGCGAGCGTAAACGACTGATCATAACGCTTCCTCCCATGGGCCGCAGCGGTGTGGGTGAAAAGCGACAGTGGCGATGGCGGAATGGCGACGCGCGACTGTGTGGGCGTGTCGGGAGGGCGTGGGTAGGCTTGGGTGAGACAGGCGAGCCGAGTGTGCTGTTTTCCTCGCCTTCAGTGACCATCGGTGCTGTCTGAGGATGACGCCGCAGGCTCTGTCGGAAGCGACGGAGGCGCGCCCGGATATAGAGTCCCGTGATACTATGATCACGCTCAAGAAGCGTGCCGCCCTCAAACGTTGGCGCCTGTGAATCTTCGCTTCGTCGCTTGAGCAAGCTGTTGCTGCTGGATGTGCTCGCAATCAAAGTCGACGAGACGCGCGACGAGAGATGGCGTATAAATGAGCGCGGTGTGCCACCAACGTGCAACATATGCAAGGGGATCGGTTTACCCGCGACAATGTACTCCTCGTGCTTGTCGGCCGACACGCGCGGTCTCGTGACAACGAGGAGATGCGAGAACAAGAAAATGTGGCACGGGGCCATAATGAAGGAGTGTGATGACTGGGCGAGGAACAGGCGGCCCTCGTGCAACAGCGAAGCATGATCGGGCAAGATCTGGCGAAGCGTGGCCGGGATATGAAGCGGAATCGTGAGTGAGGAAGCAATCTGAAGCAGACGCGTCTCGATCTCGGCGCGACGGGTAGCCTCGTTCATTCGGGCCAGGATATCGCGCAGCTCGGCTAGCGCGGCGGCCAAGGCCAGCTGATCGCCGTCGTCGGCAGTGTATTTCTGAATGTTTTTGATCAAGAGTCGGAACTTGCCAATGCGAAGGGTGGGCAGGGTCAGGTAGTGCCGTAACCCGAGGCGGCGTGTGCTCACCGCTGCATTCTGGGTCTCTAGAAAGCGGGCAAACGCGGGGCTGCGGTTGGCCTCGACAGAGACTACATAGGCTGCTTTCACGTGGTTAGCGGCGTAGAGGAGGTACGGTTCCATCAGGCGCGAGACGTGCCGCAGAATAATGGTGCCAACGCGATCGACAAATAACAGATGAGCCTGACGGTGTGACATCAGCTCTGCGCAACCGCGTCTGTGTAGCTCGGCAATGGTGTCATAGTTTCCAAACACGATATCGTGGAACCGTTGCCGGCGCAGGTCTTCGATGGCGGTGGATGAATTGAGAAGCGGTTGAGCATAAACGTCGCGAAGGATGTCGAGGTCATTGCAATACTGCTGCTCCGAGGCAAGCAACTCGGTGATGGCGGATTGTCGCTTGCGTTCTTTGGCGGGTAAAGCTTGCAGGATATGCCGAGGTACGTTTTGGAACCAGTCCTAGAGGGATTCACCCATCAGCTGAAACGTTTAAATGCGATTTTTTTTGTATGTATACGTATGTTTGCGCACACAAATTAAAAATAAAAAGGAAAAAGGAAAAAGGGATACGTACGGGATCTTTGGTGTCCTCGTGGACGATGGTATCCTGCTGTTCTCGCTGTACGCGCAGTGGACCAGTTGGCTTCCTCCGTGGACAGGAAGGCGAGTAACAGGAATGGACACTGTTTTGGCATGTAGGCGAGTAACACGGTGTGAGTGGTACAAAGACGCCCTGCGACGCATTGTGGGCAGACACCTGAAAGTATTGTTCGCAAGGGATCAAGACCGCATGACTGACGAGGGCATCGAGTAGCTGGGCCTGCATCGAGGGCGACCGGTGGGCGGATGTCATATGCTCGGAGAGAACGTACTGGATCGCATCCTTTGGAGAGAAGGTGACAGCAAAAGAGAAAGGAAGTTGTCAATCACTGGCATATGTGTTTGCATATGTGCGTATGTGTGTATGTGTTTTGAAAAAAAAAGGACGTGGGGGTGGGGTGGAGAAAAAGTCGTACCACAGCCTCCTGTTTCGTAACGTGGGCATAAGCAGCAGCGCGTATAAAGTGGATGGCAAGCTGGGATAGAAGCGCGGTCGGCCGGATCTGTCTCTCCCCTTCCTCGTCTTCATCGTCTTCGCCCGACTGCACCGAGTCATCATCATCCATAATGGATGTGTCATCCTCGAGAGAAACGAAGCTGCTTGTCGGTGTGCTGTCGACAACAAAGCCAGGCGAAGGATAAGGCGGTGGATACTGAAGAGCAAAAGGAGATGATCGATCCAAGGGGCGTAAGTTTCCAACGAGAGACGGCCCTCGGTAGCAATCACTACTTACAGGTGCGAGTGCCATAAGGAGAGGAACAAACAAAAAAAAAAAAAAGTAAAAAGAAGCACAAAGGATTTAACGAAAAAAAGTTCGGGAACGGCTATAAGCAAGCATCTCAGGGCTCGTCATGTGTTGTCCATTATCCTTTCCTTTTCCGTCGTATCTTGAAGCTCCCCTTTCAAGACACACACGCGCGCACGCTATTAACTTCCACTCACTTGCTTTACTACGGCTACTTATTACACTCTTTTATTTTTTCTTCATCGTCCACCATGCAGCGTGCATCTCTCCCAGCCTCTCTCACGCTGCGGGACCCCATCTCCACAGACCATTCCTTTGTCAACTATTCTATTCCCCTCCATGACTCCTCTCCTTCCTCCCTCGTAAGTTCAGAAAGCGAGAGTTGACAGCAACCACGCCTTCATCCTAATGACTCGTCTTTTTCTCCTTTGCGCGATCAGCCCACACTTGAACAGCCTCGTCGGCCCGTTCCCGCGGGCAGTGCCGACGCACGTCTAAGAGAGCTTGAAAACGAGATCGAGAAACTTACACTGTCCAATATTCGACTCCTACGCACCAATCGCATCTTGAAACTCGACTGCGATCGCATCGTAGATGAACAAACCTCTGAGCTTCGAGAAGAAATTGCTCATCTTCGACACCAAAACGTACGACTCCAGAGAAACAATCGATTACTCCAAGACGACTTGAAGCAACGCATGGTAAAAAACAGAGGATTTCATCCATATTACTGCTGTGTTGCTGAATTTTTTTCTTTTCTTTTTTTTTTTTTTGTCAAACAATGCTGTTCATTAGCAAGAAATGAACCAAATGCGCGATGACCAGATTCGGAAAATGAAAAATGTGGGGCCGGAGTATGAGTATCTCGTACAAATGATCAATTTGCTTTATCGTCAGGTAAGAAAACGACAAAGAAAGAAAAAATAATGAAATCGAAAACGAGAGAGAGAGCGAGAGCGGGGGGAAAACAAGATGACGGTATGATTCATTTGGATATATCTGTATGTAGCTTCAGGGCAAGTCAACCTGCGATGAGACATGCTGCTTCACAAACAAACCACTCGACCAAGGGTTCTCGGTCCTGACTTTGCCGCCGGAAAGTGAAGAACAACGGCCCGAGCCCCAACATATTTGCCGACCTTCCGTCCAGTCACATATCTCGGGCGGATCCCTCGCCTGCGCAGCACAACAGGAAATTGCCATGCTTCGACAGGAGCTTGAAGAAATGCGTAACGACAAGGAAAATCTTTATGATATGCTTCATGAGAAAGAAGATGATCTGGAGACCCTCAAATGCGAACTCAAGATGAAGGACAATATAGTAACCCAGCTAGAAAAGGACTTTGAGCGGATGGAGCTCGAAGTCGTGGACCTGCAAAAAGTAAGACATATAGACCGATACGGGACGGAGATGCTTGAATGATGCAGGATTTCTAATCTGATTTCTTTCCTTCTCTCTCTTTTTTTTTCTTTTTCTCGTAGGACTGGCGACATCCTGGTGATCGAATCAAGTCTCACACCTCCTTTTCAGACATCCATGCATTCCCGATACCACCTCCGCTACCCAAAGACTAGTAATATTAGTAATTCGTAGAAAAGAAAGATGTTGGCGGCTAATCTCACGTCACGATAAACTATAAGCAAAGTACACGCTTTTTTAATATGCAAATACATATCATCCGCATTTTTCTCCAATTTTATGCTGATGACATGGATGGGGGGTTGTGTGTGGGGTTTGGTATGGTAAAATCGTGGTTATCATCTGCGATGAGCATGGGTTTCCCGCCATGCTGTATTTTCAAGGGAGAAAAAAAGGGTGACGGTCGTTCCGGAAGCAACTTTGACAAACGACGATCCCCTCCTTTTTTGCTTTCCCTTGCATATGAGACGGTAGTTCGGGAATAATGTGTGTTATCACCCAAACATGGCTTAATGGATGTAGAACAGTATTTTTCTCACAGACAAAAAAATAATAATCCAAGATCTCAAAAAATGAGGTGGAGACACACAAATGCGAGTGGTCTGTGCCACAAGAATATTAGAAATGCCAGGTTTCACACCAGCTAAGCAAGCCTATACAAAGCAGCGAATGATGCATAGAGTAAACGGGGGGTCCGTTCAAATCAAGACATCATAGGCCATTGAATAGCGCACGTGAAAGCCAAGAAAGAAAGCCCATGACATGCAAAGGAATAAACATTACTTACTCATTGGTTTAAATAGCAAAACATACGTCAGTATGATCCTGTACTCAATGTACACATAGCAGTTATTGATAGAAGAGATGGAAAAAAAAGCAAGGGCACAGTCTGTGTGCGTGTGAAGAAGGATCAAAAGAAGGACAAATAAGCTTTGGAGACTTTTTGATCTTTTATTTTGGGTGGGAAGAAAATAGAATAAAGGGACAGTTTAACAGAGGGTTTTATTACGGATAGATAGAATGGGATAGAATGATTAAACAACAATAATAGCAGCAAAAAGGCCGAAGAGAATGAGAGGAGATAAAAGATAGATGATGATGATGCAAAGGGGAGGGGTAACTGTACTAAAGGGAAGTAAGACTACATTGCGAATGAGCCAACCAAAATGTGCGCGTGCGTGGAGGAAAAAAAAAAAACAAAAAAATTTCACTTTGGTGATCGTCCTCCTCTTCCCTCTCTCTAACCGTACATCTTTGCACCGACATTAGTCTTTTCGGGAGTTGCGACTGCATAGCTTAGACGACCCAAAAAAGCAGCATCGCTTCTGTGTGCTAAACACCCCTCGTAAGATGCAACTGAGAGTGGAGCCAGCGTACCCATTTGCGCTGTTCCCAGCAGCTCAGCCGACAGCATCGTTCTTCAACAATGCTTCAGCTGCGCAGTCGCTCTTCCCTCCCCTTCCTAATCCCTTCCTGCACAATCAACATCCGTCGACGTCGCAGGTCGGGTCTCGTTTTGCTCCTTCTACGGCAGCAAACGTGAAGAGGACCTCAGCGTTTGAGCCTGTGCTCTCTCGCCACAACCCCCACCAACAACACCAACACCAACACTATACTACTACTACTAGTACTGGCACCACCAGTGCTACTAATACTATGTCTAATCTTGGTGCGGGTGCAACAACTACTGCTACTGCTACTGCTACTGCGGTGACTCCTCCGCCTCCAGCGCTGTCGCCTGCATCACCTGCAGACAGCCGCTCGGCCGCCCTGGTGATTCCCCCCCTCGCCGACTGTGCAGCAAGCATTGCTTACCTCATGTGGCATGGACGCAAGAAGTCTCTGTATGGCGACAAAGCCCGTCGTCGTGAGTCCCTGATTGATGTCAGCAAGCCCAACCCCGCTTTCAAAAAGTTCTGTTTGCAGGTGAGATATCTTGGATTAGGTCGATAGATGGATATGGTATTAATTAAAGATCTTTTTAGCTTTTGACAGCCACTCAGCTCACTCAGCATGCGGTCTATCTGGCCCTCAAGTACTTTGCTGACCTCTTGCGTGACAATCCCACTGTAGAAGGTGATGAAGGCACCGAATACCGCCTCTTCACCGTCTCGCTCATCCTCGCCAACAAATTCTTGGATGACAGCACCTTCACCAACAAAACCTGGTCGGATGTGAGCGGCATTCCCGTCGTTGCCCTGAACGCCATGGAAGTTGAATTCCTTACCGCACTCGGATACCGTCTCCACGTGAGCGGTGCCGAGTACGAGGGCTGGCGTCAGCGTCTCACTTGTGCCCGCAAGGAACTGGATGCCTTGTACGTCGGTCACCCACATTTTGAAATTGCCGTCCGCCGCATCCTCGCCACCCTCAACATTGTCACCCCTCAGCTGAACTCTGCTACTACTACTACTACGACTACTACTACGGCTTGTGCTACTGCTTCTCCCATGGAGGACCCGCTCGCTCGACAGCGCGAAGCGATTTGGGAGGCAGAGGCCGAAGCCTATCAGCTGCAGCGGGAGAACCGTGAACGCCAGTACTACCTCGACATGTACACCAAGGCCCACGGTTGCTTCGACAATGTCAATGTACTCCCACGTCGTCAGACGGTGCCGCCCCCGCCCATTAGCCGCCGTCCGTCGTCTGAGTATCAACAGCTGCCGCCGATGCCGGTGCCGGTGCCGCAACAACAACCACAGCAGCATCATCACCAGCATTACCAGCACTCGCAGCCATCGTCTTCGTCTTATCACGGCGAGCTCATGACCCCGCCTCCTGGTCTGCAAAAACCCGCGTATGAGGACCTGAACGTGGATTTTAACTACAACCCTCGCCGTTCGACCATGCCACCAGAGTATCTCCATCCACCCGTCGAACACAACACTGGCAGCCGCTTTGACCGCAGCTGGTTGCATGGTGATCAATACTACCAGACGGCAGCCCACCCGACGGCAATGCAAAAGACATGGCGACCCACGACCGAGCAATATCCAGCCACACCGACCTTCACGCCGTCCTGGTGTCGTGAATTCTTTTAACTTGACAACTCCCAATCGTACCCAACTCCCCTTTCTCGACTGGTTCAGTCTCCTCCCCTCTTGCTTTTTTTTTCTTTTATCTCTTTTTTTTTTTTTTTGGTCCTATACTTAGCTTTGAAACTTGGCGTACTTCAGTTGCCTTGTTTGGCTCATACTCTCTCTTTTTTTCCTTTCTTCTTTAAAATGTTGCTAAGGCACATTGTCGTACATTGGTCGTTTTTTTTTTTCGGCTTCGGCTCTGTTTTTTTTTCAACGCACCAAACCCTCCCCTACCCTTAGTTTTTTATTTTTTTAGAGCTTAGGTTCACTTTTTTTTTTTTTTTTTTTGCTATACTTAAATGAAGATCAATGGGCGATTTGCCCCAAAAATCTCATCATCTCTGGTCTGCTTTGTCTTCTTTGGGCGAAAGATTTTGAGCCTACAAGTTGGGAGAAGCCCTATTTTACCATTGACATATTGCGCGGAATAGGCTTCCGAGCTTAAATGAGATCATATGCTTGTTTGTATAGATTACTCAATAGACAGCCGTCTCAAAATAAACTGAGATCGTGGATGACATGCATACGACCTGGTTCAATGATGATGCCAGGAACGCAGTCTGATATCATGTTTAGACTGGGACAAAAGATACTAGCATGCCAGTATGGCGGACGACTTGTATAAATACATCGTCCGCTTGACGTCATATGGACAGGGTCGTATAGTCATCCTTCCCACACGTGCATATTGTATTGTACTGTGGCGTCATAGGTCCCGTCTTCTTTTGCCGTACGACTACGAGATGCGTATGGTAATCGGGTCGACTTTTCCCTACAAACAAGAAAGCAGCAATGCTTTCGTGCAGCCGCTGCGTGTTTAATGAAATATGGAGCTTTTACCTTCCAGATAGTTTTTAAATTCATATATTCCTCTGTCACTCGTTCAAATTAGCCAAGCAATATGGACATACGTTGAATGCTGTTCGAACCACATACGTAAAAGAGCCCTTCTTTGACATACGCGCATAGTTCAATAATGACAGGGACCGCCACGCCTGCCATAACGCCTGGGGTACATGCTAAACTGACCACCTCCAAGAGTCCTCGCTTTGGCAGTTCACCTGTGTCAGGTAGTAATGTTCGTGCTGTAATATGTAAAAGACTGGGAACATATCCTTGCATATTCGTCGGTTTACCCGGCGTAACATAGACCCCAGGATATCAGGATCTTTGGCCTCAGAGAACCTCACAATCAACTGCCCTTGTTCATTTGCCTCACTGAACATACAGATCGTCTGTGCATACCAATAAACGTGTGAAAGAGCGGACTGCAGATGCAATAGAAGCTGATCTACAAGTGATGAAAAAAATGGGACAGGTGGTTTCACTAGTGATTTCCACCGTTCGATCTAAGCCCAAGTGCAGCGCCAAGGACACCAAGCTTGTCAGTAGCTCAAGCAGGATCAAGACCACGTCCACGGATCATTGACAGCGTATAAACTTTGATCCATTTTAGAGACCCTTCATGAGGAAAAACAAAAAGCATGTGCCTGATCATTTTCAAATCATAAATCAAAGCATCCCAACCGTGATCAGGAGCCTAACCACTTTACTATAGCATCTTCTACTTTTACACACAGCGCTTCATCTACGACCACACGTTTCTTTCTTTTTATCATTTTCAACTTTCTTAAAAAAAGGGTAGGCCATCAGAAAGCCAAGCCTTCCTGCACAGTCCATAAAGGAAAAGTGCGAGATCATCCATTGTCTAGGAAGTCTCATACGAGACAACCCGACACCCGTCACTCAAAGGAAGGTGGCAGCATCATCCACTGACCGGCAATGTGTGTCTGGTTTAGGAAACCGAGACTGGTTGTGTACTGCATACAGATCCTGTAGAGTACGAAACTGAGGAAAAAAGAAATTGCTTACTTTGCCCTCTTTTTTATACCTTTTGCTGAGAACGAAAAAAATTTTTACGCCCCCGATTCGAAGACAGAATCCCAAATATGGGATTATCGGCATTCGATGGAAAGGCAACGGGCATTTTGGATCATTGCACGTCGTATGCGATATTGAAGGTATCACTCATTACACAAGCATTATTTGTTCCAAGAGAAAGGAATAGCTGTGTCACATAACTGGACGACTAGTTTATAAGCGAATAAAATTATTCGAATCATATACTTCGGAATGGTTCACGCTATTGTTACGAGAACGCATTGACAAAGACATGGGGCGAAAACTCTTCCTAGTTCATAAGGTATTCCTGGCGGAAGTGAAAGGGTGATTTTGTGATTCTCTGCTTCACCTGCGATGAAGCATCATATACATAATTTGTTTATAGTCATACCGGTACAGGGACCAATGACTGCTCCAAGAATAAACGAGTGTCTCAGGAAATGATAATGAAGAGCGGTGGCCGGAAAAAAATATAAAGCAAGATGTAGTTGAGGTTAGATCGAAGATGTCAGAGCTGAGAATCGACAGCAGCCAATCATTCATCCAACGTGAAGCTGAACATAGTAATTCGCTCAAAGCATGTCGAAGCACGTGCATTTCGTCGATGGCGTTGGTCCGAGCACAAGGAAACCAGGTACCAAGCTATAAATTAAGTGCAAGTTGGTTTTATTTTTTCTCTGTGCTTGCCCTGGATCGTCATCAATATGCGCTTGACTTTTGCTGCGGGCGTCTTGTCCCTGTTTTCTTACGTCTGTCATGCAAGTGCAGAAGCTGCCGGGTCGCCTGGCGTTGCAGCAGTGCCTGACAAGTACAATACGCTGCCTGGTGTCGATTGGAATCGCACCTACGCGCCCACAGAACCGCAGCAGATCCATCTTTCGTTTGGCTCTGAGTCCAAGTATGCTCGTGTCCAGTTCGCCACCCTCGAGCAGGTGGATAAAGCCATACTTCGCTACTGGCCCAAGTCCAAGAAAAACCGAGTTTCACGCTATGGCAAGGTATATACACCAGGCTTGCTCGCTATAGGCGGAAATCAAGCATGTGGCGGAAAGGCATGATGATTGGGGGCTAAACTAGTATGCTACAAAACACGTTAGGATTGGGCATTTGTGGACGGCGGCGCCGAGCATCGCACGATCTATTTGCATGATATCAAAACAGAAAATCTTAAGCCTGCGACAATTTACTCTTACCAGGTTGGCGCCGCTAAGAACGGCAACACGACCTGGTCTTCTGTCTATGAGTTCCATACTGCCTCCAAGCATAACACGTTTGAGTTCCTCGCCATTGCTGATATTGTAAGTCTGTGCTTTTAGTTGAAATTATGGTACGTCTTTGCTTATCTAAGCGCGTTATTTTTCTTGTAATGCAGGGCATAAACAATGCTGTCGCATTGCCCCAGATTATCAAGGCGGCCGAGAGCCACAAGTATGATTTCCTCACCCTTTCGGGCGACCAGGTATAAAAAGTTGAATATCCTGTCTTATCTTTCTAGTAACGCATGTAATGTAGGCTTATAATATGGACGACTTTAATGGTCTCAAAGGCGATGAGTATATGAACCTTCTGCAAGAAGTGTATGCCAAAGTCCCTTACATGGGTGTCCCCGGTAATCACGAAGGTGCCTACAACTTTTCCCATTACAAGAACCGGTATGTGTCCCGTCTTCGTCACTTGCAAACTTACAATTTTTTGCTGACATAATACGATGCTCATAGATTCGCCAACTTGCCGTTCGAGGAGTCCAAATCGCCAAACTCACTGCTCTATTCGTTCAATTACAAGTCGCTTCACCTTGTTTCCTTCTCTACCGAGGTCTATCTCACTGGCACGGAAGATATGATCGAGACCGCCGTCAATTGGCTGAACAGTGACCTGGAGAAAGCCAATAAGCAGCGTGACGAACGTCCGTTCATTGTTGTGATTACGCACCATCCTCTGTATTGTAGCTCGCAGGGTTCGGACTGCACTACTACTGCCAAGATGCTTCGTGAGGGACCTCTGAAGGCCGACAATGTCACGCGGCATGATGGTCTCGAGCCCATCCTGCTCAAGCATAAGGTCGATATGCTGTTGACGTAAGTAACGCACTCATATGGCGGTGACATTTACTTATGCTATATTGTCACTATCGCAGCGGCCACGTCCACAACTATGAACGCACGTATCCTGTCGCTAATGATAGCCGCACTGCCGAGTCGTACAAGAATGCTCCATCATATATGCAGGTCATTACGGGTAATGCTGGTCAACCCGAAGGTGGCGCCGAGTTCACCTCTGGCCCTTACAAGGACTGGTCAGCTGTTCGTTACAGTGGCTATGGTTTTTCCACGGTTCGCGTTTCGCCGACCGAGCTGACACTCACGCACCACGAGGCTAAGAAAGATGGTTCTCTTGGACGCGTAATTGACGAGTTTACTATCTCCAAGTAGTGTCTTTGGTGCATCCTGTCTAGACAATATATACAGTGATGTATGATTACGGTAGCTATGTGTTTAAAAAGTCTCCTCCAAGTTGCTCCAGTACAATGTACTTTACAATGATAATATATAAGTTACCCTCTTTATCGATTTCGTGTATGTATATACATATATATATATATATATATATATATGCAAGTCTGAATATTTACCGTATATAATGATGAACTTTTGTACATTGCGTGACCAACTGACTTTCCTGTTGTTCCATTTGCTCGCTGGTGTTTATACTGGATCATTACGAGACAGCTCTGCTTCTTTATATACGAGAAGTACAAGGCTTTTTGCACTAGCGCTAGTAATTCTGGACATATTTTACTGCGCTGTGAAATACGACAAATGACTGTCGCGCTCTGTATGCTATATTTTGTACGTTTGCTTTAGCACGCATTATCGCGCTACATTTACTTGATATTTGGTAACGGTCAATGTGAATCGGGAAATCAAAAAAAAAAAAAAAAAGGTTCAGTTTCATGCAGGGAAATAGGAGGAAACTGAGTGAGGAAGATCGCGTTCCATTTATTCGACAACAATGAAAAAAGTCCCTTGTTTACTTCCTTTCTCTCTGCTGACGACATGCTCACATCTCACACATATAGGCTGTTTTTTCTCCTACGTTTATTACAATCCTTTCTTCCATCTATAAACATCCTATATTGACCTTCACGCCGTCAAGGATCACCACGATTGCATCAATTACTTTACGGTCCTGGTGCACTGTCCTGGTGCACTGTCGATCAAGTTATTAAGACATGTACGAGCCGGAACAGACGTCATGCAGATCTGCGAACATGCATTAGGTTTCATGCCCGCAACCAAAGATGAAGCCACGAGCAGGCTGTGTTCAAACGGGCCGTTGTCGGATGACGGATCAGTGCCTGAGGGGTAGTCGGCAGAACGCAAGGTAAAAGGGACAAAATCATCATGCTTATTCTGTATTGTTAATAAGATACGTCTACAGACATGGTCGCCTACATCGTATCTTTGGGAGCGTTTTTCTGCAAGGAAGCCATTGAAGTGAACGTGGAGATTCTTCAAATAATGACTGATCCCGTACCAAGAAGTGGTGCTTGTGATGACATGGTAGGACAACTCCGCCTTGCTTCACAAAGGACGGTTGATGTGGCCTCTCAGAAGAAGCGTCACAACCTTGCATCGTGTATGTGCTTGAGGAAAGATACCACGGTAAGACTTCAGATTGTACCTTATTGATGAAATGATATTCACATAAGAACCACTTTTGTAGGTGAAGTGTCTGAAGCGACTTTCTTGGTGATACCGCGTTACCAGGAACAAGTACGAGCGATGAAAAAGGAAGGCGTCACGTTCATTGGTTGCTGCCGCAAGTCTTGCACGGGGGAGAACGACGAGGACCGAGCTCGCCTCCTACAGATTGGCAGAGAAGGCCATACGGAGCATATCGGTCGGTCGGCTTTTTATGGCGCCCTGCTCGCCTTCTGCGGAGAATGGCAGAGAAAGTCATGCGGAGGATATCGAACGGTCTATTTTACATGGTGCCCTGCTCGCCTGCCACAGAGGATGGCGGAAAAACTGGTACGGAGGTCGCTTGGCGACCGGGTGTACATCTCGCCGCGTTCGTCTGCCGGCCGAGCGATGCTGTCGAGGGATTTCGACAGCCGATTCGACGTGAGCATGGTCCAGAGTGCAGTTGGCAACACCCATGGTAAAATAAATGCTTAACCATTATGCTTGTCCATAATTATATTGAATACTTCGACAGACATGCTCGAATACGTCAACATAACAAGCAACGTGGCGCTCGTTGTCTTGGGATATGCCGGATTGACGACAGATGCAGAGCATCTGAAGCAGTTCATAAAGTAAGCATAATTATAGCAAATCAACAATGAGCATCGATTGAATCAACACACGATTTCCTTAGAAGCATGCTCAATATCCAGTATGTTTTTGTGGATCAAACTCCACATAAACATACTATAAATATGCTAAGAAGAGCAGAACTGCTCAACGACGATACCGCCATCAACTTGCTTGATGGCCGCAATAGTTGCGAAAAAAGATCTCAATAAATATACCCTATGCAAATATGAGCTTTTATATACGCTATCGAGCCCGGCTTTATGCGGATATTCGTTGCCTTGCTCCTTTCATTTCTTTGCAAAATACTTTTATCTCTTCGGGTGGAGGCCCGTCCTCCAGCAGAAGTATCGCTGTAGTGAAGAATCAAGTGTAATATGTGAGAGTGTGCCGGCAAACATGACGCGTTTCCTTGAGAGGTACGAGGGAAAACTAAGTAGGATCTTAAGCTCAAACTCCAGGAAAAAGGTTAAAAGCCATGCAAAAGATCTGGGCATGAAGATGCATTTTCTTCCACTATTGAGTATGGTCTTGCATGAGTCAGAGATATTGCGACTTTTTCCTACGAGAACCGACATGGCCAACATCCTTAATATATCGAGATTCGCAGTGGCAAGGACCATGGCACTTCCTCCTAAATTCACATGGTATGATAGGTTTTTCGTGGGTGATGACGTCTGATGTGCAAAATTGTCGGCAGTAGACTTGACTTCTTTGGATCTGGAGATAATAGGCCCAACGACTTCTTATTCTTCATGGATCACATTGGCAAGCGTTTTAATCAGTCCTCTGGATGCTGGGTTGGCGCCAGTGTCGCCATTGTGACAAGGGCATGGGCTGAGCAAAGCATGTCATTGGCTGGCATAAGAATGCGGATACACGCACGGTCCACCATGACCATTATCCTTTATATTACTTAGTCGACAAGAGACTGATCTACATTGGCTACTGGGCAGTTGCAAGGGTTCATATTTGACAGCGTTTACTTTGTATAAAATATAAACAGCTCCACAGCGACAATCAGCGCTTCGTCACCGTGACAGATCCCGCCTTCCGCACCAACAGCCGCAATATTAAATAGCGAGTTCACTGTCCAAGTGTGGCCCTGCCACACTGTTTTCCTGACTGGGGCCATGCGTCTCGTGATCTAAGGCGAAGGGCACAATCTCTCATGTTGGCAGCACCTGGATAGACATGCGACCTCTACTCCTGTGCGCCGTATTCTGCCACAATGATCAGAGCGAAAAAGACCGGCCAACCACCCTCGTGCCATTCCAACCGCGTCGCAGCTGCACTCCGCGAGAACCCACACAAGAAGTTTCATATCCGTTGTACGTATCTTCCCAGTGATAGTATGTAGCAATTTGTTTTATCTCAAGTTTAGCACCAGCAATTTGCTCAAGATCACATAATGATGTACTCTCAGACGCTCCTCGATTAGGCGGAGCCCAAGCCAATCAACTGCCTAAATCGCACTCTATTCTGCACCTGCATCTATGCTTATTTCCTTAATCCACTGAGATCATCAGTTCGATCCGGCCGTATACGCTATGAGTGACTTTTCTCGATAAGTAACAGCCACTGTTTGTACAGCCTGATAATTGAGCCAATGTTTATGTCTCCAGGGGGTTATAGAATAACAAAAGTGGGTAGCTGTATTACGTAATTACGATAAAGCATGATGCCGAGTTAATATATATTTCACATCAATATGGATGCTTGGAATGCCAAAGTGATATGCCGCACAGCCAACACAAAAGGAATGGTGGACACGCATAAACGCGGCAGCTTCCGGTTTGAAAGGACAACTGTATCGGGCAACTTCCTCCAAACTGATATTCGAGCACCGACGACTTGGATGGGCCTACAAACGCAAATCCGTGTCACCATGAACAGCAAGCGCAAGCCATGAGGGAAATCCGACATACATTTCCGCGCCACGTTCTCCTATTATCAATATGAGTTTATCTCTCCAAATATTTATATACGCTATCCTGGCAATGCGTCCCTTGGGAACAAAAGGATCCTTGTCTGGCTGGAGATCTATGTATCGGGATGAAGGAAAAAATTAGAACAAGGCCAGGTAAAACCCAACCAGGCTTACATGCCCTCTCTTTGGAACGCTGTCAAAGCTTTTATCCGCTTCTCTATTATCCGCATCCCTGAGCGGATATTCATGTATAGCACCTCCAATGTGCGACCTGTGCAAGCATGAGATGATGAAATACTTAACTTTTGGGTTCAGGGGACCTTTTTGCCAGTTTCGCTGCAGGGAGGCGTTTCTGAGCGGACACGAAAAGAAAAAAAAAAAGAAGCTGGAGACAAAAGGCAAGTCGACTAGCAGGACACTACTTTGTGTTTTTGATATATGGTGAACATCAATAAACGTGGTGTTAAAAGTGAAACGTTACCCCGCCTATTTTTAGTCGACATGGTGAGCAGAGCAGTATAAGATACAGGGAAGACGAGAGGGCAGACCATAAAAAATAACCCAAATCGGTTTAAACAATTAAACGGATTCAGTCAGCCGCTGGTCTGTCGTCCATCCGGGACTGTTGGGCTCCTTTTTTCTCTTCTTTTTTTAATCCATTTCCCTTTTCTTCGTTCTTTTTTGTCTTCTTCATCTCTTTTTATTTTTTCCATTTTTAATTTATATACCATACATGCCGTCCTTACTACAGAAGCGTGTATGGTGTTTGCTGCTGTTCCTGTCGGTTGCTCACGCCCAAGAGTCTCCGACCACCGCCGCGGAAAGTCCTGTCAGTACACACGGCTGGAATGGTACATCGAACAACCCACCAGCAGAACATAAGAGCTGGCTCGCACAGCATGGACGGTTCGCGTTTGTGATCGTGCTTGGCGTCTTGGTCCTCGCACTGTTGATCTGGTACATCGTACGGAGTATCCGAGGCATGCGGAAACGGTTGCAGCGCGAGAACGAAAACCAAATGGCTGTAATACAACATATCTCTGATGCACAAGCGACGAACATGGATCAAAAGCAGCAGTTCAGCAACAACAACCACCATGAGTACCCGTCCGCAGATTACATGCTGCCTCCTACCACGCATCAGCCTCCCGCCACGCACCATCATCATACGCCCTCAACCTCATCACCGATATCACCCGTCACACCTACTACTCCTCCTCCGCGCTATTGATATTATTATTATTATTATTCTCGTATTGTCAAAATGAAGAATGCAAATTACTTGGGCCAGGCCGCGACCGTCTCCTACGCTTGTGTTACTCCACAAGTCCGATTCGTGGCCATGCACCAATAATGTGGGCCTGTGCACCATCATCAGATGAGAAGATACACACATATATACACGCAGAGCCTTTTGCTTTCTTTTTTGTACGGAATGCTAATATGCTACGGACCCATAGTCTGCTGTGCAGCACAATGGTATCTAAATACACCACTGTTTTTTGTTATTCTCGAGAAAGAAAAAAGCACTGGGATGCTTATGCAGTCACTGTAAGCTGTATTTATACTGCAGGGAGTGTCTAGCCGCCAATAGCGGCGCGGGTTACGAAGGGTGGCTTGCAGGATCATGTTACACTTGTGCGAGGGTGCCCTGAAGCGAGCCATTATGCCGCCCCATGTTTCTCTCCAGGCACACAGGAACAACGGCATTCCCCGGACGTATGTGCCATGCGCTTTATGAATTATTATTACGTTGCATATGCCAGAATTCCTTGTCATCCACTACACGTCTATGCTCTCACGCTTGCTTGCTCCCCCTGAGTTACATTGATATTTCTTTTAATTCTCCTTTAGCATATTCCTCCGGTGCCGCAATTATCTCGCAATATACGCGCCCTTGAGCGCCTTTTGACAGAAAGCAGCAAGCCCATCAAATGTAAATACTTCTTGAAAGTTCATTTACGACAGCATCTCGGTTGCAGCCGATCTATAAGCCTTTCATTAAATGTTTACCTTGTACAAACCATACCCGATCATGTTGTACACATGTACTTGCTTCAACGCCGCTTCAAACTGTCCGCTTTTTCCTACTATCGGATAATTTCTTTCAGTGGGTAAGCAACATCCTTTTGGCAGCACGTGTAATGTTGCACTGTTTCTCCAAGACGTATATATAACGGATGCCTGCATTTCGGTTTGTCCATCATCAACTCTTCTTATTACTATGCTCTTCAAGAAACCTCTCATTGCTCTTGCCAGCGTAACCGCTGCCTTTTTGCCGTCGGTCATGGGTGCGGCCTGGCCGTTGACGGGTGATGTGGGATGCCACGACCCGTCAATCATCCAAGAGGGCAGCCGCTGGTACGTCTTCTGCACCGGTGACGGTATCCAGGTCCTGACGTCGAATGATGGCCTGGCCTGGACGCGTGCGCCCCAGATCTTCCTCAGCGCCCCGTCCTGGTGGAGCAAATCCGTGCCGAACCACTCTGGCCTGGATGTGTGGGCTCCTGACGTCCAGCTGTACAACAACAAGGTCTATCTTTACTATGCCATTTCGACTTTTGGTTCGCAGGTGTCTGCCATTGGTCTCGCCACCGCGTCGTCCATTGGCGCCGGCTCCTGGAAAGACGAGGGCGTGATTCTCACCTCGAGCGGATCCAATGACTACAACGCGATCGATCCCAACCTGATTATTGATGCCAGCGGCAACCCATACTTGGCCTTTGGCTCCTTCTGGTCTGGCATCAAGATTACGGCCCTGGACAAGTCGACTATGAAGCCTACTGGACAGATCTACTCTATCGCAGCTCGTCCCAACAACGGTGGAGCCATTGAAGGCCCGAGCATCATCTATCACAGCGGCTACTACTACCTCTTTGCGTCCATCGACAAGTGCTGTGACGGTGTTGACAGCACATACAAGATCGCTTATGCCCGCTCGAAATCCATCACGGGTCCTTACGAGGACGTGGCTGGCGATGCTGCTCTTCAGGGCGGTGTCACAGTCTTGGACTCTGGAAATGCACGCTGGAAGGGCCCTGGAGGCCAGGACGTGTACAACAATGTGATTGCTCGCCATGCTTACGACGCTGATAACAACGGCGCGCCGACGCTGCTCATTAGTGACTTGAACTGGAGCAACGGCTGGCCCACTTATTAAATTTCCCCTATATCCTCCAAATTTCCAATCAAAGAAATGAAAAATAAAGTCTGTACTGTTTCTTTTCTATCGATCGCATTCAGTTGTACATACTTTTATCACGCCAACGATTTCAACGTGCTCTATGTATACGGTTTGCTGTATATTGCGGTGACCATTGATTTCCCGACAAATTGAGCTGAGTGCATACTTCCTGTCACCGTGAAATGGGTGTCGTACAATTCTTTTGCTTTACAGCCAAGGAACCATGTACGATAAACCGATCAGATTTCCCATTGAACATATCTAAACAGCCATAATATTGAGACACTGCACTGGTTCACATGTGTTAGTAATTTTCGTGTTTTAAACGGTAATACAGTAGCTTAATTACGGTGTAAAAATTACAGCTTTCGCCGCGCAAAAAAAGCTTTGTGATGAAAGGACGGTAGGCACGTGTTGACACGGAATATTGCAGCCGTCGTCGAATAAGTAAGCTTACAGCAGAAGTATGGCAAAGCAGAGATATGCTCCTTAGGGAAAAAGGTTTGGCGGGGAAGACCGAAAGTTTCACAGGATAATTGAAGGCGGCTGAAGCAATGTTAGCATTCATGCAAAATTTGTGCGATATGAGGTGGCGCAATGCGGCAGTGTCCGACAGAAAAAAGAGAGAAT
This sequence comes from Syncephalastrum racemosum, assembly GCA_002105135.1. Classification (NCBI taxonomy): domain Eukaryota; kingdom Fungi; phylum Mucoromycota; class Mucoromycetes; order Mucorales; family Syncephalastraceae; genus Syncephalastrum; species Syncephalastrum racemosum. Next base: position 1,409,312 of record MCGN01000009.1, on the reverse strand, counting down.
GTGTGTGTGTGCGTGCGTGGGTGTATGTCTCGCTCTCTCTTTTTTTTTTTCTTTTTATACTTTACTACTTAGCCTCATGAACTTTTACATCCATTCTTCCTCTTTCTGCATCCCATCATGTCCGTTGATCTTTTGCAGTCCATACCGAATGAAGTCTTGAGCATCATCTTGGACCTTGTTCCTGAACAACTGCTGACATGTATGCAGCTATCACGTTCCTGGCGCGACTTTATCCTGCAAACTCGACCGGCTCATTTAACGGTCGACCTGCGTGGAAAAAGACTGAACAACGACGCACAACGCTGTCTTGAGCAACGCCTTCGACTGAACCCTCCTTCTCTTACATGGCTCTCGTCCGCTGCAGACATAAACGAGGTGGTGTCCGTGCTTGACAACGCCGGATGTACCAAAGTGGAAAAGCTAGGCAAGTCTTGGTCCCATGCTTTACAGGCTCTGTTCAGCTAACCAGCACATAGTCATAAGAGATTATTCTGAATATGAGGAGGAGGGATACGACTGGTGGGATCGCGAGAAGAACCGCGAAATTATGGAGGCGACATTATTTGATCCCTCTTTCATCCAGCGCTGGACGCGTATTACTCAAGATCTGGTACACCTTGACATAGTCGCCAGTGCGTACAATTGCGACGGCCTGCTGGAATTTATCCTTACGTACACTCCTCAGCTCGTCAGTCTCTCTTTCCGTACATTTGCTGACGTCGAGGCACCCGCATTTCCCTTTGACCAGACTTTGCATAACCCCGCACAAACTGGTTTACGCTACCTACGATGGCAAGGTAACCTGGCCATGTTCGAGGATCTCGACTTCGTCTCCATCTTCTTCCCAAACCTCGAGGTGCTACATCTGCTGGATGACACAACAGGAGATAACGCCGATATCGGCTCCGAAGGCCCTTGCCTGGATGACCTCCTGGACATCATCCAGTTTCTACCTCACCTCGTTGATTGGAGCTTTTCCAATAATTTACTGTACGAACCATCCTTGGAAGCTGTCACCTATCCTACCCTGGGTCTTCGACATTTCATTATGGAAGGCGTGTTCCTTGTCGACCAAGAACGCGTGCTCGACATTGTTCGCCAATACCACGAGACCCTCGTCGATTTTCGTTACAGCCCGGATGGACACAGTCTTTACGATAATATGGGCGCTTCTCATTTGCCTCCTGTGCCATTCCCGTGTCTCAAACGCCTACACTTGGACGATTTTACTGTTTTATCCCTGGAGGACCTTCTTCCGCATTGTCCAGTCCTAGAAAGTTTATCGCTCGCGCGCATGGATACGAGGCCCAAGTTAATGGACCTCTTGCATACACAACCGTGGCGTGAGGTCCGGATAGACTGGGATGAAAATGCAGCTAAAATGGTAGAAAGGCTGGCGAAAAACGCGATTGCTTTAGGAGCGCGGTGTACGCTGAGAAGTCTCACCTACGAGGTTAGCCCATGCCACGAGACTGTCCCTGTAGAAGTACTGCTCCCTTCTCTGGGCCAGATCGGGACGCTCGAGAAACTGATCATCAACGACGCCGCATGCGAGCGAAAAGCGTTTGACAGAAAGACCTGTCATATGCGACAGTTTGCACACAATGCGATTGAATCCGGGCTTTTATCTCGTCTGCAACAAGCTTGGTTCGGATGCGGAAACAGGCACTACAGCAACAGCATGATAAACGAATTTGTCCGTGGAATACTGCCCGAACGAGAATCTTTTGATAGCTTGGATATTCTCTATTGATCATACCATCGCATACAAAAATATAGCAGTTAGGAAAGTAGTAGTGTATATGTAGATAAGTTTATCCTAGTAAAAAAAAAGCTGGTATCATGCGGAACTGTTTCGCATTTGTGAGTGTGGTGCAGGAAAATAAATGCTGTGCGGAACCCATTTTCTTCCCTTTACTTCGCCTAGTGAAAGCTTACTTTGTGACCTGCTATCTCTGCTCAAAAGCATCGAGTGTCCGAAGCTGAAGAAACTTGGTAAGCTCATCTTAATTACACTGTGCTTCCAACAAGCAAGGATTTGCGTCGAACGGACATAAACAGGCATTCGTGGACAGATAGAAACTGCTATCTCTTTTCTAATTATATATGTAAAGTATGCAATACAGTAGTCACTAAGAAGCTTCACGCTCCTTATTGAGGATGACTCCGGATCATTAGTTAAAATGTAGTCCTTCGTTCATATCTACTAAAAATAGTATGAAGAGCGAAGCTACTGCTGCCCATTTTCGAGAGCATTTGACAATGAGTTGAAGCGACGCCATAGGTTGCACGTATCGAGATTCGACACCCTGAGTAACGCGTTCTTTGTCCTTTTCGCCTATTTTCACCGTGGATAGCGCACCTGTCGTTCTCGTCCGTTTTTCCCGCTCTGTTCTTTTAAGAATTTCGTACGTCCCGATCCCATCCTATTTATCAAGTCCCTTCGTCTAGACCCGAGCCGAATCAAATACGTTGTAAATAAACACATGTAAGAGTTGTATTAGCGTTGCAGCGCGTGTGTATGTGTTCCTATCCGCGTTCTGACCACATCGTCTCGTCGCCGCTGTCGCTATGGCCCCAGCCACGCGCATCACCGTACTAGAAACCTCGACACGCCTTTGGCTTGCGTCGACTGATCAATTTTGCATATGATTCCTCAAGCTTGCTGTCTAAATATAACATACGTACGTCATTACGGAGCCTGCGATCTACTACGATATGGGTTTGCCAGGGCGGATCAAAAGTGTCAATAAGACTTAGCGACAACGTCAGCGTGAGTGCAAACTCTAGGTATTGCATTGGAGCCTGGAGCAATCTGCCTACGACTATAATGAAGCCTTCGACTTTGATCGTGTGCAGGTATTTTAATATCCATCGGTGTTTCGGGTGACAGATACGAACAGCGGCTTCCTCACATGCCAAGCAAAGTGCATTCGAGGATGCACAACGCATATCGATAAAGTTTGCTCAGAGAGTGATCGAGTTTGGATTCGTGTCGTAGAAAAGAAGCTCTGAATTGGTGTTGCCAGCAGATACGAGCATATATTAAGACTTCATGCAAGTACTCATAGTTCGCTATGCGATGAGATTCAGGGATAAACTTCCCCTATGTGTCCGTCTCGGTAGTGTATACAGATGTCTTATTCGTTTCCTTTGCATCTGACATATACGAGGCATAGACTGTACCACTGGACATAATTGTCTGTAAAACGTAGGATGCTGTGCAGTACTTGTCCTATCTTCCAATGGATACTAGTACCGCAATAACATGTGCTTCTAAGCAAGGTACGAATCTCGCCCGTCAACAGTTGACTCCTTGATGAAGACCAGATAGCACCGCAACTATGAGTCAGCTTGCTTTAACGAGATGCATACAACGAAGTACATGACGCCCATGATAGATGAAAAATTCTACAGTGGCAGCCGTGGCTGAATACAAATTGAAAGAGTTATGATCACGGGTGCCTAGGTATATTTAAATGGTAACCTTGTAAGCCCCTTCAAATTTTTCGCTAGACCTTTGTCTAACGTGATGTATTCTGCTTTTCATATTTAGCATCTTCGTCGAACACCTAGATTTCAGCATGGAAACTGGCCAGAATTGCTAGTCTATGATACAGTAAACTTGTGTCATAATACCGGACTGCTTCCTGTGCCGATGTGGCCGCGCCTCGATCTATTATAGGAGAGGGGCCTCATTTTACAGAAAAATGAAAATTTGAGTTGGGAGGCCATAGCAATAACAGCATAAGGGCCATAAACAATAAGACATGGACTTTGGACTAGTGCAGCAAAGCATTGTGGCCACGCGCATGCCATCCTTATATTTACGTGACGCTCGTGATAAGATTCGATTTTCTTTTCATATTACCAATATCACCCCGTTTTCCTTCGGTCGCACACACATGTTGAACTAGACGGTGGATATCTAAGCCTTTTACGTACCCAGCGCGCACTAAAAGAATGAGATACATGTCTGCGGCCCTGGCGCCCATATTTCTTTTTATTCCGCACGTTAACATATATACATGGCATAATATGCTTAAGCCAATCTGACTACCACTATCAAAAATAAACACACCATTGAGCCACATACGGTTATTGCAAGTCATTGCGAATGCATTGTGTCAATTCTTTTTCATTTTATTATATCCCTTCTTTTTTTTTTTTTTTTCTGTAACGATGCTTCGAAGCAACGTCACACCTTGTGTACCCCCAGCGTACCTTGAAGCTGGATGATGAGGACGATCATTAAATGCAGCTGCAACTTTGTGCCGGGCCGAACAGTCGCCGCGGACGTGAAGCTTGAAGCGCGGTTGCCTTGTAGCAAGCAGGCACACGAAACATATTTCTTGTGCGCCCTGATTTCCAGTTTTTTCTGCACATTTCATTTCACGGCTCGGACGACCCCACAATAGGCGTCCATCCTTCAAGCTATCGTTATCCCATGTCACTAAAGCAAGAAAAACAATGTATCTACCTATGATATTCGTGCCATAACCCGGTGCAACATTTGGAAAACAACATGGCTCGTGCCTGAATGTTTTTGTCAACCCAAACGACAGAGGACGCAGCAGCTGGAGACAAGTGTGATACAGTCGATGAACAGGCGCCACACAAACGAGCTGAGCCCCCTTTTAGTCTATTTTCTCTCTCTCGCGAATCATGTCAGGATCGGAAAATCATTTTTTTAAAAATAATGTCGTGCGACGTGTAGGCCTCCTATATAAATAGCGGATGGATTGACTCAATAAGAAGGTTTAGCACTCCAACCCGATCCATTTCATTATAGCATGCTCTTCACCAAGACACTCGCTGCTGTGGCGGGTCTCGCCACTCTCGTTCCCGCTGCCATGGGCAAGATGTGGAACCTCACCGGTGACCTGACTTGCCACGACCCGTCGATCATCCAGCAGGATGGCACCTGGTACACTTTCTGCTCCGGCCCCAATGTTCCTATCCTGACCTCCAAGGACGGTCTCAAATGGTCGCAAGGCAAGCCCGCCTTCAATGGCCAGAAGCAATGGTGGCACAAGTACGTCCCGGCCCACAACACGACTTTTGTCTGGGCTCCCGATGTTAGAGAATACAACAACAAGGTGTATATGTACTATGCCATCTCGACTGCCGGCTCGCAGCAATCCGTGATCGGTCTTGCAACGACTGACAAGATTTCCTCCGGCAACTGGAAGGACGAGGGCATGATCCTGACATCCAACAACACCGTCGGCTACAATGCCATCGACGCCAACCTTTTCATCGACACTGATAACTCGCCTTACCTCGTCTTTGGCTCGTACTGGACCGGTATCAAGATCTACGCGCTCGACAAGGCAACCATGAAGCCCACCGGCAAGATCCACGCCCTCGCTGCCCGCCCTGGCACCGACAAGGCCATCGAGGGTCCCTTCCTCGTCAAGCGCGATGATTTCTACACCCTGTTTGTCTCGATCGACCACTGCTGCCGCGGTTACGACAGCAACTACAAGATTGCGTATGCTCGCTCCAAGAACATCTTTGGTCCCTACCAGGCTCTGAACGGCACTGCGGCCCTCGAAGGCGGCGTGACCGTTCTCGACAAGGGCACCAAGCGCTTCATTGCCCCCGGTGGCCAGAGCGTGTACAAGGATCTCATTGTCTACCACGCCCAGGACACGGAGAACAATGCTGCCAACACTCTCTGCATCAGCGACCTCTCCTTCAAGAATGGTTGGCCGTCGTTGTAATTTTATTATATCACACGCAACATTAGCATCTATACACCCACAATAAATCCTTTAAACTGTTTAATTTATTGCTGTTTTGCCTCTTCGACCATTTTGCGCATCATCGAGGTGAGCTTCAGGATATTCTTTTCGTAGCGTGCCGAGACAGGCACGACTGGGAGACTGAATTCTTGCTGCAGACGGGCCAAATTCTCCTTGGCGCGTCGCACCTGATCAGCCTTGTTGGCCACGACGACGGAGGGCCGGTCCGTCAGGCCGGGCCGATACGCCTCAAGCTCGTTCTGCAGGACCTGAAGATCTTTCCAGGGCGCCTCACCCGAGACATCGACGACGTAGACAAGGATCTTGGCCCGCTCAACGTGGCGCAAAAAGGCGTGACCGAGGCCAACATTGCGATGAGCGCCTTCAATCAAACCCGGGATATCGGCGACGGTAAGCTGGTACTTGTCGGCAAAGTCAACGGTGCCCACAAAGGGATGCAGGGTCGTGAACGCATAGTCGGCCTGTTTGGGATGTGCGTTCGAGATGGCACCGAGGAGGGTGGATTTGCCAGCGTTGGGCAAGCCGACGAGCCCCATGTCTGCAATGGTCTTGAGCTCGAGTTCGTACTCGCGTTTCTCGCCGGGCCGACCGCGTGTGGCAAACTTGGGCGATCGATTCTCGCTTGTCAAAAAGAAAGGGTTGCCATAGCCACCTGCGCCGCCGCGACATAATACGACCTCTTGACCGGGTTCTTTCAGATCGACCAGCAAGCGCTCGCCGTTGTTTTGCTTGCGTTCCCGCCACGCCAGGTAGCGGTCCTCTTGGGCCATGAGTCTCTGCGCTTGTTTGAAGAAACTTGTCCGGCCCGGCCGGTCTTCAATTTCTTCGCGTGGATAGGAAACCCACCGTGTCGATTCGTAGTCTTCCTCGGGCATAGCAAATAAATCGTCCTCTTCTTCTTCAGTCCGTACAGGTGCTGCTATTTCACGCTCGCGAACGATCGTACCAATCGGCACTTCGAGGATGAGATCTTCGCCCGCCATGCCGTGTCTTCCGCTGCCCAAACCATTCTGACCGCGCTTGCCCTTGATCTGCCGACCGACATTGCGTAGGGTTGTCTCTTCGGCCGTAGCGCGTAAAATGACATGCCCGCCTCGACCGCCGTTGCCACCGTTGGGTGGGCCCTTGGGAAGGAACTTCTCGCGAAGAAACGAGACACAGCCATCGCCACCTGCACCTCCCGTTGTTGTCGTACGCACCATGTCAATAAATTGTCGACCCTACAAACCCATCAGAGTGCCGATCGCATTACGATCTATGAAAATTACCTTGACCCTCAACTTGTAGTGGTAAGGACTTGCGGAGGATCGCGGTGCCATGAGATCGTCTGCAGTATTCCGCCATAAAGAAGAAGTATGGAAACAGCGACACACTGGATAGGAAGGTCGTGGTTGAAGTCTTTGCCAGACAAGCATATTGTATAGAGTGTATTAAGGAAAAGGGAGAAAGGAAACACTTGTATGTAAAAAGGAAAAAAAAAAAATGAATGTTATGATTGTTACAGTGGCACCCGACGAAGAGCATGAATCAGCCAGAAATTAGAAGTCAACAGGGCAAGCGCACCTGCTTGATGAGCCGCTGCCAGTTGAATGGGCACCATATAAATAAGTGTAGAAATACCCAAAGTGACCTGCACCACCACAGCACCCATCATTGTATTCATCGCAATCCGCACGTTCTTTGGCAGAGGCAGTCGTCGGGAATAGAGCCAAAGCGCGGTTGAAAGCGTCGCTGTCGTCTCAGCCTAATGTTCGCTTTTGAGTTAGCAAAATTCTAATAATCCTCATTTCTGTCTATTTATTCCGTCTTACCATGGTACGATGATCGAACTGCACGGTAGTGGGGTTCTCGAGCAAGTTACGCCACTTGCCCACATCCGAGGGCTTCTTGTACTCATCGCTCCAGAGTTCGTCCTTGGGCGGCACGAATCCGTCGCCCATGTAGGGGAATTCGTTGTAGATCAAGCCTGCGTCCAGGCCAGCGACGAGACCACCCGTCATGGCTGTAAAGAAGATCATGGCGCCCATGACGTGTGCGAAGCGGCGGAAGCGGTTAAGGGCAGGGTTGTTGAGCATGGCTGCGACCTCCTTTGGATAGGTACCAGTGGCGAGCTTGTGCTGTCGGAGGATGTCGGCTGCGACAAAGATGGAGGCCGCGTAGATGGTGAACGCAGTCGCTAAATGAGCCGTCAAGCGATACTGACTCACGCGCGGCACTGCACCGGGCTCTTGCAATAATGCTTCGGAAAGACCGGATTTGACCATGTACCAGCCCATGAAGCCCTGGAAGCCGAGCAGGGCCGTAATACCAAAGGTCTGTTTCGCCACACGCCGTGTCATGTAGCCACGCTTGGCAAAGAAGAGGCCGGGCAAGATGAAGGTCATGCCAATGAAACGGCCAATCATGCGATGGCTCCACTCCCAATAAAAGATATTCTTGAACTCATCGAGCGTCATGTGTCGGTTCAAACTAGACAGAACACATGCAAGTAAGCAAACTGATAGAGCGAATCACAATTTAACGAGTAAAAAGAAGACTTACAGTTTGTACTCAGGATACTGCTTGTACTTTTCAAACTCTTCGACCCAATCGGCTTCTGAGCGCGGAGGCTTCATACCGGAGATGACATTCCACTCCGTAATAGAGAGACCACTTTCGGTGAGACGGGTCAGGCCGCCGACCACAACGATAGCAAATACGAGACCGGCGTTGAAGTAGAGCCAGTACGCCACCACCGGTTTAGTCACCGTCACTGCTCCTGCTGCTGCTGCTGCTGTTGTCGTTGTTCCGGTTGTCCGCGCAAAAGTCGACTCCGCCGACGCACCGACCGTCGTCGAGGCAAAACGGCGTGTCATGGGCACCTGCTTTATCAGGGACGGTCGCAGTGATGCCAGGGCAGATGGTCGAAGGGAGGCCATGCGCAAAGAAGTCAAGGGGGACATGCGCGCCGAGCATTGAATGCAAGGACGCAAGGACCGCAAAGGCACCAGTCGACTCAACATTATATATGTTGTATATAAGAAAAGGAAAGAGGTGGAAAGAACGGACCACTCGCACACACAGCCAAAAATGTTGTCTGATAGTTTGACATGTTTTTGGCATCCCGCTGTACCTTGCATTAAAGGGTCGAATCATTGTGGCTTCGCGGTGCACAAGCTCCTTCTACACTCGGGAATGCAGGACACAGAGGAAAAGAAAGAACCCAAGCAGAGAAGACGCTTTGTCGGCCGAGCACGACAGCGACCTGCTGCTGATGGTGAACAAGCTATTGAAGACGGTGCAGTCGGATTCACCCGTAAGTGGGGCCCCATTCCTTGCTTCCTTTTTCTCCTTTGCTGCGTGGGAAACCCTTTCCATACTTATTGAACTTATGCTTTACAGGATCTGCCCGATCGACTACGCGTGTTGCCAACCAAATCCCTGACGAAATCATGAACGACCCACTGTTGAAACGAGCCGTGGAAGAGGTAAAAAGAAAAAAGAAATATTAAAGAACCTAATTCGGGACTGACCTGTGTCAATGCAGCAACTACCCGCAAACTACAACTTTGAGATCTACAAGTCAGTGTGGCGGATAAGAAAAGCAGGCGCAAAGAAAGGTACTCGTTTTCCTAATTCCCCATTCAATAATTACTTATAAGATTACAGTTGCAATACAGATGCCTGAGGGTCTACTGATGTTTGCATGTGTGATATCCGATATTCTCGAAATATTCTGCCAAGTCGAGACGTTGATCATGGGAGACGTGACTTACGGTGCTTGTTGTGTCGATGATTACACAGCGCGCGCTCTCGGCTGTGATTTTCTGCTGCACTATGGCCACAGTTGTTTAGGTAAGTATAATATGAGAGAGTTGCAGGGTGGCTAAACCTTTGTTGGCAATAGTGCCGGTTGACGTGACACCGATCAATACGCTCTACGTCTTTGTGGATATTGGCATCGACACACAGCATTTCATTGACACCGTGAAACGGAATTTCGAATCGGGCAAGAAGCTGGTCCTTGTTGGCACGATTCAGTTCGTCGCTGCTCTGCAGTCCGTGCGTGAAACTCTCCAACAGGATTACACCGTCGTCATTCCACAGTCGAAACCACTCTCACCTGGTGAGATCTTGGGATGCACCTCTCCCAAAGTTCCCGACATGGATGCCATCATGTATGTTTTTCTTTTTCTCTTAGGTTTAATTATACTGTCTTCTCACCAACTTTCATCCTTAGCTATCTCGGCGACGGCCGTTTCCACCTTGAGTCGATCATGATCCACAACCCCGAGATACCCGCCTTCCAGTAAGTTCATCCGTTGAAGATAGTTCAAGAGCTCATGAGCATATCTAGATACAATCCGTACGATAAGCGCATCACGCGTGAACGGTACGACCATCAGGAGATGCAGTCGGTGCGCAAACACGCCGTCGACATGGCGCGGCGCGCGAAAAAGTTTGGCTTGATCTTGGGAACCCTCGGTCGTCAGGGCAAACCGCAAATCATGGAATACCTCGAAAAGAATATTCACGAAAATGGCAAGGACAGCGTCAATGTGTTGCTCTCTGAAATCTTTCCAAGCAAGCTTGCACAGTTTACAGATGTGGACGCGTAAGTGTATTTGTGATGAAAACACTCTCTTCAGGCACACTCATATCTTTGTTAGGTGGATCCAAATTGCATGCCCGCGATTATCCACCGATTGGGGATACGCTTTTCCTAAACCGTTGCTGACTCCTTATGAAGCCTCCATTGCGCTCGGCAAGGCGGAATGGCACGATATCTATCCGATGGATTTCTATGCCAATGAGAGTTTGGGCCCCTGGACGCCCAACCACGGTCGCAACGTGCGTCGGCCGCGGGCACAGAAAAATAACCAAACCACAACGAAAGCGTGATGAGGTCATGGAGATCTCTCTTTTGTAAATGTCACACAAAGTTTAATTGTTCAACAAAGTACTACATACATTCACTTGCCTAAAGTTTTTCTGCACTTGCGATTCTTTTCTCTCTCTTGATCTGTCTACGGCTTTTTTTCTTTCTTCCTCATTCTCTGTCTTTTATTCCATCCGGTCCTTATCTATTCTCTAGCGCCATGGGCTCCACCAATCGAGCCCATTACTTTGGTCTTTTTCTTGCCCTGGCGGCACTGGCCCTGCTCTTGATTGCCAACCTTGGCACTACCTTTGCTAGCACTTTTCTACCCGACGTGTATCTCGTGCGTGTCGACCAGATCAAGACGAGTCAAAGCATACGATACGGTCCTTACAGTTCTTGTGTTTATAAAAACGGTGACAACCGTACCTGTACTCCCACTACCCTCCTTTATTCCATTGGTACGTCTACTTTCTACAACACTAGGGTAGAATAACGTCACACCCATGTTTATTTCTTTGTCTCTACGCGAATAGATATAAACCAGCTGGCTGGAATCAATAACATCAACTTGGCGGCCGACAGCGCGCTCAATAGCCAAGTCAGTCAATTCACAGACGGCAAGCTTGCGACCCAAAAAGCAGGCGTACTGCTTTTGCCTGCGGCGGTGTTGGCCTTCGTTGCATGGGTCGGTCAGTCTTCTCGAACATGCAGCTTTTGCCTTGTATTCATTGTTTTGCTATTTAGGGGGTATGATGATGCGCCGAATGCGGCGCAACAACTTTTTGCCCTTTGTGGGTGCGGCTTCCTGCTTCGTCGGCTGCCTGTGTGCTGCGGCTACCTGCGGTTGCATTATCGTCACATATCAAGCCGTCTTTGAGGCTCTCGCGACCAAGGTCGATGGCTTCCAATACCACTGGGGCACTTCCATATACTGTAAGTCCATATCTGTGCATATGGGGTCGTCACAAAGCTCACTTTTCATTGTTGAACGTAAAAGTGACAGGTGCTGGGTGTGCATGCCTTCTATTTGGATGTATTTGCTATGTCTCCAGTTGTTGCTCCCGACGAAAAGCGCGAACGCGAGGGGGCGAGTACGAAGAATATTACATAGAAACACAGAGCGAGTGTGCCTCTGTGTCTTTGCCGCCGCATGAACAGTATAACCGTCAGCAAGAGCAGCGTGTTCATTTCTACTAGTCGACGCCCTTCTTCGTTTCCTTCAGTTTTCTCTCTGTATATCTTCTATATATTTGTCTATAACTACTCCGTTTACACATAATCACATACATTATCTCCCACTAACATTTAGATCACATGATAAAGCGCTTGCTGGTATTGAGAAGTATCACGGATCTCTCCCAGACGTCTTTCGTAGGCCCGTTCGCTCTTGGGCCCGGAACTGAGCTTAAACATGGCGTGCATATGCACATCATTAGCGATCGGCTTATTACATGCTTTCTTTCGCTTCCTGGAGCCCGTGATCATCAAAGAGTTACAAAACATTCCAGGCGCTCAAACCTTCTTGGTCTTGAAATACGCGAAGTACAAGGTCAAGATTTCGTTGGACGTGGTCATGCTAATCGGGCAGCCGATGAACAAGCAGTGAACATAGATCACGTCGACCCAATATGATACTACCCTTGATCATCCTCATCCTTCTACTTGACAACCTTGGCAGGAACCTTGATTGTAGAATTGAAAGAAAAAGGGAAAGCGGGAGATAGACTGAAAGAGAGAAAGAGCTCTAATTCGAGTTGATATATGCGGAAGGAAGAAATCGCGAAATTCAGCCCAAAAAAGGCGAGTAGTCAAAAAGAGGCTTCATATACGGTACGGTATAGGATGGAGCAGTAATGGGAAGGGGGGGGGAATACGTTATGCAGTGTTGCTCATGCCCAACCAGCAAGCGCTAGGCCCGGAGTCTCCAGTAAAGAAATCATATGGTGGTGATATTTAGATATTTAAGCGCGCACGCCATGATCTCATTGTCGTACCCGCCCATTGTTCGCGTAACACTCCACACTCCCCCAGTTCTATTTTTTCCCTTCAGACCCCATCTAGCTCATTTCCTTCTCTTGAAGTTTCTCCTTCCTCTCCCTCTTTCATTATTATTACTATTATTATTATTATATCGTTGTTTATTACCATCTTATTTGCATTTTTTATTTTTGTTTCTTTCGTGAGGAAGTCCATAAAAAGTAGTACCTGGCATGTTATCACCACCGGCGGCGTCAAGGCGAAAAAGCAACTTTGAGTCGAGACCAACAGACAAAGACCAACCAAACAAGGCACCATCTCGGACTCGGCCGTCATCGCTCTGCCTTTCACCTTATTCGACCGAAACAGTCAATCGCGATGAGCTCTCGGCCCGGATCGCAGACAGTTTTCAAGAGTTCTCGGCTATGCTCACTAAACTAAAGCCAGCAACACCTTCTCCTGCACCCGTCAACGATCCTCCTCACGATACTAAAGCTACTATTCGTCAAAGTAGTTCTTCCTGGTCTTCTTTCACCTCGGTAGCCTCCACCGTCTCGTCTCAGTCAACTACACCCACAGCCACCGTTCATCCTCATCAACAACTACCACAGCAACAACAGGTATCATCTTCACAGCAGCGAAACCCTCAGGAAGTCTCAGAAAACAATCACGACGACGACAACGACGACGATGAAATATTTTCGTTGCGTGGTTTCCTACACGCTGCAAAAAAAGACGACAACAACCGAAATAGATACAAACGACGGATCACCAAAGCAGTTGTGCGTGCAGCCTCCAAAGGCGATACATTCACACTCGCAGAGATTTTTGGCTATTGCCAGGCGTGGCTCGACATTGATGCCTCGGATGACCCGTCTTCAGGGACCACGCCCCTAATGTATGCCGCGTGCTTCGACCAACCTGACGCGGCCCTACTCTTGATTGAAGCGGGTGCTGACATTGATGCCCAAGATACCCGTAAGGCTAGAAAAAAAGGGGGAAAATATAAGAAAAAAAACTGATTCTCGGCAGATGGATGGACGGCGCTGATGTGGGCAGCAAGCAGTAGCCATCCAAATACGGTCCAAGTCCTCATTGACCATGGGGCGTCCTGCGCCATCACGTCCACTCAGGGGCGCACAGTCCACGACCTGACCGTCGATTCTGACATTCTCGACCGCCTGCCTGCACGGCCCGCCCCACGATCACGACAACGAAGACGAAAACAACGCCGGTCTCGGACCTCGCTCCACGGCTACGAGGCCATGACGCAGGAGGAAGAAGCAAGCGAGCCCTCAGACGACGAGCAGTGGCTGGCCCTGGACGCGGCCGAGCGCGCACAATGCGAGCAGAGTTTGCGGTCCATCTACAAATTCGAATGGAACAAGTGCCTCTTTGACCAGATGCTCGTTTTCTCGCCTGATACAATGCACACCATCGTGGACACGCTCGCACCCACGCCTGATTGCCCGTTCTTGCCAGCCAACGCGATTTTCCTATGTAGCCGGTTCGCGCACTACCACTCGAGTCGCGATTTGCTGCATGCTTTCCTAGACCTGGCGCTGGCGAAACTGCGCAAGCAGATCCAGACGAATAACAAGCTGGGCTGGCTCGCCAACGTGTGGCAGCTTCTCGACTATTTTGGTCGCGACCTGGGATTGCGAGGCGCGACCACTGATACCCAGGCCAAATTGGCTGATGTGCTCGCTGAGAGCTATGTGCTGTGCGTGATCGACTGCGAGAAGAGACTCGACAAATACATTGATGGCCTGCTCGACTATGAGCAGGACGAGCCAGCTTCTTCTTCAAGCAGGCGGCGCTCCTTCTTCCGATCCTCAACCTCCTCGGCCACCTCCATACTCTCTTCCCCTTCTTCTTCCTCCACGTCTTTGCATTCATCCCCGCCGTATCATCTGACCACCCAACTTTCTGCGCTGAGCGACAGTGCCGAACAAGCTGGCTTACCGTCCCACCTGACGACCCAGATCTTGCAGCAGAGCGTGTACTTCATTGCGTCTGAATTATTTAACCGAATACTGGGCAACAAGAAGTATTTGAGCCGGCACAAGGCAATGCAAATTCGCATGAACGTGTCCAACCTCGAGAGCTGGCTGCACAAGCATCAGCTCGAGCTTCATGAAGGCCTGCAACGCGTGACACAGCTGCTGCAGTTTCTGCAGTGCGTCTCGCAGTTACGCGATCGATCCTTGTTTCAAGAAACAGTCAGTCATCTCCACCTCCTGCGACCGGAGCACGTCCGTCGCTGTCTGCTCTTGTATCGCTATGAGCCGGACGAGTCACCCCTGCCAGACGGCCTTTTGCCGCCGAGCCCGACCACGCCGTCTCATCCGCGGTCTTCTTTCAGTTTGTTTCGGTCTTCAATGGATGCAGACGACGAGACCTGGAAGACAGTTGACGCCCGCCACATTACACCACCGGATATCACATCCAGCCCGCACCCTCTCATCCACGATCCTCCGCTCCTCCCTGGCTACGCCGATGCGCTGTGTGAGCAGCTCAAGCGACGGCAGCTGGCGTCTGTTCATCGCGGAACGATACCGAGCGTTCCGGAGGACTGGGTAGCTCGGTTAGACAGGCGCAAATAATCGTTATCCGTCCTCAGGCGGTGTGGTTATTTGTACACCTCCAAAAGAAAAAAAAAAAGCGCCCCTACTGTGTCACTTATGATGAAAAAATTCCGGAATGTCGCATGCCATTTTCACGGGAAGACTTTTACACGTTCCTGAAAGTAAATGCTAAATGGGGCACACACTATCTTCCATGTTGTTCACAGTAATGCGGGAAGACGCTGTATATCAAGACGCGTATCTTATAGAGAATGGACGTGACTGACACATGGGATTGGTTCAAAGATTACCTAAGAAGCTCACGCGTCCTTTTTTTCTCCTTCATTTTTTATTTCCTGGTTTTACTCCCTCCCTTTGTCGCCGCATGGGCGTTGACATACAATATGTATACACATAACGTAACCAGGGATCCGGTGCAAACCGCGTGGCATCACATATACATGCAGATCGCTCTGCTCAACATAAAAGACTAGCGATTTTCTTTGAAGCGTAGTGTGATTGGCTCGGAAACGCGTTGGCTCTCATCCGTCGCAGTAGCTGCCATCGGACAGATCACGTTATCTGTATGGGTGTGACCTGTGGGTGTGTCGATCTTGAAGTGTAACATCACCTGATATGTATATGTAGAGCATGCCGGCAGTCCCACTTTCCATGGCAATTGCCTGTAAAGATAAAAGGGCGGGCTGATCGAAACATGTATGCTTCATGTATGCACCTTTAGGCAATTTAAGTGCAGCGGGCTCCGTACCAGGAAGGACTCCGAGCGGGTGGCGGTCCTATCGTGGTTGGCTTAGATACAAGGGCGGTGTAATAAAAAGCAAAAATGATGGACGAAACGAGGCGGTGCTCATAATAAGGACGTGTTTCAATGTTTCCGCGACTTAGAATTTATGTGGCGGGATATATGTGGCCCCTAATTCCATCTTCAGCGATGGAAAGCCAGCTTCTTGATCTCGTTTACTCGGCCAGGAACGATGATTCTGTACTATCAGGTACACGATGGTCATACAACCGTTCAGGACCTAATATGTTGCAACGCATCTCTATGGTCAGATAGACAATAAAATTGAAACTCATAAAGTAAAAAAAGAGAGAGGTATGTATGCTACCATTTAATGCGTGGCGTGTCATTGGCTTGAGTGAAATGCGGATGTGACATCAAGGTGCGCTTTGGTTTATTTTCATTAGATAAGCGGAGCCTTTTTGGATGCAAAGCAAGCCCTTTCGCTGCTTCTATATGTGTGTGTATGTGTGTATGTGTGCGTGTGTGTGGGTATGCGTATGTGAATGTGCATGAATACATAAGAAAGAAAGCATGACGCGATGTTTAATGGCCTCAAGCGGAGGCGGAGACAACATTTCGAGGTGCATCAAACACTCAGGCGCAGTTTGTGTTGCAGTACCATCCTCAGTGGATGAATATACGGTCAGTTTCTTTTTTGTTGTATTATGTGCGGGTTTCAGGTGGGATCTTCTCTTCCATGTGAAACCAATCGTAAAGCAGGGTCTGACAACTCTACGACAACAAAAATGGAACGTTTCACCAATCTTTGGAGCTGATGAAAAACGTGGAAACGGCAGCACCAGCAGCAACCAGTAGCAGCACCACCAGCACCACCAGGCAGTAATTGTATATAACTACCCTCTTGCCTCATTCCACATTACTTTTTTATTTTGTCTCTTCTTTCTAAATCGCTTCATGATCGCCGTTGCTTCACAAATCTGCCCGGTCTGTAGTGCCGATCTATCTCGGCAGGGCCACTATGCCTGGTGCGCACTGCACAAGTAAACAAAGATACCTTCTCTTGAGTAGGATGTCCCCTTAACAATGTGTGCTGATATTTAGTGGACATCGTGGTATTGTACGGATGCGCCGGGGGTGACACAACAACACGGATATACCACGCTCTCTCTCTCTCTCTCTCGATCTCTTCCTTTTCCTCTTGCCTTATAGAAACACTGTCTATTACTGTATGTATACTTTCCCTCTTTCGCACACACACACACGTCATGTACACACGCACCACTCTATATCTTTCGCTCTTTCACACACACACTTACACTCAATTCGATCGTGCACATCCTATTGGAGATCAGATATATGAAATTCTCTTTTGGAAAAAAGGCAATTTGCGAATCGAAGGAGGATGATGCTAGATTATTTACTACAACAGCCAGGTACGGCTATAGCTGCTGCTATACTGTGATGTTTTTATTGTTGGTTTACCCGCCGGGTAGAAGCGCGTGTTCGTTTGGCTGGCACATCGGGCTCAGCGGGGTCCTCGCTTGGACGCTTCTGGGGGGAGCTCGGATCGGTCGTTTCCTCTTTGTGTTCTCCCTCCTCTTCCTCGTCCTTTTTGGCAGCCTCCGTCGATGCTGGGGTTGCTGGCGCCGTCTCTATGGACGTTTCCGCCGCGGGCTGTTCGGACGTGCTGGTTGTCGTTTCAGCAGCAGTAGCATCAGTTTTTTCTGGCGTCGCAGGCTTTTCTGGCATCGCAGGCTTTTCAGCAGCAGGACTTTCAGCAGCAACAGCAGTAGTAGTAGCGGGAGTAGCTGTAGCAGCGGGTGCGGCTGGTTTTTCCGTCGCTGTAGGCTCCGCTGTTTCAGTTGTGGCTGCAGCCTCAGCAGCCGGGATGCTGGGAGCGGCAGCGGCAGAGGCGGGAGGAGCCGGGGATGGCGCAGGCTTCGTGGAGGGTGTCACTGTGCTTGTGGAAGGTGTGGGAGCAGGTGATGCGACATTACTCTGGGCGGGAGCAGGTGAGCCAGGTGCGGGCGATGCTGGCGCGGGCGAGGCAGGGAGAGCGGGAGAGCTGGGGAGGGCGGGAGACCCAACAGAGACTGGTGCTGCTCCAGGTTGCAGCTTCTGTAGCCGCTCTTCAAAGGCCTTGATCTGCGCATTGAGCTTCGTGTTCTTCGTCTTCTCCATGGAATAGAGGATCTTTTGTCGGTCCGCATCCAAACGCTTCCTTTGGAGCTCATCCTCCTTTTGTGCCACTTCCCTTCTGAGTTCCTCGATTTGGGTGTTCAGCTGGCTCACGTCGCCACTGCTTTCGCCGCCTTTGGCTTCCGCGGCCTTCTTAAGGGCGTTCTATTGCATTTAAACGCGTCAGATCTGCTATTTCTGATTCCAAAATGGATTGTCTTACATTTTCTTTGACAAGGGCTCTGGCACGCGCCAACAGCTTGCTGAATTTATCCTGCACAAATGTATGAATAAATTGCCGTTTCGTTGTGCTGTGCGCTGGGACTTACCTGTTGCTCCGTAACCTCAGTCGTCTTCTTTTGTACTTCAGCCTCAGCCTTGGCCTTGGCTTCTTCAGCTGCCTTGAACTTTTCTTCAAGCTTGGCCAGCTCCGCCTTGGTCTGGGTCTAAACATATCCGTAAACATACTTGCTATTTTACATATTGCTTTAGGACTTACATCGTCCGCGGCTTTGCTTGACTTGTTTTTCTCCTCCTCCTCGTATTTCTTGTTGACTTCCTCAAATCTCTTTTTGTACAAGTGCGCGAGCTGCAGTCTGTCTCTCGCCTGTGGAAAGCAGTGAGCCATAATGAATTCAAGCTAAATCCGCGCTTTCTTACCGCTTTCAGCGCTGCATCAAGTTTGCCTTGACTCTCTTTGGTAGCATTTTCGGCCTCGACGAGCTTCGTTTTAGTTTGCTCAAGCTCCGATTTGAGGTTCTCTAATTCTTTGGGATCGAGTTTCTAAAGAAAAGCGGACGTAAGCTCATTTGTCTCTTGCTAAGCAACCAAGAGATTTACGTTATGTCGGGACATGATGTCGGCCGTGCGGATCTCCCAGTCCTTTTGTGTCTTCTCCAGCAAGGCTACTGCGTCCTGCTTGACCTTGATCTCACCCTCCAAAGTATGGATTTGAGCTATATAAAAAAGAACGCATGTTTCAATGAATACTGCTTACACCTTAATCCATTAGATTACCTTTCAAGGGTTCCATCTCGGCTTCCTTGGCACGAAGCTGCGTCTCCAATTCCTGAAGACGAGCATGTGATGCATTGACTTCGTCGCGCAGCTTGGTATTGCTGTCGCGGTACGCAGCAGTCTCATTTGCAGCCGTCTTGCCGGCATCCTCGTACTTTTTGACGAGCGCGTCGTGATCCACCCGATATTGGTCTACCTGGGTCCGGAGGTGCTGGAGGCGTTGGTTCACGTATTCCACCTCGGCCTCAGCGCGCTTGCAGCGTTCGACCGCCTCGCCATGCTTGGTGTGCAGCACGTCATTCTCGCGACGCAGCGAGGCTGTTACCTCGCGTAGACTGGCCACGGCCTGGCTCGACTTTTCAGACACGTCTTCTTCAGCGGTGGGCGCGTTCTTTTCCGACAGCTTCTCGAAAAGCTCCTGGAATTGGCGCGAGAGGGTATCTTGCTGGTTTCTGGATTCGTCCAGTCTTTTTGGATATCGTTGAGTCCACTATACCACCTTGCTTTCTCGTCATTTTCCTTACCTCTGCTTCAAATCATTCTCGGCGCTTTCGGACTGCTCCTTCTGTTTCTCCCATGATGTCTCAGCCGCCTTAAGGCGTCCCTGTGCGTTCTCACACTCAGCCTTGGCATTGGCGAGCTCGGTCGTGATTCTTTCAAGCTGTTCACGCAACTCGCGCAGCGCGTCAGAATCCTTGCTGTGTGACTGGAGCTCTTCATCGAGCTTCTCTTGCGTTTCCTTGGCGATCGTCGTCTGGCGCTCGATTTCAGATCGCAGTCGCGTGAGCTCCTCGTCCTGAGTCGCGATGCGCTCTTCCAGGCTGGTCTTTTCCGAGACCAGCGTTGACTTTTCGGCCGCCCATCGCTCCTCGATGGCCTGCTTTTCGTCGCTCATGCGCTTGGCTGTTTCAGCTGCTTCCTGGGTCTCTTTCTCCATCTCCTTGAGGCGCGTCTCCCGGCTCATGAGGTCATTCACGACCTGCTGCATATGACCCTCCATATCACTGACGAATTTGCGGTGCGTCTCAGCCGCGTCGGCGGAAGCTTGCTTGACCTTTTGGAGGTCAGCTTCGTAATCGCGGACTTGGGCGCGCAGATCCTCGGCGTCGTTGCGCGCACGCGCCAGCTCCAGTGTGACGTCTTCTTGCACGTTTGCAATCGTGCCGGCTTCCCCGGACACGGATTTGCGTGCTTCGGCCTCCTTTTCGGCGGTGGCAAGCTTGGTTTCGAGCACGGTACGCTGCTCGCGCGCAACAGCCAGATCCTTTTCGATGCTGGCCTGCAGTGCCTTGAGTTGCAGGAGCTCGCCGCGCGTCTCAACGTACTTGTTTTGCCATTGGCGCTGATCGACGCTTTGCGACTCTTGGAGGTCCTTCTGAGCGGCTGTCAGCTTGTCGCGGAGATCCTCCACCTCGACGCGTTGCTCCTTGACGCGCTCGCGCAGCTCCGATACCAAATGTTCTGAATTAGCGTTCGATTTGGCTAGGTTCTTGTTGACATCCTCTAGAAGTTGGGATAATTGGGAGCGTTCCGTGGCCAAGTACTTGTTCTCATCCAGGACACGCTTATAGCTCTCCTCGTACGACTTGGCTTGGGCCGAGAGATGGACATTTTCGAGGCGAGCTTCTTCGACAGTGCGCTTGTAAGAAAACAGTTCTTGCGCGGATTCGCGTGCATTTTGCTCGTAGCGACCCATTTGGCCTTGCAACTCATGGTTGACACGGCGAAGCTCCATGATTTCGTTGTGTCGTAACTCAGCCGTACGGCTAAGAATGGTCGTCTTTTCACGCAGATGGTGGAGCTCGGCTTCACACTTGCGCAGATCAGCATTAGCGCGTGCGGTGATGCTCTGCGCTTCTTGGAGCTGTTGTTGGAGTTGTTGGCTGTCCTTTTCGGCCTCGATGCGGTATGCGTCGAAGCTGGCCTCGGATTCTTGCGCCAGACGCTTGTACTGGGCAATGGCATCTTGCAGCTCAGAGTCGGACACAGCCGGTGCCGGCTGACCGGAATCCTTGCTGTTGGCGACCTTCATGTACAGATCACGCTCCTTTTCAATAGTAGAAAGCCTATTTAACCCAAGTCAGCGAAGTTTTTGGTATCCGAAGTAGAACTTACTTATACTGGAGCATTTCAATCTTGTCATTCATTTCATCGATGGTCGCCTTGGCGTCGCCGATCGTCTTCTCGTAGCTCTCCTCGGTGCGCGCGTGCTGGGCAGTGTAACCCTCAATAGTGCGGGTCTTTTCCTCGACGGTCGCGGTCAGGTTTCGCACTTCTGTCAAGAGCTCTTGATTACGCTGCTGCAGCTCATCGAGGTTCTTAAAGACGACCTTGTCGTGATCCAACGTAGGTGAAGACATTGCGAATGTCAGCAAATCATCGGAGCTCTCGACGCCGGGAGGTAGACGCTCCTGGCGGGATTGAACGTCGCGGATGAGATAACGCAGCTGATAGGTGGTATCTTGTAGGGAGGCGGCGAGTTCATCATTCTTCTTGCGCAGGTCGGCCGTAGACGCCTCAAATTCTTTGGCCTGTGCCGACTTTTCGGCAAAGTTCTCCTGAAGCTGCTTCACCTGGGCTTCCAAAGCATTGGCATCGTCACGGAGACGACCGTATTCGAAGTTAACTCGGCCGTAGTACATTTCCTTATCGCGTCGCTCGCGCAGGAGGCGGTCGGTGCTCTGTGAAAGGTTGGCGTTCTGGGCAATCAGACGCGCGTGGGCTTCACGAAGATCAAAGAACTCTTGGTAGACATCTTCCCACTGTTTGCCGTCGGCCTCATACTGCTGGATGAGACGGAGTAAGTTGCTTTGAGGGGACAGATCGCGCGGGGTATCAGTCTCTGGCGCAGGCGAGACAGGCTCCTTTGTGAGCTTTTCAAGTCGACTGCGGGCGATCTCATATCGATCTCGGAGGTTGCCCGCCTGCTCGACAAGCTTTTTGTTTTCTTCAACAAGCTGTTGATTCTTGGCTTCGGCGTCGCGTTGAGCGGCGAGGACATCGGCTTTTGCCTGATCCACTTGTTTCTCCATATCCTTTCGTTGGCGTTCGTAAATGTTCACAAGTTCGTCGTTGGCCCGTTTGGCGCTCTTGTGGTTAAGCTCGAATTTCTCGGCGCGATTGCGGTAAACATCGGCGTCACCTTTGGCAAGGTCCACTTCGGTATGTGCCCTGCTGAGGTCCAAGCGCAGCTGCTGGTTGCTAGAACGCAATTCATCGCGCTCCTTTTCTAGAGCTGCGTTTTCTTCGCGCAGCTTGTTGATGGTATGACGCTATCGAGAGGAAAAAAGAATTGGTGTCTCGTTGGTTATCCTCGGATCCTTTCGACAGGTTCTCTGTCTCCACTTACGGTGGATTCACGCAGCAAGATTTTTTCTGTTTCAGAATCAGTGAGTTGGCGTTGTTTGGACTCTTCTTCGCGCAGAACAGCCCGAAGGCGGTTCTCGAGATCGTTGATACGGAGCTGATCGGGAAGGTTAGACCACATAAACATTGACAATGGAAGAGAAAACAAGTAAGTACCTTGTTGGTAGCATTCTCGTTTTGTTGATTCTCCTTTTCAACGGTGAGTTGTGCGACTTTGACATTGAGTTCGCAAAGCTGGCTGTGATATTCCTGTCTCTCGCCTGATCGAAAAAATGCGTTTGAGTTGAGTTGCGTCATGGAATAGCCAAATCGTTTTACCTTGACTTGAGAGAAGCGACATTCTCAGCTCACTGACCGTCGACATGAGCTTTCGCTCGTTTTCTTCTGTGGCCGACAATTTGTTCTCGCGGTCCTTGACCTCGCCTTGAAGAATTTGGACCTCGGATCGCAGCTTGTCCAGCTCGCTCACATTCTCGTCGAGCTGACGTTCTAGAAAGTAGAATGACACACATGTCAGCAAGCGATCCCAAAACATGCACTCCCGATTCCCCATAGGAAGCCATTCATGGTGCTTATATGGGCGATTCAAGTTGGAGAATTCCCCCAGGTCTACGTACTCATGAGAGTCTCGTTGTTGACAACTTTTTTGTGCGACTCCTCGAGGACGGTGTACTTTTTGAGCAACTCGTCATACTCGATGCCTGTATTGAGAGCAGTGTAAATGAATATGCAAAAAGAGCATCGAGGATAGGACATACTTTTGAGAAGCTCATCGGCCTCTGCTGGGTCTGAGGCCATGGCTATGAGAAGAGAGAGTGCAAAAGTGAAGGAGTTGCGCGCGTTCGCGATTTGATTGAGCGCTTTGCAGAAAGTCACAGTCACATCCGCCTGCTATGGATCTGACATTTTAATCCTGCCGATCATCCTGAGCATTCAATTAATACGCCTTCTTATGTAATGATTCATATATTATAAGATGTATTTTGCTAGATTAACAAGAAAGAAACGGATAGGAAGCCATCCAGGTTCTGAAGACACCGCTCCACGCACAACCACACGTGACATAGACGCCGGAGATTGGAAGGCGGGGTCCTCGACGCAGCCGGTCCACTCCCTTAGGCTGCTGATCTTCCTCCGGGCTAGAATGGCACAGGGCTCCATTAGCATGCTGGACAACAGCTGAAAATTTGAATGATTAAAAATACGTTGGTTCCGCATGTGTGATTTATTAGGGCCGATAGGACACGGAAGAGAAAATATAATCGGCATAGGACATCTGTTGTAATGTATCAATGAAGAAGAGGAAGCTTTAACTCAGCAGAGATCATTCACTTCTCTGTTATAGACTCGATAAGAACGTCACTGATTGCATTACGGACCAGAGAAGCTTATATGGGGCCTAATGGTACTATGGTTTCTCTTTTATGCTACGTGGTATATATTGCATGAATTGACTACGATAGGAAAAAAATTGCCCAATGCGATTGGTCGAAATATGGCAAGTGTGAGGTGGATGTGAGCTCACAAGGATATACGCGCCCTTTTATTGATCCAACCTATTTTTTATGCCGCTTTACGTTTAAACATGGCTTGGACCTGCACAGGTTAATACTAACTGATCTTCTTGCTACACATCATGGCTAACTGGAGACACTCTCAAGGCAAAACGAACCTTGAACTCATTGACAATCTTTTCCGTCATGGCATCCTCGAGACAAGTCTGGTGCGGAATGCCATGACCGCCATTGACAGGTTGGACAGAAAGAAGAGGGTAATATATATAATTATATGGACCGACATTATTCGACAGAGGCGATTATTCGAGAAGCTATCCGTATGAAGATTCGCCACAATCGATTGGGTGGGGAGCGACGATTTCAGCGCCGTAAATATACATCAATGCACACACATACGATAAGTAAGGGGTATTGAGCTAAAATCATATAGCCACATGCACGCTTATGCTCTCGAGAAACTACGCGATTATCTCAAACCAGGGATGCGAGGTAGACTATAGCTGCTCTTCAATGAACACGAGTGCGTTAACTGTTTGAATAATATAATATTTAGCTCTGGATATCGGATCAGGATCAGGTTACCTCACCGCTTGTATGGCGCACATGGTAAGCGAATAATCATCGGGGGAAAGAATTCCCCGGTAGTCTGAATTGATACTAACGGCTTTTATCTCTATTCTCAATTGGGGCGAATAGGTGGGAGCGGAGGGTCTCGTTGTCGGCATAGAGCATATCCGGGAGCTAGTGGAGCTTTCGGAACGTAATGTCGCAAAGCAGCACGCTGACTGGTTGACGGCGGGAAGAATCAAATTTGTAACGGGTGACGGGAGAAAAGGATTTCCCGAGGACGGCCCGTATGATTGCATGTAAGAACACAATTATGCTTCGCTTTTCTTTGCTTTCTGTGGTAGCACTAACGATCCTAATCCAATATGTCTATTGTAGTCACGTCGGCGCAGCGGCTCCCAAGAAACCGACCGAGCTCCTTGACCAACTCAAAGCACCTGGAAGGTGAGTAACCCAGTTGAAGCCCCGATGCATTACATGGCACAATGTAATGTAAATAGTTGTGCAAGACGATGCTAAACCTGTTACAGAATGTTTATCCCAGTTGGAAGCATGTCACAACACATTATGATATACGACAAGGAACCTGACGGTACTGTTCATGAGAAGAAATGGCTCGGGGTACAGGTAAGACTTTGGCGAACCGGGTAAAGGACGACGCGGAGTTGTACTTACTATGGCCCCCCTTCTTTTTTGTATGACATCCTATCATTTCTGCTTTTTTCTTTTCGCATATAGTATGTGCCCTTGACAAATGAAGATGAACAACGTGAATATGGATTCTGAAACCAGAAAAGAAGCACCGTAGTAGTCGTCTTATTTAAATAAAAGAAAAGCCAAGATCTCAGTTATCAGTTAAAATTTAAGAAACCCATGCCGAATGAGTGGGAGCAAAGCAGAAGCGTGGCTTGAATTTCTGAGTGTGTTACGCACTTTCTGAACGAGGAGAGGCAAATTGCTGCAGCGAGCCATTTTTGTACGTCTTTCTTGTCAATACTCCATGGACCACGAAGAGCCAAATAGAAAACGCGTCCGAGCCACACAAGCCTGTGTTCTTTGCAGAAAGAAAAAAGTATGTTTATAAAACTGTCGACAGACGCTCTCTTTTTTTTTTTGTTGACACGCGCACGTACACGCGTGTGCGTATCTATATGTTGTCTAGATCAAGTGCGACGGAACTAAACCGGAATGTCTGCACTGTCAAGAAGCACAGGCACAATGCGAATACACCGAGAGTAAAAAACGTGGCCCACGAAAGGGGTATGTTCAGCTCTTGGAGGAACGATTAGCGCAAATGGAGAAACGTCTTGTTCGCCTTGGTGGCACGGCTGCGTTAATGACCGATCCTGCCGCAGACAAAGAATTGACTGCACTACGATCCACAGTATCGCCGAGCTTCACCAAAGGTGCGCTGAAATAAGAGGATCACAACTAGTTATTGACGGATAAGATCGAATGCACAGACCCTTTTCAGCGCCTTGCAGACGAAAACGATGGTTTGCCACCGCAGGAAACCGTGATGCAGCTTGTCGACTTATTTTTCAAGCACATCAATGCCGTCTTTCCTATCGTTCACAGAGCTACCCTCAAAAAGTCCATCGAAGACGGTACGGTGTCTAAACCATTACTTTGGAGTGTCCTTGCCATCGGCGCTAGGTGAGAAAAATGGGTCATACTGTAGCACATGTCACTCACAAATGTAAAGATACTCGGAAGATCCCAACATCAAAACCGATCCACCGTATTGGGCCGGCGAAAAGTTTGCAGCCAAGGCAACCTCTTTAATCGACGCGAGTCTTTTGGAACCCACCTTACCCAATTTGCAATTTTGGGGCATCATGGCCGCCCTCGAATACGGCCGTGCTTCCGGATCAAAGTAAGATGAAAGACTCAAACGCACCTCAATATGGCAATGGATGGTAACACTTCATTTCGATGCTCTTAGATCTTGGATATATGCTAGTTTGGCTATTCGGTAAGTATTTTTTTTCCTCATTTTTTCCAGCTGCGATCTGACTCAGTCGGGTGGTTCACAGATTCTGTCAAGAACTGGGTCTCAACAAGGAAGAAACACTAAGCACGCCAATTTTGACAAAAGATGGCAGCATCGACACGGTGGCTATGGCCCTGCGTCGGCGTGTCTTTTGGAGCTGTGTCTGTATTGACAAGTAAGTAAACAACGGAGATCACTAAGCTAGGGGCGATAATCTGACTAATAATCTAAAAAAAAAAAAAAAAAAAAAAAAAAAAAAAAGATTTTCAAGCGCAGGGACCAACCGACCGCAAGGCTTCAGTAAGCAGGAAGTGGATGCGCATCATCCGACCATTCCCGAGAGTTTGGTCCTTCGCGATGCCGACTGGGATATCTCGGTGAGCGGCACACGGATAGTGAACGACTCGCTGATGGATATCTCGCGCCATTACATGCAAATCATCTCACTTTTTGGTGAAATAACGCGCGTCATGAACCGATCGAAACCCGACTCGACTTCGATCGTATGGCCGCCTGTACCAGAATACTCTGGCCTGGACGCCAAGTTACGGTCATGGAAGGAGAACCTGCCCGAACGCTTTCAGTTCACACCAAAAAATCTCGATTTTCATAAAGGGGCCGCAGGAGCCAACTACTTTAATATCTGGCTATGCATGCACGCCGTCTTTTGCTCGTCCCACATGGTACTCCACCGTGGCAGCTTAGCGTACGGCGATCTGCGTCAGGGCGATGTTGAGACCCAAATTTATCGGGCGATCCAGGCGAGCATCGAGACCTGCAAGACAAGTGTACGCACCGCGACCGGCGTTTTTCGTGCCATGCGGGACTTGTGTGGTTGCAATATCCTACCCTATATGGGATATTCGGCATATGTATTTGCCACGGTGCTGATGACATCGACGTTCTCCAAAGGTCCCGATGGCTGTCGGAAGAGTGGCGCTGCACTTAAGGTTCTCTATGAACTCATCGATGTAAGTTATCGGTTCTATTTGGTGGATGTTACTCACTCACCTTGTTATAGGGATTACGACCCTATTGGCCAATGTGCGAACGTCTGGCAAACACAGCAAACGACCTATTACTCGCGCACAGCCGCTTATACCAGCCGCAAGAGGAGGAGCCGCGGCAATTCCCGTTCGACTCCAAACCTAATCCACCCACCCACTACCCTGAGCCCCTGCCACCTACAAGCGCTTCCACGTCGGGCCCGAATGATTACAGCTACGGCAAGCCAGCCGTGCCTTACTTTGTTCCCACTACAGGTGCAGCAGGATCGACCATGGCACAGCTGGCGCCACCTCCGCTTGGAAATCAGATCACGCCTCCCATCAATACCAACCCGGCTGCTATCCCTCAGCAATCTCAGCCTCAGCAGCTTCAGCAGCCTCAGCAACAAGAAGCACAACCACAACAATCATTTGCTAATATCTTGTCAGAAGACATGCCCATCGGCGGTTCAGCAGGCGATATTGACTTTGATAGTTTGGATTTCTTGAGTGACAGCGCTCTGTTTGGCCAGATCATGTTCGATGCGACACGGCCAACCGCGAGTCAGCCGATCATGGCCACCTATGATTATCCCAGTTTTCAGCCGGATCCCACAGTTGCTGTTCAGCAAGCGCTGCTTTCGCCTCAGGGCCAGGGCTATCCGACGGACCTATCGCCGCAACACCCCCAACAGCAGCGATCCCCCTGGAGTAATACCACCTAAAGGATCCCATGTTACCGCCTTTTATTCTGTCTCTCTCTTTTCCTATTCGCATATCGCCTTACATTTTTCTTCCTGCATTTATTTTCCTTTTTATTAGTTTCCATGTACGCACATCCTTTCTTCTTCTCCTTTCGTCACCTTAGAAGCACTCCATGTTCTTATTATTGCTTTTATGTTTTGACCTGTAAAGATCATTCTTTTTCTCATGCTCTCTGTGTATACTTAGACTATTCTTCACTAAACCACAATAATCATGTTTATAACAGTATAAGTATACATTTATTACTGTTCTTCGGCTGTATCACTGTCACTGCTTGTGGTGTCGCTCTCGTTGCCCGCACTGACCCGCCGTTGTGGCGACGCGCCGAGTTTGGTATCACGTTTACCCTCGAAATCACGGCGACCGTAAAACGATTTAGGATAGTTATCCTTGCCCTCTGCATACGGCGCACCGATCTGGATGGTGTATGCCCTACGAGGGGTGGTATACAGCGGCCGTCGCTCTTCGTCGAGCGTGGCGCCCTCCTCTTGTTCTTCCGGAATGGGTACTTTGGACGAAAAGGGCAGAGGAATCTCATTGATCGCGTGATAGTCTGAACAGTTGTGCAAATGCTGCAATAGTTATGTGAATTAAAAGCATATCAAGATTTCCTTCCATACCTCATTCTCCAGACGGAACACGTTCCATTGCAGACGACGGTACATTTCGAGTACGGCCGTAGCGAACGCGAGCATTTGGCTGCTCACCATCAGACCGGCCATGTTAAGCGCCCATGCGAAACGGAGCACCACGTTCAGGGGCGCAGCAAAGTAATAAACTGCTGGATGGAACACGAGATCGTCGCGAAGAAACTGGTGTCTGCTTCCGTGTTGGAGCAACCCCCAATCCTGCTTGATATCCCAGATTGAAGTGTAGCACGAATTGACCATGGATGCCAAGAGCCAGACCACATCCATACCAGCCGATGCTATACATTTCCATGAGTGATTTCCGATACGTCGACATATGTTTCAGCCGCTTACGATACATGCGCCGGTAGCTCGTGGCAAGGGTGGCCGCAATGCTACTGACATACTTGGCTCCGTTGACGAGATGCACGCGTTCTCGCGAATCATAATACCGACGAAGGCACTGCAAAAAGCGCCACCAGGGTCCGAGCGCAGCGAGGAAGGGTGTGATCCACATCTGGCTAATGTGACAATTGCTACCGAGATCGATCCAAGCGTAGCCGTAAGCACAAAACAGGTACGAGACAGTCCAAAAAGAGTAGGATAAACTGTTAAGCTCATCAGCGATGAAAAAGTCTCTAAATTCGACGGGAAACAGCGGGCTGCAAATGATACGTATCTAGAAGACGATCAGAAACCGTTGGCGCATATATGTTTTCCACCCGGAAGCTTACAATAGAAGCGCAGAACCACTTGCGGGCCGAGACGTAGAAGATGCGGAAGGGACAGACCATAATGCCTACGAGCGTGACGGCAATGATGAGCGGCCAGTCTTCGCAGGCAACATAGTCGCTGAAAGCTCCCGAGAAATCCAGGTACATTCCGACGGCGAGTATACAGAGTAACAACGATGGTAACTAAAGAAGACATCGTCGCAACCAGCTCAGCTTTGTTTTCTATCTCTTTCTCTTCTTTCTTTCTCGTATATACCTCAGCGAACTGGTGGTAGTCAAGGTACGTGCGCGGATTTAACTCAAAAATGAGGCGATAATTGATACGGAACTTGTGCCATATAAATAAGTTGACCGAGAAACCAAGAGCAAAGATGATGAGTAGAAAGATAGATGCGTATATCTGAAGATGGATGCCAAGGTCCGGAATGTCTTGCCACGTAGCCTCATCCGACACTGCAGAAAATATATATAATATCAGTAAAAGAATATACCCGCGAATGACGGCTTACCCATCTGGTAGCACTGGAGGAAGAACAAGAGCGCGATACCGACAAAGAAGCCTTGTCTCCAGGTACTGCCAGCATATTCCTTATAGGAAAAGAAAGTGAGCGAACCAGGACAACGGACTGATACCCGCGACATACCTTTGTTTCCTGTGTAATACGTAGCTTTTTCAATCCACGGTCTCGGTTGCCGTCGGCGAACTCTTTGATGTACATGGTCTACATTCATTATACGCGTGAGGTTGTTAGTCGCCAACGACACATCACATGATACCGTACCTCGGTTTCTTCAATAAGCCGGTCAAGATCGGGCGAAGCCGACCAATAAGCCGTGTTAACCTTGTTTGAATAAATACCTACAGCGGTACTCCAGCCAGCGATCTTTTGTACGCAGTCAGAGCAAGCCACAGTCAATCTCCGAGTTTAAGCTTACCCTGTTGAACCGCTTCAGAACTGACCGGAAGCCGGCTGCGTTCACGTTCTGAAGATAGACATGCGCGCACGCGGATGAGATCACATGCATATTGTTTATATTTGTTACCAATTACCCTATACGATCGCAATAATTCCAGACTGCGGTAGTACTCGGCCAAGGCGCGCTTGAGACGCGATCGTGCAGTCTGATATCCACCATCAGCTCGCCTGATTAAAATTGCATAATAGACACTGACCTGGTAACTGGTACGTTGCCCTTGATACTCCTTGAAGGGCATAGAGAAGGAGGATGCGGGGCCATAGGCACGTTTTCGTCTGAGCCAGCGCACTGGGTATAGAACCCAGCGTTTCCAGGTGGGATCAGCCACGGCTTCTTCCCAACTCGGCTAGAAAAAAAAATGCAGCCAAGTGGGTGTCAGCGCTATGTCCTCCATTCCTATCTTTTTTTTTTTTTTGTGATGATTGACTTGCCTCGGATAGGTCGGCGAGTAGGCGTCCATATTCGGCAACGAGCTGCATCTGGGTTTTGAGTGCAACAAGCTTTTGTTTGGCAACCCGCTCGTACTCTGGTAGATATGTCAGCCATCGTCTAGACATGGATAACACTGCTTATTCCTGCCTGTATAAAAGCGAGCGACCCGTGAAAATTCTTGGTCGAGCTTGTGGAAAAACTGGCGTTCGGCATCGCTCGAAAAGACGAGCGAATGTTGGGTGCCTTCTGCGTCAGTGAATGTTGTTACCACTAATAAGGCAGATGTATGAGAGGTGGCATAGCTTAGATCGAAGAAGAACTTACTGTCTTCGCCAGCAAGATTTTGGCCAACAGCGGGACGGTGGAGTTTGCCTGCCAGCCACTGGGACAAGGAACGCGCTGGAGGCGACATGGACTCCGATGTAGCTGATCGCCATGGACGACGATGGCGTACAGGCGCTGCGCTTTGAGAAGAAGGCGAGTTGTATTGTTGTTTCTCGACCTAACGACCGTCGTCAGATGGGATGCACGTGTGTATTCTTATGTATGTGTGTTGCTTGGATATGTAATGTATGTTTTGACATGTTATTTATGCGACAATAATCCGTACTTTACTGAGAGTGGCCAGCAGACCCTTATAGTCAAGATAAGCTTTACGCCATTCGGGTATGCTCTCGCTCTCCATATACCGAGCGAAGCGCATCTCGGTTTGCCACTGTCAAGCTGTCAAGGAAAAAGAGGAATAAATAGGTAAAAACTTTTGGGATATTGGGCTGGCTGTGCTGCATGCAATAATGATGAGGCGTTACAAGTCCGCCGGAATTTCTCTCTTGGTAACAGAACCCGGGTTGGGTGAAACATCAGAAAGCGCCGGGGGAGCTATTTTTGAAAGAGAATAAAAAATATAAGAAGTATTGTATTTACAAAAATAGACGAAAGGATAGAGAAAGACATGTACAGAATTACAGGTAGGTATCGCGGACAATTAGAAAAAGTAATAAGGGAGAGGCAGAGTTCACAGTTAGCGGGTAGAATCAGGGAAGATGAGAGCGATATGTTCAAAGTGGAACTGCTTTAGAAAAGCGTCGAGTTCGTCGGGATGGATATGAAGGTCCCATTTCAGGAAGCGCAGAAAGGCAAGCTCCATGCGGGTCATCTCTTTGATGGACCAGACATCACCGGTGGCTCGAATCAGCTTCTTGGTCGACAGGCAATGGTCGTCATTGTATTTCGACGCAAGCAGCAAACTGGCCGCAAATATCCGATGCGCTGCTTCCGGTTCAGCTTTGTAATCTAAAATGATAACAAATAAGAGGAAGGACGTACGTCATAAGAATATGCCATTTTAATTTCACACGCCTCTCACACTTACTCGAAGGGAGCGTGGCACGGAACCGCTGCACGTAAATGAGCGCCATGACAAGGTGCACCGGTTGAATGTCGCATTTCTCCGTCACCAAACTGATGAACGGTAAAAGATCGGGAAGGTGCGACGAGCGACGACGGAGACCGTGAGGCGGTGGCGGTTCGGTGCTAGCCGGCGTGCTGGCATCATGGTGGAGGATGGCATCAAAAGACGAGGAAGCAAAGTCTAATGTCGCCTGATAAGTGAGTACTAAGAAGAATACTGAGGAAGCATCCCCCAACGCTTACCGATGAAGCCTGGTGGTATGGCCTGCCGAGCGGATACAGGTCCGAGGAGCATGATGGTTATTTGATCGTAGTTTGTTGGATAGCGGTAGGGAGCAGGGGAGGGATGGGGCGAACACCCAAGGAGAAAAGAAAAAAGAAAAAGAAAAAAAAAAGAAGAGGTCTGAAACTGTCGAGCCTCTTTATCATCGTTCCTCGGGCCCGTCGTTGATAAGAGGTTTCATATTCTGCCGCGTTCTCTCGTATACGTCACAACAAACTTTATCGCTACGCTTGTTATCTTTCTTTTCATTCTAGTTGCTTATAGAATAGAACAGCTTTCCAAACACTGAATACATTTGCTTTCTAACAGATGTTTGTTGCCGTAATGTACCTGGATATGTGTACAGCATCTTCATCCTATTGTTCTTGACCAAGTTTCATAAAAATTCATCCCATTCGGGTATCCCCGACAGCTGGAGGATTATTTTACGCTAAATTCTCACGGCGACACCGATGACTCACGAATGCTACGCGCGCAACGCCTACAATTTTTTTCCTACCGAGCTTTTCCTTAAGTACAAAACCAAAACTTAAAGCAAGCAAAAGAAGACCATATTGAATCCAACGGAAAACTTTGCACTGATTGAAGTGGATATTACACGTATGCCAAATAAGCGTAAAGGGAAAAAAAGACTGACAGTTGCAGCTTATAAAGACATAAGCGGCATAGTCCATGTGAAGATCCTTGTGTGACCTGTTTCGCTTGTCGTGCACCAATACAAAAGGTTTTTGAGTTTACCTTGTAAGGCACGCTGAAATGAGGCGGCATATGATGACGGTATGCCTTTTATTTTTTGACTTCTCCACCCCCCCCTTTTTTTCAAAGTCCCCCGATTTCAAAAATCAATTGCGCTGCAATTTTGGGTGCGCATTGTTCAGATACACTCTATTATCATTCGTCATATCCCCCGACTTTACCCCCCTTGCGACGTCCCCCATCCCCCTACATTATAGATATACCTCCTTGTAAAAAGACCCTTCTCCATATCAGCGACCCAGGATTTTGGAACAAAAGGAATAAAGGGCAGGCAAGCATGTTCAATTTGCGAAGAGAACGGGGGAAGGGTGTGTGCCCGAACAGAAACTAGCTGTCGGATGATATTTATCGGAAGACACCGCTCACATGATCTGTCTTTGATCGGAACCTCCTGGTGAAGAGAAAGCTAAAAGTGAATGGGACAGGCAGAAGATGCAGAAAACAGGCCGGAGTATTTCTAAATACACCCCTTTCAATCATACGTCTTTTTGCTCCTAACGGAATTTCAAAAAACAAATGCATGAGGGCCAAACACGAGCGGGCAAAAACCGGGTAGTGACGCCTGTGCACACTATATTGGATTTCGCTAGCCAGTCTCGTTCTTACTCTTGATCGGACAAATAAAGCATATGATTGGGCGATAAGACACGAGAGATGCGATAAGGGAAGAGATACCGTGTGATTGGATAAAAAGACCTTTTATCTCTTCCAGTCTCCTTCTTCTCTTCTTTTTGTTTTTAATCCATAATACACTTCTTTATCTTTTTTGTTTTGCATGTTGAATAATAAATCGACCGACGATCGCTTCAACTCGTATTTCCAATTCATTCGCCCCGCGCGACCTGACCATCGTTCATCTTCTTTGACGGTGGATACCGACCCACTTGGTATCACCTACGATAACCAACATCATGCCGGGTCTTCCAAGCATGACGAGTCGTATTATTCAGACATCTTTCGTCAACTGAACTATCCACACGATAAACACAGACGACACCCATCTTCGCCAACCGCTGGTGTCTCCAATCCATCCCTCTCGCCCTCGCCCTCTTCCTCCACCTCGTCCACACTCCATCCCGCGTCACCCGTCCGGGTCCCCCGCAATAAATGTCACCTTACCCGACGCCGCAGCTCCCTCGTTTCTCCGCCGCTGTCAGCTCAATCCTGGGACCACGTCAAGTCGCCTGCAGCCTCGTTCTTGGCGAGCTTTGCCTCGCCGGTCGTGCCTCCCGTTTTGGAAGAAGAAGACGGGGACGAGATTGACGAATACGTTCTAGAGCATATCATTGGCTATGGTGGTTTTTCCACAGTGCGGCGCGGCTACAGCGTGGTGGATGGCCACAAGGTCGCAATCAAGATCATCAAGACGTCGATGCTCAGCGAACGCGAGCTCGCGAACCTTGAGCGTGAGCTTGCGATCTGGAAGTCGCTTGACCATCCACATATCGTCCAAGTTGAAAAAATCCTTGAAACGGACCATGCCATGTACATTGTCTGCACTTATTGTGGCAATGGCTCGCTTCTCTACTACCGCGCACCTTCGTTGGATGCGACTGCCCACGTGTTTCGCCAGCTGTGCCAGGCCGTTGCCTACCTTCATACCTATGCGCGCGTATGCCACAAAGACATCAAGCTTGAGAACGTCCTCCTCGATGAAAACAACCAAGTCAAGCTCTGCGATTTTGGCCTGGCCGTGTATGAAGCGCCCACGCAACATGCGCAAATCGAAGCGGATGACGACGATGTCGCTGGCGGCTCGTTGGCATATGCCTCGCCGGAGCAAGTTGTCTCCCCCCGCCCGATTCCTTCTCCTTCTTCCGACATGTGGTCCCTCGGCGTGCTCCTCTACGCCCTTGTGAGTGGCCAACTCCCATTCCGCGACGTGTACGACGTCCGTCTGCAGCAGCAGATCCTGAAGGGCGACTTTGTCATGCCGGACTGCCCGTCGGAAGTCCAAGTCCTCCTTCGTCACCTGCTCTGTAAGAACCCGGCGGAGCGCTACACCATCCAGCAAGTGCTTCAGTCGCCTTGGCTTTCCTCTTAATTTTTTTTCTTTCTCCCCTTCTTGTATATATAGCTTCCCTTTTATATGTTCTTTATTCGTGTTTCTATACCTTTTTCTCGCATTATACCCCCCCCTTACCTTGGACTCTTTCCCGTTTTGTCTTGCACGAACGTCGCTGCAAGCAGCTATCTCAAACCATACCCTGCCCAAAAATTAGTATACCGTATGTTCATTATCAAAAAATAAATTGTATTTTCACACAGGACGAAACTAGGTTACGAATATAAGAGCTAAGAAGGCTTTTGAGGGAATAAGAGAACGGTGTGCGCCGAGTCACGTGGAGCAAAAGCTTTACTCATTGACGAGGATATCATAGCCATCTATGCATGTGCAAGAGCGGAAGAAAAGGAGGTGAGGTCATAGCAAAAGAAAGCATCTTGACAAGACTACTTACATGCACAGATGCCTTCCATGTAGCAGGCAAGGACAATACCGGAAGCCACTTGAGAAGCGGGGTGAGAGAATCTAGAGACACAAACAGGACGCGGGAGTGTCAGCATGTCAAAACAAACACCAGACGTACATACCGCGTGAAAAAGGCCAGCATGAAAAAGATCTGCCAGTGATGCAAGTGCAAACTCAGCGTCTTGTTGTACGGGTTGTAAACAACGGGGATAGGCGGTTCAGCCGGAGGCTCAGAGGATTCCGCTTCGCGGCGGAGTGCCTCCTCGTCATCTGTCGTGGCGTTGGCAGGCGGCTGACCCGACACATCCTGTTGGCTTTTGCTGGCATGCTTCTTCTTGGGACGATAGCGCCAGCCATGAATACGAGTGCGGATCCAATTCTTGTTGTTTTCTTTGATGATAAGAATAGAGGCGACAAAGAGAAAAATAGGGATCAGCAAGGCGCAGACATAGTAAATCACGAATGGCAGCGACTGCCTCGCTGCCCAGTAGATGTGAAACGCCGCAAATGCAAGGATGATCCTGCACGTGTATGATTATAAGCTATTGGGTTACTCGAACTTGTTTCAAAAGAAAAGGAAACTTACGCAAGTGCGGTCAAAAACACAGCCCACATGCCGAACGGCCAGTTTTTCATGTTGGGCAACGACCTAAATCCTTTGTGTTACCTACTCGCAATCCGGAGGCCCAGACGGGCGGATCTGACACTTACGTCTTGGTGAAGGGCAGCTCGGCAATCAGCGCGTAACCGAACAGTGCCGGGTAAAAGGCAACCACGGAAATCCATCTATTTTATAAACCCCAAGTCATTTTACACTCTCTTCTGGTTCGTCGTCTTTCACTTACGTGTACGCGTGAGTATAGTTCCCAAAGACAAACAGGAGAGTGCCGTAGGAGAACCCGTTGAGGATATCGCTCCAGTGTCTGGCCAAGCTCTTTTCATTTGTTTCCCAACCATATCGCTTGGCAACGAACCAGTATACAGGGTATGGCACGATGAGGAAAGAGAGCATAAAGTAGAGCCAGACAAGCGGGTTAAAAGAAAAGAGGGCCGTCTCGGGCACGGCGTTCGGATCTGAGAAGCCCAGGACGGGCTCCAGAGGTGCAGGCACAGGCATGATTTAAAAGATTGTTGTTTGTTACTGTGCGGGCGAAGTGGCGAACAGCAGCAAAGAAATAAAGTAAGATAAAATAAAACAGAGAGAGAAGACGAGAAGAAAGCTAGAAGAGCGGATGTACGGACGTGAAGGGCAATTTTTTTAGGCTCGCTACCCCTGGATCAAAAAATACAAGAGAGGCGCTGTGGGCGCTGTTCGCGACAAAATGCTCGCTGAGTTTTGTGTCTCTTTTACGGTGCATTAGCCGATCCATAAAACGATATATGCAAATGTCCAGTGTTCCCATATTCATCAGAGTAGCTTTCCACTGGATCACAGAGACTAACAATGCTATATTCTCTGTTTTGGCTTTACCATTGCTATAACTGATATAAGAAAGCTGTTCATGTGCCCAGTCAAGCTGCTCTTTCAAGCAATACGTATACAAGAAGGTGTATGCGAGAAGGACAAGCATACTATCATAGGGACTAAGCCGAGGCACATACATTTTTTTTGACAGTAGTACCCTTTAGATCGGTAGCATTGATGTGACCCCGAACCACGGCAAGGCCCAACCGTTAGAGGTACCGGCTGATCTGGTCTCACCTTGTAATACGCGATCACTGGCTTTTTTTTCGCGTTCTTTGAAAACACATTATGCGATGCATTAATGTTGTTTACACTGATTCTTACTGCTATATTTGGAAGACCGGCAGGAGACAGCACATTATGGGAGCATAAACGTCGGTAGTGTAAAGAATAAAATCGATGTCGGTTGTGTATATCAATGTTCTGGGCGTGTGTGAGATCCATATTCAATGCAAAAATAAAAAAAAATAGGACGAGATAATATAGAAAATATAGAAAAACAAATGAATGGGATGGATGAGAAAACTACTAACATAGAAAAAAGCAGGATTATCGTAAAATAAATGAATGTGTGAGTGATCAAAGAGCGAAATAAAAAGAAATCTCAGGGCATACAAGAAAAAAAAAAGAAATGTGTATCAAAACTACGTATCAAGAGGACAGGCTCTTGTGGTTGTGCAGCATGACGAGCAGATTAGCAGCGTCCTCGTCGTCAGAAGAGAAGGTGAGGTTAGCCGTGTCCTGGGTATTGGGAAGGTTCGACGATGCAGTGCTGCTGGTGGATGAAACGGTCGAGGCGGACGAAGAAGGGCGAGGTGATTTTACTTGGCTGGATCGATGAGCAAAGCGCGGTGAAGTACTGCGTTTGGCTGATAACGGGCTCTGTATCAACATTGGCGAGTTGCAGCGCGTGATCATGGTGGTACTATTCTTGCTGCTGGTGCTGCTGGGAGTTTTTTTTGCTTTATCAGCTGGATAATATCGGCGATAGTACGAAGGTGGTTCAGGAGACGAACTCGCTGCCTTTTTGCGCTTTCTTGGCTCTTCTACCAGTCGTCGCTTGTCCAGCAGGTTGAATTCGAGGAGTTGCAAGTCGCATTTCTCAAATCCGTGTTGGCGCTTAAAGTTTGCCAGGGCCAGTCGCGTCTTGAGTCGATGGATCATCTGATAGGAAAAAGGAACGCGTTCGTTATTATCATAATAATTGTTATAGTCAGTATTAGTTCTCTTGGCTTCTTTTTTCCTTTTTGTGCTTACCTGAGCCACTTCGTTGTTTGCGATGAGACGATCGGATTGCGACATGGGGAAGGTCAATGAGCTATGTCGTGTATACTTCTGCTGTTGGGTATCGTCTATAGTCTGATATCGGCGGCTAGGAGGATGGCAAGTTTAATAATATTAATAATAATGGGGATCTGGTCAAGTGGTCGGATTGGGTTGAGGAGGGTGGGAGTGGAAAATATAGAGATGGCCTTTACCAAATGATACGATAAAGTAAAGGTATTCAGATACGGCTAGAAAAAGTACGCGTACAATAAGAAGAGAAAGGAAAAGGAAAGCGAGAAAAGAGCGGGTGAGTGAGAAGAAAAGGAAGAGGGCGCGTTGAAGAAGAGAAAAAGAGGAAAAACGAAAGGGAAAGAAACCAGAGGGAAGGAAAGTTCAAGAGCAAAATCCCTATTGCAAAAATGAGCGTTCAATCTGTATCAGCCAAAAAGAA
This sequence comes from Syncephalastrum racemosum, assembly GCA_002105135.1. Lineage (NCBI taxonomy): Eukaryota > Fungi > Mucoromycota > Mucoromycetes > Mucorales > Syncephalastraceae > Syncephalastrum > Syncephalastrum racemosum. Next base: position 1,370,110 of record MCGN01000009.1, on the reverse strand, counting down.
AAAAAAAAGCTATATACATAATCTCATCCATAGCATACACCCACAACCACACGCACCCACACAACATACACGAACCGCATGACCCCATTCGACCCCTCTCTCTTTCGTCTATTTCATACTCCGTCATTGCGGAGTTGAAGTGTTGCCGCGCTCGTCGTCTTCCCGACCCAGCCATTCCGGGGGACGGGGGTGCGGCATGACAACCCAGCGAATCCTTTTGTGCACAGACAACATTATTTTATTCTTATGCGTGTCCCCGTTACCATTCTGACCGGTTTCCTCGGATCTGGGAAAACCACACTTTTGAATCACATTCTCGAAGCAACGCGTGCCCAACCCAATTGGCCGAAACGCATTGGGATCATTGAAAACGAATTTGCAGCTGCGTTTGGCATCGTACGTAGTAGGTTTTTCATCCTAGTGCAGACGCGTATTGCGCACCCGACTGTGTTGACGCAGTAGGATAGGAAAACGAGATTTTGCACCATGATAAAGCCGAGGATATCCAGAGCCTCTATGAATTTGGATGGTAGACGCGCATGATTGATAAGCGAAAACACTGCGTAAACTGATCATGCATGATACTATTATTAGGGGCTGTGTCTGCTGCTCGTCGAGTGGTGAGCTCATCAACGCGCTCGTTGAGATTGCCAGCCGGAACGAGCAAGTGGAGCCCCAAAAGCGGATCGATCACGTCATTCTCGAGACGACCGGCCTTGCCGACCCGGGGCCCGTGCTACGCATGATTGAACTTGGGGCAGACGGAAAAGGCACAGACGACATCGTCCAGCACTTTTTTGTGGACGGCATCGTCACGCTCGTCGACAGTAAGCACTTCTTTGCGCGCCTGCAAACCAGTAATCAGAATGACGCGTTCAAAAACGAGCCGCTCGCCCAAATCCAGACAAGCGATGCCATCATCCTGAACAAGACTGACCTCGTCGAGGACACACAACCGCTGATCGATTTCATTCGAAAGCATAATCCAGACGCGCGCGTGACGCCCACTACCTATGGACGCGTGGGGCCAGACGCGATTTTTAATCTGCGCCAGGGCAAGCGATTTGAGCCCAATGATCAGACCAATCGGACGCATGACCCGTCCGTGCAGCAGACCATGCTCCTCATTACAGGCGCACCCGTCGATAAGGCGCGGGTGGAAGCCATGATCCAGACATGGGCTGGTCTACTCGGTGACAAGCTCTACCGCATCAAGGGCGTCCTAGCCCTCAAGGATGACCCGATCAAGTACGTTGTCCAGGGCGTCGGTGCAGATGTCGTCATCACGCCTACCCAGCCCTGGAACGAGGATCCTAGGGATAGCCGTCTCACATTCATTGGGAAAGATGTAGAGGAGTCGGGTAAAGCGCTTGAAGACGATTTCCAGGCGTGTATTGCCGAGTAGTAGCAGAAACGATTTGTAGTCCTGATATCTGGAGGAGCCTTCTTGCATCGTAAATAACATACATGAACACAGGCAGGAACTGCATTATCAAAAGACATGTCTCAATAGCGACCTAGAACATACATGCCGGTGTTCCAGTACGTATATACAGTATACAGTACACCTTTACTTCAACCGACCGTTGTCTTGTTCCTATTACTTGTATATACGTACCCTGCGATTACGGAGTGAGAGCGAAATAAGACACAAATGACATCACGAGACGCATAGCTTCTTAAATATTCATCTGAAAAAGCAAGTCGCAGCGTTCGACGAGAAAGATAGGAAATTGGGGACCACAACCCCCCCTTGTCGGTCTCATTACACAAGTCATAGTATGAGGGTACATCTATCGGCATATGCATATATTCAATCATAACTCTGATAGACATATCCTGGAACACGAAAAAGGAATATATATTCATTTCCCAAAGAAAAAAGCCCAGGCCGGCGCCACTGAGTTTGCTTGGCGAGCATGTGCGACTGCGGCGCCCACACATCAGCCAAGGGCCAGGGCGACCTGGCCGCCCCTTTTGGATCAAAGTGAGCAGCTTGGTTCAGGGCGTACACCAAAATAAGACAAACATAGTATCAAATTTCTAAACGTCATCCTCAAGCACCTGCCTTGTGTGCGTGACAAGATCAAGCAGAGGTAAAGTGTTGTAGGATAACAACACACTGCGGCAGAGCTGCGCGGCGGCAACTGTAGGCGCGGAGAGCGAAAAAATTGTGTGTGTGTGTGTTTGATATCGGGGCCCAACGCGTATAGTTTTCTTCTTTTTTTTTCTTACTTCTTTTCGCACTTCTTTTTCCATCCATCCTCTTCAGCCATGAGCGATTTCAACGCTGTTTCCGCGGCCTTCATCCAATTCTACTACCAGACCTTCGATTCCGATCGTAAGGCTCTGGCCGGTCTCTACGTGAGTAAACTGTTAAGCGAATAAACTAGAAATGAGCAGATGCGAAAAAGAGTGAGTACGAGAATGAGTGCATGCTAAGATGATTATGTGTCTTTTAGCGCCCCCAGTCGATGCTGACCTTCGAAGGCCAGCAGTTTGTCGGTGCCGAAAACATTACGGAGAAACTTGTGGTATGTATAATTGGAACAAGAAAAGAAAGAAAGGAAGAAAAGAATAAGAAGGGTGATCCATTCGACTCACGTTTTAATCATAATAATGACAATAGAGCCTGCCCTTCCAGAAGGTCCAGCACCGTATTAGCACTCAGGATGCCCAGCCTGGTGATCCCAGCAACGGCATGATTCTTGTCTCTGTCACCGGTGCGCTTGTGGTAATATATCATGACTCTATTAGATCGTCATGACATGGTTTAACCTCGTGCAATAGGTTGATGACGAGCAGAACCCCACGATGTTCAGCCAGACCTTCCAGCTCGTGCCCGAGGGCAACTCCTACTGGGTCTACAACGATATTTTCCGTCTCAACTACGCCTAAGCGCACTATGGGCGCGTCGTTAGAAGTGGAAGAAAGAGGAATATATTTGCACTACCGTTTTTCTTTGGAATTTTTTTTTTTCGTCGTTTACGCGGGCGCGCGTATGTGTATGTGTGTGTGAGAGAGTGTGTGTGTGTGATTTGGGGGATGTCGATATGGGTGTTTAGGTGTGGGTGCATGTGTGCAACTATCACTACAAACAACGAAACGACAGCGACCGAGTGAGTCACTTCTTTTTGAGGGTTATTTACAGTTCATCCTTCACAGGCTGGGCCTTCTTGTCAAAAGCGGCGAGGATGTTGCGACGGCTTGCGAAATCGTCGAGCTTGGCAGAGGTGACGGTGCTGCTCTTGGAAATCTTATCCAGGCGAGCCGACTCGGTCTTCAGGAACGCGTCGCCGTTCGCAAGCACCTTCTCCATGATCTTGGCATAGTACTTGGAATAACTGCTGGGACTGTAAATAAACGCCCATGACAAAATGCTTCCTGATCTTACCGAGTGTTGATCTTCTTAGCCAGAGCCTCGGCCTGCTTGTGCAGCTTCTCGCGCTCAGCTTGGTTGGAGGTCGATGCGAACGCGATGGCGATTGTGTCGAGCTCAGCAATACGACCGGCCTCGGGCGAGAGACCGCCACCGACGAGGCGCTTGGTACCGCAGCGCTTGTTCAAGAACTCAATGAAGCCAGCCTCGGTGCGGGGACCCTCATACTCGGCAGGCTCCTTGTTGTCGCCGGCAGGGAAGAACTTGATAGTAGGGAAGCCAGCAATGTCGTATTCGGAGCCAATGTCGCGCTCGCTGTCCGCATCAATCTTGGCTACCTTGCACTGTATAATGACTTGGTATCAAATGGTGATAAAAGATAAAGTAGATTAACTTACGTTAGGTTCGTTAGCAAAGGCAGAGGCAACCTTCTCCCAGATAGGAGCTAAGAACAATGGAATTTGAGCAAAAAGTTTTGAATTAATAAGCAAATACAAAGACATACCGAGGTTCTTGCAGTGACCGCACCAGGGAGCATAGAACTCGACGAGGACGTTCTGGTCTGGGTTCTTGACGATGGCATCAAAGTTAGCAGAAGTAAGAACAGTGACATCGGACTTGACAGCCTTAATACGGGGTCGCAGACCGGTCTTGTCGCGGATGAAGCTGGCAAGCGAGTCGAGGTCACGACCACCGCGGTAATCCTCGACACCCTCAGGAGACGAGACACCCTTGGGGAACCACTTCAACGTGGGGAAACCAGCCACGCCAAACTCCTGGCCGAGGTCACGGTGCTGGTCGGCATTCAGCTTGGCCACCACAACCTGGTCCTGGGCGTACGCGTACGCCTCTCCCAGTTGCGCGTAGACAGGAGCCAGGTTCTTGCAGTGACCGCACCAAGGCGCGTAGAACTCGACCAGAGCAGGGCGAGAGCCATCGATCACGGTCTTGAAGTTGGCGTCGGTCAGGACCAGGACACCGTCCTCGTAAGCAATAGTAGCACCTTCCTTCGAAACAATACCAGACACGCGATCGCGCAGGTACTGAATGACATCCTGGGGCGAGTTGAAATCCTTGACTTGAGCGTATGCATTGTTCACGTGTCCTGCGAGCTTCTCGGGGGTAGTCGACTTGAGTTCAGCCCAGGCATACTGCGCATGCGACTGAAGCGTAGGGACATCGAGTTGCTTGGCCTGATGGGCTAATTGGAAGGCAATGTCACCTCCTTTGTAGTAATCATAGCCGAGAAAGGCTGCATTGGCTAGTAACAGCAGAGTAAACAAAGAGCGAAAGAAGCCCATCGTTTACGTTACGTAAAGAATAAAGAATAGAGAGGAAAAGAGCGAAAGCAGAGAGGCTTTTGGGATTGGGGGGAGAAATAATTTGCATTGCGCGTCCTCTCAACCCAACAACAAATCAAAGCGCTCCATGTGGAGCACTGCAAATTATCAACCGGCGCGCCACACTATAAATATTTTTCACGAGTCTGCATTGAGAAGCCATCAATCGGAACTCGTGTCTCTATAAGAACTATTCGTTCTCTCTTATTTCGTCTGTCTCCTCTCTCTCTCTCTCTTTCTTTCTTTTTTGTCTCTTTCTTCTCTAATCTTGTGAAACCCGCGGTCTTGTTTCTTCTCTTTGTAATTTCTTCTGTTTATAACGAATCACATGGCAAAAGGAGAGACGACGGCCCTTTCTTTTTTAGGATCTCATGAGACTCCACGAGAATGATATGTGTATGCATTTATGATCGGATGGTACGTGTCCTTATTATTTACAATGAAAATCAGATGCGTGGGTGCAGAGGTTCGGAGGGAAACAGACGGAGGAGAGAGCGACAGGAAGAGATGCTGGAGGGGTTGGGAAGGGGAATATAGAAAGCAGTAAAACAAGAAAATCATCGCCTAAATCATATTAGGGACGGACCCGTTTAGGTGATCTCCCGCCTTGGTCCTCGGATGATTTCCGCATCGATTCTTCCTTGTGTCTGATATCCGATGCAAACTTGGCGCCATAGTCCGTCAGAAACTTTTCAATCTTTGTTCGCATCGAATCGCTCAATTCCCACTGCTTTCGCCCCATCGACCGTTCGCGATCCACAATATGGTGTGTCACCTGCATATGATAATGAGCTCCCATATCCTTTTTTGTACAAATGCTTAGACTTACCCTACGATTAAGTGATTTAAAGAACGGCTTGGAGTCCCACAGATGCTTGTGCTTGTGCGTCAAACAATGCGCAACGTATTTGCTGACCTGCTCCTTGTATTTGATGACAGCCTCGTCTTGACTGCTATGGCTGACAATGCTATTCTTTTGACTCGTGGCAGGTGATGGCTGTTGCCGGGGCGTTTGCGGCTTGGTCTTGCTTTCGCTCGCTTGCCGAATAATATCTTCAATGACGTGCTGGTCGACACCTTCAATCGTGCTCGCCTTGGTCTTGGGCGGCTCCCACTGGGTCTTGTGCGTGACCTTGTTGTGGTAGTACACTTGCCCGTCGCGGTTGACGCGCTCCCAGTCGCCCGAGAGCGCCTCGCGTTCGTAGCTCGGAGGCCGCCGGGGCGGATCTCGCTCGGTGTCATATTTCCGAGGCGACGGTCGACCCTGTCGGTCGTCGTAATAGCGCGGCGGACGCGGGGGTCGGTCCCAAGCACGATCGTAACGAGGATGCTCGCTCGGTCGAGGGTCATATTCCCGGTGCTCGTTTGGGCGATAGGTATTGGACCGCTCATACAGTCGATAATTGTTGGAGCGATGTTCATTGGCACGGTAGGCGTCAGGACGGTATTCGTTCGAGCGGTAGTCCGCGGAGCGAGCGTCGTAGCGTTGATCTTGCGGCCGATAGACGTTCTTGCCGTAAGGTGAATATCTTTGGGACGGATCGCCGTAGGGTGAATCGCCATACGGCGCGCTATTAGCCGGTGTATCACGACCACCTGGGCTGGCGCTACGTTTTGATGGTTCTGCCTCGGGCTCTTCTTTCTTGACTTCTTCGGTTGGACTCTTTTCTACAGGCGTCGCGGTAGGCTATGTCATCGTATATAAGTGCGGGTAATACCCATGCATGATGCTTGTGTGGACATACCGTGCGCTTAGGAATATGATAAACTCGTTTCAGCTGGCTCCAGTTCTGCACAAGTTCAGCAGAGAGCGAGGCAATGGCTTGGTTTTCGCTGTCCTTGAGCTTCTCCACCGTAGCCAACAGACCCACGTCTTCCACACCGTTGCGACTCATCAAGGGCATCAGTTTTAAACAGTGTAGTACCTGACAAAAAAAAAAGCACACGATAAATAACTATGCACAAGGATGCGCAGAGTTTCTTACCTTGGAGACCACGTCATCATTCTTCTTCCATTCACCGAGCCAGAGCCGAATAAGACGCAGACCATGGAGGCGAACAAAGGTACGTTTCACCTCTTTGGGGGTTTCGGCTGCGCCCAAGGTCAACTCGAGCGTCAACAGCAATTTATCGACCAACGCGAGTTTGCCTTGCGAATCGAGCATCTTGACCAAAAATTCCTGCACATCGTCTTCGTTCTTGATTAGACGTGGGCCACGTTTGCGACTGCGCCGTTTGCTTCCTTTCTTGCGGCCATCGTCGTCATCATCGTCCGAGGGCAGGACAGTCATCATGTCTTCTTCGAGCTTTTCGCGCGTTACGCCACCGATGATGCCTGCACAGTTATCTTGGCCGCAATAGCATACCTGCGAAAAGGCACTGAGGGACGGAGTGAGCGAGTGTATGAGCGTATGTCAAATACAAATAAAAAGAGCAAGATAAATTGTTCTCTTTCGTACCCAAATCGCTCAAACTGATAGTCGAATGTGATTTCCTCGCCTGCTTTGATGGGACGGCGTGCAAAAAGGCCGACACGCATGAGTCCATTGACGAGCCATTTCTGAGTCGCGCAGTTGGGTTTGCAAGAATGGTTGGCAAAACGTGCGAGACAGCCTTTCTTGGTCGCGTCGATGATCTATAAAAAAGCCAGGGCAAAAAAAGAAAGAGAAAAAGAGAGAGAAGTTAAGGAGAAAGGTTCATCGGTAATTATATGGAAAAAGCTCACTTCGTCATTCTTTAAGGTCATGGAATAGTAATGGGTGATGCCTTCCTCTTGATACTGCTTTGTGCGGCGAATAAACTCCTTTTGGGTGATCACTTCACCAATGTATTCAATAACAAACGCATTTCTATTCAATTGGATCAGTTCTCTTGTTCTGTTTTCTTTCCTAGCCTTCCTTCTTTTTTACTTTTTTGTTACACTTACTGCGGTAAATCGCTGAGAGCTCGCAGGCCATAACCCTTGTGTTTTGTCTTGACCACGTCGACATGGGCGTACTCGCGTAGCTGAAAACGACGGTTTCTGCAGTGACGGCCGCATGCACAGTCCTTTTCAGTGCACTCCATGTACATCATGCGATTAATACAAAAATGGTCGTTGCCGCAAGCTGCAGAGGGATCGTCGACACCGGGTGTGTATCGACAGTCGCAAGCCATGGATTCCTCGCTGGCAATGGTTTTGCCGGTTGCTTGGCCGAGATAAAGATTGGCAGGAAGATTGTCAAAAGTTGTCAGGGCTTCCTCGGTTACAGCTGGTAATTCAGAAAAAGCGAGCTCTTTGGGCTGATCCGATTCTTCTTTGCCTGTCCATGGCAGTGAGTCGTTGTTGCACGTTTTATTATATTATCATTACTGAAAAGAGAGTGTTTACCGTTAAGTTCCATGGAGCCAGGCATGCTATTATTTAAAGAAAAAAAAAGTAACCGAGAATGAGGAGACGATCGCCGACGATCGAGGGAGAATATAAGGAGTTTACCTGCTGGTAGTGACAGCCACGGTGGTGGATTCTGACATGGTAGTCACTTGCATTCCTCGTGGAAAGGTATTGTAAGGGTATGTGTGGTATACAAGTGCTGGATAAAAAAAAAGAAGAAATGGAAGAAGAACAGAAAAATTCAAATCGGCAGACAGAGACAGCCGAGGGGCGGCGTGACAACTCGTGCATATAAAAAAGTCCAGCGATACAATAAGAATACAGATATCTTCGACTTCATAATTATTAGGATATGGGTAGAGTAGCTTGGCAATATGCTCTATTCGTCGTCTGTTTCCATAGATCCTCTACAGAATTAACACTGCGCAAAGGAAGAATCACTGTCTAACGTCTGGACACGCTTTTTCGGTGTTCCTGATATTTCATCTTGGATGAATGCGACGATGGGCGTCCAATGGCACAAATTTTGCGTGGGCGCGCGCGCGTGCGCGGGTTGTGAAAGCCACGCCTTCCCTTTTATCTCTATTTTTCTGGCGATATGACAACCGAAAGGTCTTTGAACGACCTGAAAGTAAGGTATTTTTTAAAGTTTACCCCTCATTTGGACAGGCCATTCATTGTCTCCGATGAAGCGAGTATGAGTTGAAACGACAGCAAATGATTGCAGAGAACCAAAAGCTCATGGAGGAGCTGGGCCTGGCTAACGCTGCCCTCAAGGTACCGAACCGATACGGATAACGAATATATAGAGCACAGCTAACGCACTCCCACCCGTGTGTTTAGTCTGACACAGCCATGGCAGCTGCCATGCCAGCCCCTCCTCCACGCAAAAAGCCGCGATTCCAGGTCAACGCACGTCCTCCTGCCGACTTGTTCCCGTCACGCGCGTCGCGTCGATTAAAAGGCGAGGCGCCAGATGATACTGTGAGTCCCTCTCTTTCTTTCCGCCTTCTCCACGTCAAAATAGGGTGGTAACAAAGTAGCGCAGGTGGATCTGGAAGAGTTGCTGGATGCGAACGACAAGTTGAGACAGGTCGAACCTGTGCGGCAATACATTGCGTCTAAAAAATCGACTTTTGCCAACCCGGATTCGACTTATGTTCCTGATGCACTCAGTGTCCCTTTTACCCTCGGTATGAAATATTGAATGTAGGTGTATCAACGAGTTCTAATGCCAGTCTCAGCTTCGATTGGTACCACCATCTGGGATATCGGTGAGCTCAAAACAGGACGGGGCCGTTCGCGCTACTGGAGTGGACGTGGCTGCCGATACAGACATCCATACCCAGTCGGTTTTAAAGCAACCAAAGCTCATTTTGGCAACATGTACACCATGCGGATCGAGGAAGGCGCCAACCCAGAAGACGGTCCCATTTTCACTGTACAGGTCAATCAGACGGATACCATCTTCAAAGGATATACGCCCACAGCACCTTGGACGGAAGCCTGCAAAAAGAGCCGCTCGCAGGGCACGCGTGTGAGCGGACCTTTGGTAAGTGGATTGGGTCATGTCACGTGCGGAGACATCCAGATAAACTGATCGCCTTGATAGTTCTACGGATTCTCGGATCTGATTACCATGCGGTTAATAGAAAACATGGACAACTACAAAGAAGCATTTTCTCCGGAAGAGCCTGAAGAAGAAGAAGAAGAAGGAAAGACGGAAGCATGACAGTTATAAAAGGACCTCTTTTGAGGTCGGGTATCATAATATTTCTTATTTTTCTCTGTCTCTTTTGCATAGCTCCTTCCTTTGTCCGTTTTCCCCTTTCTCTCCCTTTTTCATACATTCTTGTGCATCGTTTCCAATTTTTCAAAATGTGTCCTTGCAGCAGCGATATTCATCTGGGTCGCCGCGGGTGCTATGTGGCGAATGAGTAGAGATAGTAGAGGTGCTATGGTTGTACTTACTAATGCCTGGATCTGAGATGATGATCATGACACACGTATTTCGGGTCAAGACATCGATGAACGCCGTAAACGAACTTCCTTTGATAACCATGCTTTTCGAATGGGACTGCTCTCTAAAAAAAAAAAAAGGAAGAAGCAAGAAGAAGCGTTATTAACACCGCTCCATGCAAAGGTATCTATATATATACCGAGCGCTCAGATTAAACTGTTTGATAATGTTGCTTATTTTTTCGAAGCGATGCACGTCGGGATGATGTATGGTGGCTGCGTTGGCGACGACGAGAAAAGTAGTACGCTCGAAAAGGACGACCTCGTCCGCGCCGCAGATTTTGCAAAAGTTGTCGAGGTTGGTCTGCAATGCAATGATATTGGGAATAAGACAATGAATAATGCGTGCCCATGCCTGTAAAATAGTTTCTTCATGAATACTTATCGCCTTCCGTTTTTCATTGTATACTTACAGCGTAAAGCGTTTCGTCCCATATAGAAGTTTGAAATGCCTGGATCTGGATTGGCTCCGATCGCACCTGGAGCTCCTTCTGGTGTTCTGCAAAGACCTGAAGACATGCTAGTCAGCAAAATAAAAAGAACCATACTTATTATCCGTCTCACCTGGCCGCGGCGGTCTTCCTGGATGAGATCCATTTTGTGAATGAGGCAGAATACTTTGGCATTGGGCGAGTAAGTAAGGATGGATTCCAGGCAGGATTGGTAGTAGTGAATATCCTTGTCAAGCTCGGCGCTTATCACGTCAAAGACATAGATGAGCACTTCGACGTTTTTGAAAACATGGTGGCTTTGAGTCGTCAGATAGTTATTAAAGAACTTATCCTGCCTAAGGAAAAGAGGAAAATGGAAGAAGAATGGGTACCGGTTATAAAATGCATAAAATACACCTTACCCGCCACAATCCCATAGGTTGAGCGACAGGTTGCCTAGAAACTGAACATCGGAGCTCTCGATACCGACTATTTGCGAAAAAGAAAAAGGGGGATTGCGTTTGCCAGGTGAGACGAAGAACAGGATGAAAAGAACGAAAGAAGAATGCATGATACTTACTCGTTGGGCCCAAGTCCCGTGTGCGGCGTGCGACATTATTGTGGAATATGATGGACCGCATCGACGTCTTGCCTGCTCCCCATTTTCCCATCAGCAGTACCTGAAAATGAATTTTTTTAAGCTACCTATCAGTTTCCCTCTTTCCCTCCACTCTTTTATAAAAAAAGAAAAATCTCATTTTTATCCATGACGACATTAAAAGCACGCATTGATCAGAGCGCGCCACCCATTTCGGTGTTGCGTTAGATGTACGTGCGTTGCATATGTCTGTGCGCCCATCAAATACAGATAAAACGGTAAACTGGAAAGGAAGAACCAGAAAAAAAAAGGATCGAGTGGGAATGTCGGGATCCCCGCCGAAAAGAGAAAGATCCGAGATTGGGAACAGTACGGAAGAAGACGAACGTTACCTTTTTCATGCCTGCAGAAGGGACGAGTAGCAAAGAAGAGCGTGAGAGACAAAAGAGTGAATAAGAAGAAGAAAGAAGACGACGAGTAGGGTTTCACTTTTTCTCTCGTGGTCTCTGAAGCCCTGACGCCCAAGACCAAACCGCTTCCGCGTGACCATCGGAGTTGACGGGAGGTGCACCTCACGGGGACTCTTTCAAACCATCCCACTCTTGCCTGGCAAGCATATGCACGCCACTTGCCCTGTCCCGGCATCACAGGTACCATAGTGCACTATACAGCCAAGCATTACACTCGTGTATAGCCCTGACTTGATTTCAGTAATAGAAGAGATACTACCTGGTGAGTAACAGAAAATACGCGCGCTCTTTAGAAGCATAGCGCTTCTTTTCGATTCTCTCGTATTCTCTTATGGTGCCTGCATAGACGCAGCCAAGAGCAGGGCCGGGAGGGCCTCCTGTTCAATGATAACCCCCATTCCCGCTTCTCCTTTGCAGATAAGTTCTTCTTTTCTATGGCGCTGCTTAAAACCCAATAAAATGACGAGCATGATTATCTCCCGGGCCTGTGCCTTTGTTGTGCCTTGTTCATCTGACTTGGCGGGTGAAACATACCGATTTGTTAGAGGCACATCATCGTACACGGTCAGTGCTGCTCGTCCCGCTATGTAGCATGTCAGCATGCCTCGTGCTACCATCTTCGAGCGACTAACGCATGCATCTCATTCTTGCTCCGATATCGACCGCACACTACATTTTCCTGTCAGACCGAGTGTTTTTGTAACTATGATCACTCCCTCAGAGATAAAGAGACATTGATCTTGGTTTCTATGATCCATCTCCAATGATAAGATACGCAATATTGGCGCTGTTCTCGGGCACCTTCAAGGAGATAAGATGCGTTTCGTCTCCATCTCTTCCTTGGCGCTGTTCGCATCATATGTATAAGTCTGGCCTTATTTATCTACATACGTGCGACAAGCAACATACTGTTTGAGAGGGTAATATACATAACGTTCTTACCTTATCTCTCTTCGCATTAGGGACCTCGCCTTCTTATTTCCTATATAAGGGCGCCAGACGAAGCAGTGGTAAAAATTGCTCATTCTCAGCGGCGATGATTACATAATACTAACTTCAAGGAGTGAGCAAACTTTTGCTTGTCGTTAGACGATAGATGTCGTGGAAAGCATCATGATCGGGAAATCTAAGGACTATTATAATATGATTGCAGACTTAACCTTCTCTTCCTTGATACGTAGCTGAACGAATCAACTATGCACAAGAGTTCCTAAAGGAAGAAAAAAAAAGAAATACAATAAGGGATTTCGCATTATCTTCATTAGTTCATCTGTCCTTTCAAGTTGGTCTCTTCAAAGTGCTGTCAAATCGTGTGTACAACTTATCAACCACAGATGTCGGCAGTTTGCTTGCTAAATATCAGATCATTTGTCCAATTGTCTATACACGCAGCAGCCTTATACAACAGCTCTTCGAGTTTTTCTGTCTTCATTTTCTCCTTGCACTCTGTGGACAGAAGCAGTAGATCGACTCGCTGAATAACACCTTTTATTGCTATACATATAGGCTTTTTAAACTATTCATGTTACCTCTACGGGGTTCCCCAGCCTGAGATACCACTACCAAGCGACAAGGTCGAATGCGATTACGCGAGTCGTCCACTTCGACCGTAGAACAAACGCAGATCGAGTATATTAAGCCGATATCTTGGCATTCTTTTCTTTTTGGTATGCCATACGGCTGCACACGGACAGAAAAATGTATTTATTCTGGGATACTGTAATCAGTGCCTGGAAAACAAATGTTTCGCCATACGAAGCTGGCAAAATATATCCTTCATAAGGCCGGTCATTGGCTTTCATGTCATCCTAAGTGTCGTTTAGGAAGGAAAGACGTGGTTACGGTTGCATCTCATAGGAAGAAGACGAGCTTTCCAATATGGCGCCGATAAAAAGGTAGGCAACTGATGGCCACAAAGAACGGCAGGATGTCCCGCATAACGCCACCCCGAAAGACATCGGTACAAGGCGACAGATATGACGTACAGAAGCCCCAAAAAAACAAGCCAGTGAATGCCGACGTTCTACTGTGTCTTTGCTTGCTGGAATTTCAAGCTGCCCACGTGTTTGCATAGAAGTATGACGAATCAAGCTTGAGGAATGACAATGAGGAAAACCCTGATAGACAGTGTGCCGCATCAATTTGCTTATAATCGTTCATAAAAGAGTCAGAAGACGAAGTTTCCGCAAATGGAGAGCAATGGTAAATGAGAAATGAAAATGCCATCAAGAGATTGACAACAAAAAAAAATGTGCACCGAAGTGCGATCCAACTCAGAAGTATTAGTGTCATCCTTGTGCAGGGGCCATGCTAATCTTCTCTGTATCGTTCCAATTTTTGTAGATGACAGAGGGTCCGAAGACCATGTCGATTTTGCCTACCTCAATCGATGGACTTATATATCCCTCCTTTTTGAAATTAATCAAACTTGTGGGTTTGTGGGTTACCAATTTCCAGATATATTTTTATTTCTTTATAATGAACAAGCAAAACAATTAAAACATCACTGCAAAATTTACATTTTTTCCTTTGCGAGTATTGTCTTTTTCAAGCGATATCAAGTTATTTGAGGGACCTGGTCGCTCGCCCTTTAAGGCAGTTGGCACCCGCCTCTGCTTTTTGGATTAATGAACCCTGTATGTTACACAATTTTTCAGACATATTTTTTATCCCACTTTCTTATAAATAGCAAGCAAAATAAATAACATCGCTGCAGAGTGTACGCAATTTACTTTGCGAATATGGTGTTTGCTCGTAGCAATATGAGGTTTTTGGTAACAATATCAAGCTATTTGTGGGACGCGGTCTCCTGCCTTTTAAGGCAGTTGACACCCATTTTCAAGGGCCGCCCCTCCTTTTTGTAATTAATCAAACTTGTGGGTTGTGCCTGCTTCCAGACTTTTTTTATCCCACTTCCTTATAGTTAACAAGCAAAATAAATAGCGTCATTGCAGAGTGTAGATTTTGTACTTTTCGAATATAGTATTGTGCATAGCAATAGTAACTATTTGGTGGACCTGGTCGCTTGCCTTTTAAGGCAGTTGGCACCCAATTCCAAGTGGCGTTACACAATTTTTCAGACATATTTTTTATGCCACTTCCTTATAATTAGCAAGCAAAATAAATAGCATCAATGCAGAGTGTACGCAATTTACTTTGCGAGTATGGGTTTTTAGTAGCACTACCGGGTTTTTTCGTAGCAGTATCAAGCTGTTTGTGGGACGTAGTCGCTTGCCTTTTAAGGTAGTTGACACCCATTGTTTAAGGGCCGCCCTTACTTTCTGAGATTACCCAAAATTGTGGTTTTGCTCACCCGAATCCCAGTGTAAGCTCATTCCACTTCCACATTATAATAATAAAGAAGCAGAAACATAACATCATTGAACTCACAGTTATTTATCACTGAAGCATGAGATGTGCGCATCAGTATCGCGCAATAATAAGGACATGGGGAAAACGCCCCTCAAACGTATATATTTTGTAAACACAGAACGTAGAACTTTGATCCTGTCTCTATGATCTGCTTTCGATTGCATTTGTTCAAACTCAAGTAGTGCTGCCTCGCCCAGTCACATTTATCATACGTTGATAGCACTAGATCTGGCTTCTGCCACTGTCGAACAATATATCTTGCGAGCAAAAGGTGCTCTTCGTAGAGCCCAAGAGCGTAAAGTAAGCATACGAAGAATAATGAGCCAAATCAAGTGGAGCATGGTGATATGGAAGAAAGAGCGGCGTTAATTATAATGCGCGAAGTTTCATCTGGCATAGACCTTCGTGTGCCCATACTTTGGTCTTCAAGGTCGCCGCAAGAAGAAGATACGTCGTGTACTGGCATATACGATGACTTATGTACAAGTGGGTAAAGATATTTATTGGGTCTGGCGAGCCTTAAACTCTTCGAGAATCTTATCCGTGGAAGAAGAACCGCAGCGTGTAGCACCTTTTCCCAAAAATTGCAGTACCTGATCCAGGGTCTTGATACCGCCAGACGCCTTGACTTCCATATGGTCCGGAACCGAAGCGCGCATCAGCTCAATGTTATCATAAGTAGCACCGGATGCGGCAAAACCGGTGGATGTCTATCACGTAGGAAAGACGAAAGAATTAAGTGAGACGGTGAGGTGTGATACAAGGATAGGGTCTATATGTCGACGTTTATGTTACCTTGACAAACTCAGCACCAGCAGCTTCGCTGATCTTGCATGCCTGTACGATTTCCTCCTTGGTAAGATAGGCCGTCTCAAAGATGATCTTGAAAATCACAGCCGGGTTCTTTGCCTTGCAGGCCGTAATGATCTGCTTGAGCTCGTCCGTGCACGCGTCGTATTGGCCCGACTTGAAATGACCGATATTCATAACTACGTCCAGCTCAATTGCACCGTCCTCGACGGCGTGCAGAGCCTCGGTCAGCTTGACGGCTGCGGGCGAGTTTCCGTGCGGGAAAGAGATGACGGTGCCAACCAGGACAGCGGAGCCCTTGAGGATCTCAGCTGCCTGGCGCACGTCGCAAGGCTTGACGCAAACCGACTTGGCCTCGTACTTGAGCGCAAGACGACAGCCATCCTCCACGTCTTTGGGGGTCTGCTCCACCTTCAAGATAGCATGATCAAACACGCCTGCCAATTGGCTATAAGTGATAGTCTCGGGGTTGATTCTGGTCATGGCAGACGATCGCGTTTGTGGAAAAGGAAGAGAGTGTTGAAGGGAAAAAAGGAAAGTTGAAGACCGCGGGAAAGAATCCGGAACTCTTTTGTGTATTCTCGAGGCAGGTTGGAACGCCGCAGAGAGATTTTTACCTTTTTTTTTCTGGCCCCGGCGTTTTGTACCTGTTTTTTATAGACAACACTTTGACATGCTGTTACTGCGCACAGTCCGAGCCGTCCATCGGCCGCTGCCCATGCCGTGTCGGTTGTCGGTAGTGTCTCGCTTCTATTCTTCTCCCGCGAATGGTAAGTCCGGGGAGGGGGGTATACTGTCCGTGTTAGGAAACCTTTTTGACATGAGGTTCGGGCAGCCTATGAAATAACGGAGACCGAGACCAGGGTGAACGGACAAAGCATACCCCGTGACGCACAGACGAACGTGTCGCCGACTGTACTCTCGCGAATGAATCGCAACTTGCACCTTCAGCCTCAGCATCCTATTTCTATTATTCGTCAACTCATTGAGTCGCACTTTACCGGTTTCAAGACTTTCAACGATCTGTCACCGATTGTATCCACTCGACAGAACTTTGACGACCTCCTCATTCCTTTGGACCACCCCAGCCGGTCACGATCGGACAACTACTACTTTAATGAATCCACCCTTTTGCGCGCACATACCTCAGCCCACCAACATGATGGTATGCGGTCCGGGCACGAGCGTTTCTTGATCACAGGCGACGTCTATCGAAGAGACGAGATTGATGCGTCGCATTATCCCGTATTCCATCAGATGGAAGGATTTGCTTATTTCGACCAGGCCACCGTGGCAAAGCAAGTGAAGGAGGAAATGACGCACAAGGACGCGCCCAATGTCCGCGTAGTAGATGACACCACTTTCTCGGATGAGAACCCTGTGCAGCAATGCCACACTCAGGATATGGTGGAGCCTGTTGCCGCCCATCTCAAACACTCCCTCAATGCCATGCTGCGTAAACTATTTGCAGATGAACCCGATCTCGAGGTGCGCTGGATCCAGGCTTACTTCCCTTTCACGAGTCCGAGCTACGAGGTGGAGATCAAATACAAGGGCGAATGGCTCGAAGTGCTCGGCTGTGGTGTCGTCAGACAAGAGCTGCTGAACCAGGCAGGTCTGCATGACAAGATTGGATGGGCTTTTGGTCTCGGCCTTGAGCGTCTGGCCATGGTCTTGTTTGGCATCCCCGATATCCGCCTGTTCTGGTCCCAAGACGAGCGTTTCTTGTCCCAGTTCACACCAGGCCACATTCAAAAGTTCAAGGCCTTCTCCAAATATCCTCCTTGCATCAAGGACATCTCCTTTTGGCTGCCTGAAAACAAGTGGCAAGAAAACAACTTTTGCGAAGTGGTGCGCGATGTTGCGGGCGATATCGTTGAAAACGTGAAATTGGTAAGCCATGGCAAGTTTTGCGCTTCCTTCTGATTTCTCACCGACGCGTTTCCTTCTAGATTGATGACTTTGTCCATCCCAAAACACAAAAGCGAAGCTTATGCTATCGCATTCTGTACCGCTCCATGGATAGGTAATTTTTCTGCTGGACTCTTTTATGATGGAGCTGACAAGGATCGTTCTTCTTTTCTTTTTATTTGACAGAAACGTTACACACGAAGAGATTAATGCAATTCAAGACCGAGTCCGCGACGTGGTGGAGAAGGAATTTGCTGTCACCCTCCGATAACTCCTTTCAATGTGTACTATAAATGCATTTTTCTCTTGTTGCCTTTGCATACGTTTGTCGAACTGTCACTAGACGTGCTCGCTGTTTTACTTGGACTTGTTTGCTTCCAGCTTGGCATAGTAAGCGTCACGGGCGCGGACGTTGGGAATGTGCCAAGCGCGCCAAAAGGTGGCTCCGGCAACAGCACCGAGGGTCAATGCAATGGCAATGTCGCGTACAAGAGCCTTGCGGAACTTGCCAACAATGGGTTGAATCATTTTTTTGAAAAGACGATGAGAAAGAAAAAGAAAAAGAAGAAACGCGTTTTGTTGATTGCCGGAATTTTAATATAACAGGAATATGCAGAGTCCCCTGCTCATGTCTCCATCGAATCGCTGGTACGCGTGCAGGTATGTGCAATCATTTGTAGAATAGTATCTCTCGATATTTGTTTGTGCATTTTCATCGTCAGTCAGCCATTGCACGTTACTTGCGGTATTCACGTGGAGACTTCGCTCTTGTTCAGCTTGAGGGATACGTACTGTGCGAAGACAGCATGCGCATCTATGCATTCTGCCACACGCAAGTTTCTTATCCACTTGACACCGCCGTTCGTCCAATATGACACTCTTCTTGCGCTCAGGTCGATGGGTGAAATGGATGTTCCCGTAAACTTGACGGCCAACAGTGCACTCTACACAATACTGCACACACAGCTTCGTTAGTTACGCATTCTTTCCACCTTTCCTTTCTCGACTGCCCAGTAACTGGTTGTTGACGCCATTTATTTTAATGTGCAACCTCAGCGCTGCTCACCTGTTCTCGCGCTTGTTTCCCAGTTGCTCGAGTTGGGGCAATAGGAAAAAAGAAAAAAGAACAATGACGACTCCAACTTCTATCTATCGACGACTTCTAGTATTCTATATTGATTGACGATTTGGAAGGTTGCGATTATGATAACAGTGGAAGAAGTGTCCATGCTTAAGCTTAGATAGTACCCTGCTCATATTAACAGGTGCTGATTTAGAGTCTGTTGGTAGCTCCATTTCTCAGCAAACGTTTCTCGGAGTTTACCGATTCAGACAAGAACAAGCGAATACCAAAAGCAAAAAGGCGCGCTCGCCCTGAAGCTTTTCCTCTCATTATACAGAATATATGGCAGTGAAACGGAGCAATTCACGAAGAAAGAAACAAGTCTTTAGCTTTGGCGATGATAGCGAAGTCGACGAATATTTTGGGAATAATGGACTGGAGCCTTTATCAGAGCAGGCGGTAGATCGCAAGGCATTCACCGCACCCGACTTTGATCCCGATCGGTTCTTGTCGACGCGGCGCCATCTAGGACTCGAGCGTTTAAAAGTCGACTTGAATCGCCATCTGAAGCTATTGAAAACGGAGCTTGTCGAGCTCATCAACCGCGACTACCAGGACTTTATCAACCTTTCTACCAATCTCAAGGGCGTCGACGTCGCCATCCACGACTTGTCTCGCCCATTGACGCGTATGGAAAGTGAAGTCCAGGTATAGATATACTTCTACTATCTGGAAAAAAGGACACATGTGCTCACTGTATTCTGTAGTCTGTGCGCTCGCATTTTCAAGATGTTATTGATAAATTGGAACGGCAGTTGGCCTATCGCGCTCAAGTTCGCGAGAAAAAGGTAGGTCTTTATGGGATTTAACGATAGATTAGAACTCATACTCAACGTATCTGTATATATATTGGCATCGTGTGTATAGGCCACTCTCAAGCTATTGTTGAATATCCATGACTCGGTGAGCAAAGTGGAAGATCTCCTCGAAATCAGCACGGACAAGCGCACGACCACACAAACTGAAATCGAGAACGAAACGACGGCAGAGGACAGTCTAGGAAAGCAGATTGAGCGTGTTGCCATCGAGTTTAATCAAATGCAGCATCTGGTCGGTCGTGCCAAGAATATGCCATTTATGGCGGAGAATGAGTGGGTAAGTACAAGGAGGAGACAGTAAAAAGCGAAAAAACACCCACTTATCGTCTTGGTTAGCGTATCACACGTATCAAGGACACCCTCCAAAACAAGCTGTCCAAGACCTTGACGAGCGCACTCCAACAAATGCATACGGGCAAACTTCACCACACGACGAAGCAATCCCTCACCCAGTGCTTGCGAACCTATGCGCTGATTGACCAAACCCAGGTGGCTGAATGGCTGATCCGCGAGCAATTTGTGCGGCCCTTTATGGCCAAGACGATCACTCGCAAGACGACCGAAGCGCGGGGCGAGCCGCTCACGACCCTGTACGGAAAGCTGCTCTCTTTTGCGTCCACTGACCTCCAACCGATTTTGGACATTACTCAAAAATCGCTACGCGGGACAACATACGAGGTGCTCGTGAATTCGTTTTGGACCGAGTTTGTGGATTGCATAACGCGCGATGGTAGCAGTATTTATGCATCAGGTCAGACAAATACGTTTCACAAGGTAAAAGAAAATTAAGGGTCAAGGACAAGGAACAAGGAAGAGAATATTGAGACAAGATTTAGAATTATACGGCCTCGATCTCGTTCGTCTCGGGCGTGGAGGCATTGTGTCCGTCCCGTAAATCGCTCCTTTACCTTCGCAGCCATCCGAGTTATACTGAGTTCATGAAGCGCTGGCAGCTGCCCGTCTATTTCCAGCTGCGGTTCCGCGAGTTGGTCAACCCCGTCGAAGACTTGCTCAATGATCCCAAGGCGAGCGTGACTATGGAAAACGATCCTGCGCACGATGCGCTGGCCTTACCTGGCAGCAAGGCCATCTCGAGTGCCATCCTCCAGTGCTGGTCCGAGCAGGTCTATCTCTATGGCTTGACCCACCGGTTCTGGAAGCTCACGCTGCAATTGCTGAAGCGGTACCACTTGTGGGTGGCGAGCGTCCTTGCTGATCTTGACACGTCAGCCAACTCAGAACAGGTACGGGGCAAGCAGAGACTGTGGGAAAACCAGACTTATTTGATTTGGATTAGGTTTCTACCGACGGCAAGTCGCTCTTCCAGCTGGTGATCCTGTGCCACGATGTCGAAACCCTGGTGGTGGAGGTAATTCACATATTATTTGTGCATGTATGTATATGCTAAATTGAGGGATAGACAAAAGACCGTATGACACGCGTCATTATACCCAAAATGCCCGAAATGACCCAGGACCTACCCACTATTCGAGGCGAGTCTGTGCGAGTGTATCCAAAGCTTTTCCATGGCTTCTAACTGGGTTCGATTCTACAGATAACATGCATACGCTGCTGAGGGACATTGAACGCTCCGCCCAAACGAACATCCATGAGAAGCTCACGCAAGCCGCGAGCCGACAATGCATGGAAGCGCTCAAGCTCGTCCGGAGCATTACAAGTCAGTACCGGCACACCAACAAGCCGCCGCCTTCAGAAGCCTCCCACTTTATACCCACCTTGTTCAAGCCGTTCAAGTCTTTTTTGGCGGAGCACGCGGCCTGGATCCGACCCGAGACCAAGGTGGGTTGGTCCCGTGCGGTGGCGGACACGGTCATCAGCCGGTAAAGGAAAAATGAACAATTCCATTGCGGTGCAGTTTTTTCTTGACAGTAGCTCTTAATTAGATATACCTCGGTCACGAGTGAGTTGCTGACCAACCTGCGCAAAACCGAGGATTCTCTCAAGAAGTTGAAAAAGGGCAAAAAGTCGCGCAATGTGCCGAGCGGCGCGACAGGCAAAGAAGCCATGTCGGATGAGGACAAGATCCGACTGCAGATCCTGCTGGATGTGCGGTGTCTGGGACAAGAGGTACGGGATACCTAATTGGGAGATCGGATGGTTTGGATGATGTGTGACACTCATGTTGGATATGAATTGTAGCTGTCAAGTCTGTCTATCGATAAGGATGAATTCGAGCCTTACAAGGATTTGTACGAGGTGGTACGCCCTTTTGGTAAGATAGTGATAATATATTCAAGCGGCACACATGCGTAGGACTCACATTCCCTCAAGAATCATTAGAGAAGCCATAAAGAATGAACTTTTTTACACTATTTTTATTTAGAAAGTTCTATTGTGTATAAACAACTGAGAAAGAAACCAGAAAAAAAAAAGAACCTCTCGGTTCCTATAGAATTACAAAAATCACAGTTCCAACTTGCTCATGATGGCTGGGTTGCTGTCGCGCTTGACAAACCAGACATACATTTCACCAATGTCCTGGAGGTCATCCATGAAAGCGTCAATGGTATCCTCGGGAAGCGGGATGCATTCAGTGACAAGGTTTTCTTTGACTTCGAGCTCCATCTCAAACTCGTCGTTTTCCTTGGGCATGCCATCAAAGTCCCAGGCCATGAGCTTGTGGACGACCTGGTTGGTATCGGGCTTGTCGCTGTAGGTGATGTCGCGTGCGAGCATCCACTGGACGGTCTTTTCCCAGCCCATGGCCGGCAAAAGATACAGGTCCATGTCCCACTCGGCTGTGGCGCGGTGAAGGACTTGCTTGGCGTGGGTGATGGTCTGCTTCCGTTTTGCCGCAAGTTCAATATTCTGCGCATTCTCGAGTGTGACGTCCCAGCGATCGGGCGGGCCGAATTCCAGGACGGCGTGCTCAACGAGACCAGCCTTGAAGAGGTTTGTGGCGGAATCAAGGGCCTGGAGCTCGAAGCCTTCAACGTCGATCTTTAAAAAGTGGATGGGCTGTCGCAAGAGGAGCTTGGAATCGGCAGGTTGCGGCTTGGGGTTCGTGGTGGCGGCCTCGATAGCACGGGCATAGGTCGGGTCGATCTCCGACAGGCTGCTGTACATGGTTTGGTTCTTGGTCTTTTGAAAGAGGGTATCAAAGGCCGGGATGTGATCGAGGCGGATGGTCTGGGTCTGCATGATCGAGTCTTTGGTAGCATAGTCCAAGAAACCAACGCCACCGTCGCCTAGGGCAATCTTGGACATGGACACCTTGCGGAACTTGTCGAGCACGGCAAAGGGTAGCACGCGCAGACGGTTCGAGATTTGGTTTAGACGAGCGCCCAAAGTGATCACGCCTGTTCAAGCGGAGTTATATGCATGTGTGAGTGCCATAGTAATGATCACCAGAGAATGGGGTCGACGGGCGGGGGCCGGGGGGGGGGACAAGAACCAATAATTAAAAAAGAAATTACTTACTGCGCAGATGGGTCTGGGGCTCAAAAGCAATAGCGTGGGCGCCACTGGCTCCTGCCACCATCGAAAATAGACCGTGGTTGGATCCTATTAAGCGATACTCATTTAATCCTCATGCTTCCTTCCATACCACACCAAACATTACCTGCATCGACCATTAACAGAGGGTCGTGACGCTCGGGATCACGGCGATAGACGCGCAGGATCCACTTCATCAAAGTGTAAATGCGATGCTCGCGCGCATAATGGTTGTTGATATCAGGCAAGTGGCCCTCGGAAACAATAAATACATCCGGCTTGGTGTTGATCTTTTTTTTGTAGAGTAGTGAGTTTGAGTATCACCCTTTTTTTTCCCGAAACCTAGGGACAAACCACTCCTTGGAGATTACTTACCACACCAACGTTCCAAGGCAGGTCGGGTCTGGCAAAGGCGAGGCTGTTGCCGGCGTCAGCGAGGTGCATCGTCACCTTGTCAGCCGTAGGAGCAACGGTGTCGAGGTCTTTGGAGGAGGCGGTGTGGGCTTCTGAATGCAGAAAAAGTAGAAAACACCAAGAGATCAGCAAACAAACATAAAACATGTAAACAGTCAGCCATATAGAATGTACACATACTCGGGTAATACGGTTTCGGCTGATAGTAAGGTTGGCGTTGAAGCATAAGTGCGGCACCAAGCTGCGCTTCTGCTGGCGGAGGAGGCGGAGGAGGTGGCATGGGCACGGCTGCCGGCGGTGGTGGTGGCGGCGGCGGTGGAGGAGGAGGTGGTGGTGGTGCTGACCCCATGTCATCGGATGCCTCATTGCCATGATCCTACATGGAGTGGAGGAGTATGTAAGTTATCCCGGTCCGTAGCCACTTATTACGGTATGGCAGCCCTTAGTACTTACAAAGCTCTCTTCTGGTGGACAGTTGCCGTCCTTGCAGGTATATCGTGGACTGTGGGTCCAAAAGAAAAAGTTGGCCACGAAAAAGAGGCCGATTAACCCAAGAAGCCAACCCTTGGAACCGAGCCAAGACTTCATCATGGTATGGATCTGCTTTGTAGTTTATAAAGGAGAGAAAGAAATGAAGGAAACGAAGAAGAACACGATAGAGAGACGGAGAGACGGCGAGATAGTGTGAGAGAGAGGAAGAGAGGAAAGTGCTAGATGACATGATTGGGTCTCGTTTTATTTATATGTGCCATCCTGTTTTTAGTCCTCTAGAACACACATACAGTTTTTTTTATTTAGAGATCGACGCAGGGCTTAAGCTCTTTGTCTAGGCCTTTCCTCCCTCCTTATTTCTATTTTTCTGTGGTTTATTTCCATGCATTATTTCGTCTCCTATGCATACGAGTGAGTCTCTCTGTATAAAGGCGTCCCATGTCTCTTTCTCTATTTGTCTCAAGAAGACAACACACTGACCAAAGGGCAAATATTGAATATATAGACTGGTCGAGGATTTTCCTTTTTTAGATTCCGCCTATTCCATATGTCGATCCCATCTAAACCCTATTCGGGTTTTGGGCGATCCCAAGACGAAGTGAAAAAGTTGGCATCTGGTCACACAAAGGCTGTGCCACGCTAAATCTTTTTTATTATTATTGCCTTCTCTCCATGACGGTAGTCCATCCTGTCCGCTGTTGTCCCTTTTTAGCCCATCTATATTTAAACACATAAACAGATATGAGTAAAACAGAGAGACTGATAAGAAAAAGAGGGCGTTGACACAAAATAAATGATAATGTTTGTACTCACAACTGCATAAGACCTTTGCCCTCAGGGTTTTTCTCTGGATGGTACACCGCATTCGGCAGTAAGGTCTCGATGACCTCATATATGAAGGCGGGTTTAGCCTCCGTCACCTCATCTGCAACACCAAAAGTTCATTCCATTCTCATCTGTCAGTTATGTATTCCCCAATCACCACCATCACCTAATGCACTACATACCTGGTAGCCGAGGTTTGACAAAGTCAAATACACAATCAGGGTTCCGTTGATGACGCAGCTCCACTTCACCTTCCTATTATCCATCTTGGGTGAGAAAGTCTATTTTCATGCTAAAAATCAGTCGGTCTTACCTTTCGAAAGATGAGTAGACTCAGTTTGCTCTTGTTAAAGTAGCGCGAGGCACCTTTGTAGATCTGGTTGTTGATGTTCTTCTTAATCCAGCAAAAGTTCTCGACATATTTGAAGCCCCAGCCAGCCGCAATATTCACAATCTTTTGGAGAAACTCCTTTTCGAGCCAAATGAAGAGAAAGCCAGCCGGGATGACATCTGAAACATTCAGTCGTGCCTGGACAACAGACAAGGTTCAGTAAAGAAGTCATGCCAAGAGTAAGGAAAAATGACGTTACCAAATCATCGACGTTTATTTTGCCTGGGGTCGGTTCTTCGCCGGGCAGGAGCAACGGTGGGTCCATGTAGACTGCACTAAATGACGTGCCATACTGTGTCAGGTCCAATGACAAAATATCCTCGACTTGATGGAAACTGAGGAAAAATCCATGTTAGGACCGCGCCTATTTCGACTTTCACTATTTTTTCTTTTCTTCACCTGGATCCTTTATGAACGGGCGGTGCCTTGGGGAGCGGAACGATGCGGTGTGCCCATGATCGAGGAATAGGAACGCCGGGAATCTTGACATAGGTTGGTAAACTAGGATCAATCGTGCTAGAATAGAGGTGTATATGTTTATGCGTGTGAGAAAGACAGAAGAGACGCCGTTCTGTTTTCCTTCTTTTTTGTTTCCCGTTTTTCGTACCTGACGCGCTTCTTGACCATAAAGTAATTGCCATTTCTGTCTTGGACTTGAACCTGCATGATTTTATACCGTGCGAGGATGCTCTCGCGATCGTTCTTGCGCTTAGGTACTTTGGGAGCAGCAGCACCTCGCTTTGTGCGCTTGGCCCGAGGTACCTCGCCGAATTCCATGTCCCAAAAGTCATCGTCGACGTGGATATAATCACTACGAGGGAAAGAGAGTTTGAACATGAGTTGTCATGAATTGTTCCTCTTTCTTCTTTTTGTGCATATACAGATATAAAACTTACTCTTCTTCGAACAGTTCGTCTGTATTGTTTTCACGGAATTCAATCTGCCAAAGTTCCAAGGCGTCCATGTCATCGACGGTGCTTTCCATGGTGGCGCTCTTGACTGTGAATGCGGAGGTACGTTTAAATACTTCCTGGAGCTGTTCTTCCGTCAGAGGTTGTGATTCGACCGGTGTGCTGTCTTTGCCACTCATGGGGCTGTCCGTGTCATCAGTAATATTCTCTTTGTTGTCCACCGCATTTCGGACGGGTGATTCGTTGACTTCTTTTTGAATGCGTTCGAGTTCTTCAAACTTCTTCATAATGGCTTCGACTGATTCTTCATCCTCGACGTAACCCACATAATGCACATTGCTTCCTTGATCGTGAGTCGCCTGTAGCCTATATAATAGAAAATGACTGCTGCACTCTACCTTGCAACTGTGTTTTGCCGTTGGTTATTTCTTCTTCTTCTGGGTCTGTCTGACATTCGGTTATAGGTAAATATATATATGTGTGTGTACGTATACGTAAAGGTATGTGTGTGTGTGTGTGAAAAGGTGTAGTTAAGGGGAAGAGTGTCAAGGCTCGCGAAAAAAATTAACCAAAAATTTGCATCGCGTTTTGGAGGGTGACGCGACGCGTCGTTCTTGATATTATGCATTTTTTATTTGATAAAAAGAAAATTCAAAGTATCTAGTGTTGAGGAAATTCGCCGTTGACCATCTTTCGCCATTGAACTTGCTCACGTCTCAGGTTCTGCATGCCCTGGTCGTCTGTGTAAAACATAAAGTAAGCCGTGAAAGGCTTGTTAACAACGAGGCCCTTGGTGGTGCAGGTATCTGCGGCGGGGACGGAGCCGTCGATTGAGTTGAGACGCACGACGTATTTGGCGTGCGACAGGTATCCATCGTCCGATGTGTAGGTGGCCGGTTCAAGATGGTCATCCAGGTTCTTTGCATCACCACGCTCAACACGGCCCTCCTCCTTGGTCGTCGTGGCCAGCGGGCGGCTCGTGCCTACCCATGAACCGTCCGGATAGTGATAAATGACAGGGTATGTGTCCATGGGGTCCGCCCTATCGAACGCATTCCTTTATCAGTTTCCTCAACTAGAGACTGGCTTGCTTTGAAACTTACTCGGTGCCATTCAAAGGCATGGCAGCCAATTGGCCGATCTCCTGGCCAGGTCGCTCGTACGGCGCCTGAACGTCTTGGGTGGGATACAGGAAAGCGTGGGTCTGGACATTGTACCAGTGCTGGAAACCGGTGCGCTCAGGGTTGCATTGATAGATGCGGTTACCCTTGGCGTACCAGACGTCGTACAGCTTGGCGCCTGGGGGTGGCGCGATGCGCTCCTTGACGTGCTGGCTGGAGGGCGCACCCTGCAGCTCTGGCAAAAAGTCGGCGAGCGTTGCAGTCGCGAAACCGAGGATGGTAAGAGCAGAGAGGACCTTCATCATGTAAAGTATAGCTATTATAGGTTGCCGAGTGTCTTTATATATTCCTCGCTGTCAGGTTGGTTACATTGACAACGGACACGGGGGCATGCGTTTTCAACCATTTTTCATCGCGAAACAGACTGCGCAGATATGCATTTCCATAATTACATTTTGTTCTATACTTTCTCGTCACAAAGCTACCTATTTTGTCCCATGCTCTGTGTCTATGAATGTATGTATATTCTTTGAGGCAAAAAGTTTATTGCGAGAATAATTATTGAAGAACAAGAAGAATTCAGCTGGGTGGTATGCGAAGTACCAGTTGGAAAAAGATAATCACAATCTTTGCTTGGCTATACTTGGATGGACTTGATGCTGAGTAGATAAGACTTCTTTTGTAAGGCCGGCTATGTTCGATCCTAATTAGACGAATACGTCGCACACACGCTTTCTCTCACTCTCTCTTATGGACCGGAGCGAAACGAGTGCGAGCGGCGAGGCGGACAACAAAAAAGAAATTGGCCAGTTTTGGCAATTTTCTTTTTGACGGGCAGGAGCTCGTGTGCGGCAACAAAAAGACTGTTTATTGGGTTATTGAACTAACACTTGTGTCACCATGTTCCTTGATTAGGTTGTCCGAACCTTGAAGCGGTTTGTAGGGACATATTTTTATTGTTCACAAAGAAGCGCAAGCTGCAATTGACTGACGGTTTTGCAAGGCAAAGAGGATTCCTGTTATCGGGGTGAAATTTGGGGATGTATGACAAGAAAAAGGGAAAAAGAATCAAATCCGGTGAAAGACGTAAAGTTGTTCCGGGTAATGAGAAAGAAAGAGAGTTGCACACGCGATTTAAAAAGGGTCGATTTCCTTCACGTTGACCGAGCACCTTTTTGGACGGCTCATGCGAGCGACGTGACAAGGGCGAGAGGGAGTCGACGAGGAATTGTACGCTAGATACATAGAAGTAAAAATAAAGATGACACATGACAGAGAGACAGAATATGATAAATAGATCGAGTAGCATTAGGCATTAGTAGTTTACGGATACACTACGTAATGGCTGAACGGAGCAAAAGAAAAAAGGCAGCCGATCTGGCCGCGTACACGGACGGTCGCACAAAAGTAGAAAGACGATGCACCAAGTCACGTTTCACTCTGCGAAAACTGTGCAGCAAGCCAGAAGAAAGAGAGCACAGCCCGCGCGAAGCCTTTTTTTTTTTAACGAGTCTTTCTTTTTCTTTTTTTCTTTTCCCTTTTACCCTTTCAGACTATGGTACGAAAGCTTTTCAATGTTATATTCCACTCTATGGGAATGTTCGCTGACTGACTTCTCTTTATGCACCTCTACAAGGCTGATCAACTGACAGACGAGCAAATCGCAGAGTACCGGGAGGCGTTTCAACTGTTTGACAAGGACGGCGATGGCAGCATCTGCGCCAAGGAGCTGGGCATTGTCCTCTCTTCTTTTGGCATGAACCCCAACGATGCTGAACTGCAAGACATGGTATATATTATTATTATTATCATATGCACGCCTACTAAAGAATACTAACACATAAACGCGTTTGCTGTGTGTCTGTCTGTCTAGGTCAATGATGTCGACGCCGATGGTAACGGTACGATCGATTTTCAAGAGTTCTTGGGTCTGGTCAAGAACCTCAAGACGGACAACGAGGCGGATGACTTGAAGGAAGCCTTCCGGTAAGTCTCAGAGTCATTGGGGTCATTGGGTGATGTAAAGCAGATATTGACATTACATTATATTACCAAGGGTTTTCGATGCTGATGGTAACGGGCTGATTGACCGCGAGGAGCTGCAAAAGGTGATGGCATCGCTCAACGAGTCTCTCACCGAGGATGAGTTGGAGGCCATGATTCGCGAGGCGGATACAAACGGTGATGGCCAGATCAGTTTTGAGGAATTCAAGGCAATGATGGGTGCAAAATAATCGACATATACTTCTTTTTTAAAACGACACCCCTCCCCTCTTCGTTTTTTGAGAACAAGAAGCTTGCTTACCTGTTTCCTTTGTATTATCTTTTTCTTCTCTTCTCTCTCCTCCTCCTTCTCTTTTTCTTTCCCTTCCCAAAGTCTATAATATACATGCGCATTGTACACTGTCATTCGATAATTGATGTATCTACTCCTTAATTTCATTATGCGGCCAGCAGGGCCCGCACAGACACACGAAAGCGCTAAACATGGCACGACTCCCTGCATGTATTAGCAAAATTAGCCGGGAGATTTGCAGTACCAACACGGGATGTCTATCGATTCAAAAAAGTAATGGTATGCATTCTGCCAAGATACGTATGCATTTGAGAAAAATAAAAATTGTGGTACAAGGCTTGGTTTGTCTTGCATTTCATTACGTTTTCTACACCCAGACTGCCTTCCTTTTTACCGCCGTCTACCAATGTCATGTGCATTAATCGGTGAACTTATAAGGCATATGAAAAAGCTGAGCGCGTCACTGGATAAGTCAAGTAGTCTACATGACTAAATACATCAGCCAGGATGACCGTATCTACGTAATGCAAAAGGGACAACGTATTATATTTAAACATCTGTAAATTCATAATCAAAATGCCTGGATAATACTTCTGTACCCAGATTTGTGATATGCATAAACTGATATCACCAGAAAGTATTCGCCAGAAAGTATTCAAAAGTAGAACGATCAAATGTATCCAATGCCGAGAAAGCACATACAGTGAGAAGATGATACTTAATGTAAAAAGAAATAGCTGGCATGGTGACTTCAGATTGATGATAGATGATGTTATTCAGATTGATTGACAGGCTTGGGTATTTCTGGGAATTTGTTGGGAAAAAGTCAGCGCGACATACAATCTGTTGTTATGTCCACACCAAATGCTGTGCCCAAAGTCCTGACCATCGCAGGCAGTGACAGTGGAGGGTAATACTATATAATATATTCGATTCTAATACTCTCTCTTACATTGCTCGTTATTGTTATCGGTATATCCCCATGTAGTGGTGCCGGCATTCAGGCCGACATCAAGACCCTCACTTCTTTGAACGTGTACGCAACCTCTGTCCTGACCTCCATTACTTCGCAAAATACAACGGGCGTTGATGGCATCCACGACATTCCGCCTGAATTTGTGCAGAAGCAGCTGCGTGCTGTGCTGAGTGACATTGGTGCGGACGCAATCAAGACAGGCATGCTTTCGTCGGCGGCGATTATTGCCACTGTGGCCGAGACCCTCAAAGAGTTCCCAGAGGCAGCTAAGCACGTCGTGGTCGATCCGGTCATGGTAGCCACGAGTGGATCGCGGCTCATGGCAGAAGAAGCCGTGCAGACCTTTATTAAGCAGCTCCTGCCAGTCACGTGTGTCCTGACTCCCAACGTGCCCGAGGCCGAGGTCTTTGCTTCTCAGTCTATTGAGACTTTGGAAGGCATGTGCGCCGCTGCAAAAACCATTGCCAGGCTAGGTCCGCAGTATGTCCTGCTGAAGGGCGGTCATCTACCTCAGGAGCGTAACGGGCGTAAGATCGTGATCGACATATTGTATGACAAGGCCAAGGACAGCTTCCTCGAGCTCGAAAACCCCTTTGTCGAGACAAAAGATACGCACGGTACGGGCTGCACTCTCTCGGCCGCCATTGCAGCTGAACTGGCCAAGGGCTACGCGGTGGCGCCGGCCGTGCGGGCTGCGACGACTTATATCCAGGAGGCCATTGCCACCTCGCTCGGCACGATCGGCAAGGGCTGTGGTCCCGTCAACCATTTCCACAACATTCGATCCATGCCCTACGCTGGCAAAAGCTTTGTCAAAGCTCTCAAGGATGCTTTGCCGGCCGGCCTGTGGGACGAGTTTCTCGATCATCCGTTTGTGCGTGGCATGGCCGACGGCACATTGCCCAAGGAAAACTTTATCTACTACATCAAGCAAGATTATCTCTACTTGCAGCACTATGCCCGCTCCGCTGCCCTCGCTGCCTACAAGTGTAAGTGAAAAAATGACTTTTGCATGGTCGCGCCTAACTCGAGAACTCTTACCCTCCCCTCCTTTTCGCAATAGCGGCTGACATTGATATGGCTGCACAGAACGCTCGTATCGTGCTGCATATCCACGAAGAAATCCAGATGCATCTCAAGGTAAGATAGCATATGCGATAAGGGGCCAGAGTCGCTAAGCCTCTGGCGTAGTATTGCGAGGAATGGGGTGTTTCCAAACAAGAAATCTTGGACACGCGTGAGAGCGTCTACAACGTGGCATACACCCGTTATGTGCTCGATAAAGGTAAGTGATGGATCGATACATAGTCTGCCTCGTAGCTTCTCACACTGCATCTCCTACAAGGTGCCACGGGTGACCAGCTCGATCTCCAGGTGGCGATGGCACCCTGCCTGCTTGGCTATGGTGAAATTGGTCTCAAACTGTACCATGACCCGAGAACCAAGCGCGAAGGTAACCCATACTGGACATGGATCCGCAACTATGCCGAGGATTCATTCCAGACTGCGGTCAAGACCGGAAAAGGTAAAAGAAAAAAGGAAAAAGGGTGCACGCATGGGTTTTTGCTTATACGGGATGATACGGTAGAACTCTTGGAAGAATTAGCTGCGCACAGCGTGTCAACGTCACCGACGCGCTTCCGAGAAGTCTGTCAAACGTTCGAACAAGCGACTCGGTTAGAGATCCAGTTCTGGGAAATGGGAATGACGATGCAATAGGAATAGAAAGCCTCTGGCCGAAGGATGACTGGTATCACCCTGTACTAAGTTATTGTACTAACAAAACACAATTGTATACTATAAAATTGGCACATCGTATCAAGTGAACCGATGCTCCGGTTGCCGTCGATTTTTATGGAAAATGAAAATGATATGGAAGGAGTATGGATTGTTACAAGTCAATATGCAAGGGTTACTTTACTACGTAATAGCAAAGGATTAAGGGGTACCATTAGCCGAGTCATTAGCATAATCCATGGCAAGGCGTTTGAGATCGCCTTTGAGCCAGATGCAAGGCAAGGACCCGACTGTGACAAGGACAGACGCAACAATCATGGACAGCTTCATATTCTCGGGGGGATCTGCACTCGGGCCAGCTCGGAGTGCGTCTGTGATCACGGTAAATAGCAGCATGAACACAGTGACAAGCGTCCAGATCATGTTGGATGTGACGGATTCAGGTACGGGATAGCAAACTGGGAACCAATAGAAAAAATCGCATGAGTCACTGGCTGGGTATGCATTTTTTCTTGTCTTACTTTCGCAGGCATATTCAAAGTGGAGGGGCATCAAAGCATAAGCAAAGAAACCAAGCAAAACAGCAGCCGCCACAATTACTGGGTATGAACCTCGAATGACTGTACCGTAAAGAAAAGAAATAAAGCGGAGTGAGGATGGATGAATGGGAAGATAGCGATTGTGCTCTTACCCATGAAAGCACTCATAAAATAGGTGACTATCATCAAGGGCGTGAACATTTTGATAATCATGAGATGCTGAGAGGTTCGTCCGGCCCAGTAACCGGTCATAACTATTCCAGCCAGACTGATATCAGATAATAAGCCTCAAACATGCAGAGGTAGTACTTACGACCACCTAGGAAGCCGCTCACAGTAAGGACACCAACGCAGATGCCGCCTTCCCACTCGGTATAGCCATAGGGTGCGATGGCCTCGATGAGAACAACGCTGTAGGTAAACGCCATTCCAGCGTTGAACGAAGCCATGATGGCGATGGACCAAAAGTACTTGTTTTTGGCCAGAGCTTTGACGCCTTCCCAAATAGACATGCGGCTTCCGAGGGCAGTGGCAGAGGGGGCGACTTTGGGCTTGCTCGGGAAGAAAAATATGGGTATCGCCGTGGCGGTGGCAAAAGCCGCAATGACAAGAAGCTATTTGACTGGTATGAAATCACCTGACATATGTATAATATGCAAACATAATTCTTACTGCGCGTGGTGTGTGTTCAGCTGTAGGGACAAGTAAGGGCGTGACCAAGGGACCCAATAGGAAGCCCAGACATAAGGCTAAGTACATATGCGTGTTTGCGTGAGGAGTGAAAAATTAAAATCAGGCACGAATTGACTTACTGACGAGCGTATTTCCCATGGCGCGATCGCGCGGCGCGAACCAAACGGCTACAAACTGTAAATGACGGTTTGGGTGAGATAAGCCTCTATGCAGCGTCACGTCATGCGCTTACTGTGGTTCCAATGCTGGACGGCACCACCGTATACTAGTTAGACCAGTGTCTCTTTCTAAGAGAAACAGTAAAACTTACTTGTATATAAAGGGCCCTCCCATACTCGCAATGACCTGGCCCGCCGTCACGACCACATAGCGGTAGTCGGGATGGACAAGGATGGCTGCACATCGGAGCCAGCACCCAATGCAATTGGTAGTAGCCGAGAAAGCGATCTATGTGGTATACCAAAACAGACAAATTGAGTATCTGCAGTGCGTGCCCCCAATATTCCATATAGCCTACACAAGCCTTTAGACCGAATCGCCCGTAGGCCCAGCCTGCGACGATGGAGAAAGTCGAATTGCATATGGCGGAAATGTTGGAGAGCCAGTTGAGACGGGTGAGACCAATGTGCATCCAGGCTGAGGTGGCCATCGGTGCACTTGGGGCAGTCATCCACATCCAGGAACAAGCGGAATTGACAAACATGACACAGATGCACAGCAGCCAGGCAGTCAGACTTGTCTTTGGCTCGGGCGCTATGCTTGTTGCTTTTTGGGATAACTTCTCGGACACAGGCCGCCAACGAGGTTGACTGACGGCTTCATCGCCAGCGCTGCACTCGTAGACGTAAGGCAGCGATTCTTGTGACGCATAGACAAATGGCTCTGCCTTTCCTTTGTCTGTATCAGCCATACTCGATAATAAAATAAAAAGGAATGGAAGAAGCGAGTGAATTTGTCATGCTGCGAGGCACGCCGGATGGACTCTCTTAAGGTCTTGCAGGATCCTGCAAATAAATAATACAATCAGAGAATGATCCGGACGAATTGCATAATAAGCGTCAACGTGGTTTTCTTATGATGGGTCTGGACTATTAATATTCTAACCACTGAAACAATGAAAACAATGATAAGTGGTAAATGATTAAAAAGGCAAATAAGAAGAGATCAATATGTATTACATGTATGCACGATAAGGTACAGGTGTATGCAAATAGAAAGTCATATGAAAAAGACAAAAGGGAAAGGGAAAGGGAAAAAGTTACAACTAGACCTTGCTACTTTGATCGTCGATTCTGGCGCGGTCGATAGCAAGTCGCTTGAGATCACCTTTGAGCCAGATGCAAGGCAATGAGCCAATCGTCACGAGCACTGCGCATGCGACCATGGACATTTGCATGTTCTCTGGCGGATCTGCATTGGGACCTGCCCGAAGTGCGTCTGTAATGACGGTAAAGATGAGCATGAAGGCTGTCACCAGGGTCCACATCAAATTTGCGGTTAGTGCTTCAGGGACGGGGTAGCAGACTGCAGGCCGATATTAGTCTATTTTCACTAACACTTTGTACACACACTTACTCTCGCAGGCATACTCGAACTGGACAGGGAACAGCGTGTACGCAAAGAAACCCAGCAGTACTGACGTTACGACCAGGACACCAAACGCGTTTGGGACAACTGCCAGCCGAAGAAAACGGTTAGAATTCTTTCATTTCCTTTCTATTTGTATGCCGACTTACCTTGGAAGATGGCTACCACGTAGGAAGCGACCATCATTGGTGTCAGCAGTTTGATAAGCATCAGGTGCTGGGCTGTCTTACCAGCCCAATAACCGACTTGCACTTGCAGCAGACAAAAAGAGAATGAGTATATACATCCGCACCTATGGCATGACGTTCTTGATTACTCACATCCACCCGCAAAGCCAGCAACAATAATCACCATAGCGCATATACCGCCCTGAGTCTCTGTGTATCCATAAGGCGCCGCGGCTTCGATAAATACAACAGAGATGGTGTAGCTCATGCCGCCGTTGACGCCTGTCATGATGGCGATAGACCAAAAGTGCTTGTTTTTGATCAAAGTCTTGATACCCTCCCAGATTGCTGTGCGCTCTGAATCTGCAGAAGCAGCGGGAGCAATTTTAGGTTTGGACGGGAAGAAGAAGACGGGGATAGTCGCCGCCGTCGCCAGGATGGCAGTCATGAGCAGCTAAAACGACGTACAATGGGTATACAGTGATGCATTTCTGCTATATGTGCTTTTCCTTCACTTACAACGTGCACTGCATCGTCTGGTGTTTTTGCCATGGCTGGTGTCGCGACAGGTGCGATAAGCATGCCCAAAGAGACAGCTGATGCATCCCTTTTGCATCAGCACGTGTGCAGATAAAAAGAAATACGAACTTACTGCAGAGCGTGGTGCCCATCGTGCGATGGCGCGGTGCAAACCAGATGGATACAAACTATATAATGCCCCTGGTGAGCCGGCC
This sequence comes from Syncephalastrum racemosum, assembly GCA_002105135.1. Classification (NCBI taxonomy): domain Eukaryota; kingdom Fungi; phylum Mucoromycota; class Mucoromycetes; order Mucorales; family Syncephalastraceae; genus Syncephalastrum; species Syncephalastrum racemosum. Next base: position 1,334,127 of record MCGN01000009.1, on the reverse strand, counting down.
ACTTGCACTGATGATGCCTTGTTCTTATTTCTCTCTTTATTTTACCTTGGTCGCAATGCTGGAGACGTGAGCAAGAATAGAGTTATGCATCTTGTGTGTGAGATACCAGTGCAAACAATGCATGACGTCGCATGACACTCACTTGTATATAAAAGGTCCGCCTATACTGGCAACAATCTGGCCGGCCATGACAAGGGCATAACGCTGGTTAGGCTGTACCAACGCGGCTACACATCGGATCCAGCAGCCCACGCAATTAATCGTTGCACTGAAAATGACCTACAAAGGCGGGCTCGTGATCGCTTTCTCTAAGAAATAGCCGTTATCACCTACGGATTTCTTTATTCCAAATCTCTCATAAGACCAGCCGGCAACAATAGAAAAGATGGTATTAAAGATAGCGGAAACATTGGACAGCCAGTTGACGCCCGCATAGTCAACGTCCATCCATGTTGCGAATGACAGAGGTGCGCTTGCGCCGGTCACCCACATCCAGGCACACGCCGTGTTGTTGACCATAATACAAACGCAGAAAAGCCAAGCGGTGAGGCTCGTCGAGCCCTCTTCTTGTTGAAGCACGGATTTCTCGTGTACTGGCGTGCAACTCGCTTCGTCATTCTCGCTTTCGGCATCGTGTATGCTCGATTCATGATGGCTGTACGCAATAGTATCCATTCTCTTCAGTTCAGAGGTCATGATGAGCGATAGGTAGAGAGAGAAAAAAAGGGAAGGAGAAAATAGGATGTGCTTCAACAAGGTACCCTGTTCTTGGAACGATGGAAAACTTTAAGCATCAGGGTCTACTCCTGCATATAAGAGAGAGATAGAGAGATAAGAGTGACTTGATATGTCCTTACATGAATATGAAATCACTTCTTAAGCTTTGAACTAGGTGTGCTACCGTGGAACTGCGAGCGGGCATACACAGTCTTTGTGTAAATGGCAGCTGTTACAATGCATTGGTACATTTCTCGTCATACTGGAAACGTGCATATTCGCCGCGTCTCAGCGAGGTCTACAGCATGTGATAAAGCTATCCCCCAAGATAGCATCATGATATTTCATAACCTAGCAGGAAGACATTCTGTGTAATAAAAAGAGATCATCAACAGATTGTTGCTAATAGATATCTACTACTGTGAACCAGCAATCGAAAGCGCTGGCCATGCCTAGCATACATGTGCACAATGTATGCAAATGCAACATACAGGGTCTAATTGCAAAATAGGCAAAACAGGCATGGTGAGACTTGCGGTCGCTTATTACTTTCTCATATGCTCATATCGACAGCCGACGTTAACGTCCTTAATTGTTGCAGTGTTTGTACTTGCAACGCGATGTGTGTTACCGTGCAGCAATACTAGCCACGTTCCTATCTCACTGGTCCATATTTCATCAATACCCAAGAGAACAGCTGACTGATGGTATTAATCACTAGCCTTCCCTTTCTTCGATGTGTGGTTTATAAGATACATATATATCATGCATCTCTCCAATAAAATAAGGGGAATAACTTATATGTAGAGGTTGATTGGTATATCCGGGTCTTCGATGAAGAAACTCAAAAAGAAAGCAATAATTAAGTTCATAAATTGTGCGTTCTCTGCGCTCCCTAATTTATGCCCCTAGTTTATGGTCAAGTAAAAATTCTCGAGATTGGAAAAGACATGTTTTCCAGAACTCGGGATTCCCTTGCGTACAGCTTATGTTATCAAGCGGGTAACAATAAAGAAAAATTTCCTGGTCATCTAGAATGCGGAAGTCTTTGGCGAGATAAAGTAAGGAAAAGGAAGAAGTAAACACCGCAAGCGCATGCATGCGTTTCCTTCTGCCAGTGGATCAATGCATGTTCACACGACCACAGGACAGGGGATGACATTATCTAATAATACCACTGCATCTCGTAATCGTCAGCAGCAGCAGCGGCAGCAGCAATGGCAGCAGTGCAAAGGCCGGAAGAGGAGTAAGTAAGAGAAGAAGGAAAAACCCTGTTGTCGGTTTTTGGCAAGCGGACAACAATATGGGATACAAGCAGAAAAAAAAAAGTCTCCGATAAAAAAAACGCGTGCTGATCAGAGGTGGACCCTGTCATAATGGGAGTGAACGTGCGTTTGCGTTTGTGTGTGTAACTCGTTTCTCCTGGGTCGTGGATCGAACAGCGCGATCAGGTCACACCAAACCTTGCCTCTTACTGCCCACCCTTGTTGAACAAAAGGAAGACAAACGGGTAGTAGCACATGCGAGTGACACAAGGCGAATGAAGTCATTGCCGTATGTTCATCGTCGTATCCACATAGAATAAGAGCTCCGTTTTGTTTGAAATCAAAAAGAATGTTCACTGAAAATTGATGTATATGTTTGTTTGAATCGACGGCGTTGTTATCGTTTGATTGCATCTTCGAGTGACTTTCACTGTGTGCGTTTGTGTATACATTACCCTGCGTGAGTGCTGCATCACAGAAGTATCGTTGACAGCTTGGCAAAGTTTGAGTTCACCTCCTCCACACAAACCCCCCGATCCACTGCGCGCGCTCCTTTCCCGCACCGGTCTAGGAGATTCTAAACCTTTCCTGATTCTAAAAGCGAAAATAAAGGAAAACGAAAAAGATGCCGAGCTTGGATGCAAGCAGAGAAAATCCCCCCTCTGCGGTACCGTTGACACAACCACCACGACAGTCGCCACCACACCGGACCCTCACAGCAGATTTACAACAGCAATCACCATCACTAGCACCCTCGTCGTCGCGTGCTGTTCAGCCCAAGGGGTCTCTCGTCAGAGAGACAGAAAGCGTGCTATGGCAGATGATGAATGATTTGCAGTTTACAGGAGCGCAACAAGGAGGGGACCAGCCGCATGACGAGGGTAAAACGCCTTTGGGTTTCCATTGTTTATGCTGACAGGTGTTTATATTTATTCAGAGAAGCAGATCGTGGCGGATCGCATTGAACGGCGTCGAAGGCGTCAAGCGTTGTTCCACCGAATAGCGATTATTGCGGGTATTGTCCTTGTGCTCGCCGTATTACTTGGTAAACTATTTTTTTTCCTGTGCTTTTTTTTTATGTATCTCGCCCCCCCCCTTTATTTGCCTTTTCGGGGAGCGGGATCCTTCATCCGTATTCCCAAACACATCCCACACATAAAAAAAACATACACGCATACGCACAAGCAAAGCAGTTGTACCCCCACTTTTTGACGCATGACTGACACGCCCCTTTGTTTTAGGAGCCATTTTGTCAAGCGAAATGAAAAAGAATCCCTAAAACAGGCATCTCCCGGAGTAAACCATCCGTGTCTCGCTCTTTTTTTTCTTTGAACCCCCAAGACTCCCTCCTTCCAGTCAACTTTGATAGCTGTTTGATCCCTTGCATATACAATATACAATAAGAAAAAATAGAGAAAAGCGGAAAGTGGCAACCACGTGTGTTATACAAAAAATATTGTTATTTTTGGGATCACCTCCGAGAAACAATAGTTTTTCTAGTAGTAGCAGGTGAAGGAGATGGGGTGACGGTACGGTGGGATCGGGGGACTGCAGTTGGGCGTTTTGTGTCCATGCGAGAAGGGACGCGGGGGGTTTGCGAAGCCGGAACAAGGGTCCGTCTGGGCGTAGCCGATCGGCTGACGCTTGAAGCAGCAGTCGCCGATGGCCGAGAAACAGAAGAAGCGGGCTTGGAGGTATTCGATGAACTGAGATGGTGTTTGCGGGCGTTCGAGGAGGAGACGGGAGGAGTATTAGCAGAAGTAGTAGTAATATTGGTGGCAGAAGTAGCTGTAGCGGTTGATTTAGTAGTTTTAGTAGTAGTAGTAGCAGTGGTAGTGGTATGAGCTTGGGGGCGAGCAGTTGGAAGCTGGTGTTTCTTCAGAGTCGCGATCTCGGACATGGCTTCTGAGAGTTTGCGCTGCATGATGCGTTTCGCGTCTGCGTCTGCCTTGGCTTGATGCTGCTGCTGTTCTTGCATCTCGCTGACCTGGCCGAGGACGTGTGCCATCATATTCTCGAGCTCAATACGAGCCAATGTCTCCTCGTGCAGGCGATGCTCCAGCGGCTGCATCTGGCCGAGGGCCTCCTCCATTTTGCGTTCGTAGGCCTGGCGCAGGTGGACCTCCTGCTCGATGCGATCGTACAGAACCTTCTGCTGGTGGTCAATCAGGATCGTCATATCCTCCATGGCTTTCTCGAAGGCTGTGCGCATCGCGGTCTCCTCGTGGAGGCGCTGTTCGAGGAGATGGATCCGCTCGTCAGCGCGCATCATCTTCTTGCGCTGCAGACCACCGCAGATGCGGGCCAGTTGAGCCAGCACGCGTTGAGTGGGCGCGAGGTTGGATTGTTCAGCAGCGGTCTTGCGTGCTTGATAGCCGCGCCAAGCGGCCTGAATGCGCGTGGCTGCTTCGGTGCGCAGGACATCGTGATCGACCATGGAGGTCTGCTCCTTCTTGGACAGGGGCAGGAACACCGACGCGCTCTCGATCGGCGGTTCGTCGTCGCTCTCGTCGTCGTCGTAACCTTCATCGCTAATAAGGCATGTCTGGTTCGAAAGTGGTCGGCAGTCGAGCCCAGTTCCAGCGGTCTTGGTCAAGGGCTTGGCACGCGTCCAGGCCGTTCTGCCCTTGCGCAGCTTGATGAGCACCACTCTCGAGTCCTCCATGTCGCTATCGGAATCGTCCATGCTGCCATCGTCGTCGTCCATGACAGGCACAGACTCACTGCGGAAGACGGGAAGAGAGTCGTCATCGGATGGAGGCGGCATGTCATTGTAAACTGTGGGCCGGCAAAGGAGTAAAATATATCCAGAAAGAGCGAGTGAGAAAAATGAACATGAAAATGAATATGCCAATGCTTGGTGCAAAATAAAATAAAATGCTGTCATCACGTTACCATGGAGAGAAGTATCTTCGTCGACGCTATTTAGGCTGCATCTTGCCAGCAAAAAGGAGGACGGACCAACTGGGTCAGGCTGGACGGTGGTGGTGGAATCACTTGACAGCTTACGGACCCGGTTCTTGCGACCCGCGGCCAGTGACCGATCATTGGCCCGTGCAGGGAGCTGGAGGGGGGAGAGATTGCTGTCATCAACCAGCTGCAGCTCGTCGTTGCCGCCCGCGGCACGGCTCATACATCTGCTGCTACTGCGGCTGCTGTTGCGGCTGCTAGGAGAGGTCCGGTGATCCCAGCGAGCGCGGCCAAGCATATGACTCGCTTGGGTATCCATGCCGTAGGACGAGGTAATCGACTCGATAAACAAGTCGAGCTGATCCTCGCTCGTCAGGCAGCCCACCTCGTCGGCTTCAGATCGACTGGAAGACGAGATGGACGAATTAATAAGGAGAGTAGAGTTGAAGATTTTGTCGACCGACGAGCACGCCGCGGACGATGATGATGTGAACGACGATTCGTCGAAATAGCTGAATTCCTCGCCGCGCTGAAATTGGTCGAGGTACGCCAATGCCCGCAAGCGGGACTTGGGTGGGAACTCGAATCGATACTGTTCGGGTTCGAGGTGCTGTGGCACAATGACCGCTTCCTCGTCGTCGTCGTTCACTTCGTAAAAGTGTGAATGCTGCACGTTCGTTCGGCGTGCAACGGAAGAGTTCGGAAGTGGCATGCAGAGAAAGAGAAGAGCCAAAAAAAAAAATATGCAAGCGAAAAAGAGATGTCAAAAAGAGATCGAATCACCGATAATTGGAAGTTAGCCCGCCCGTTTCGTAGTCGTTTCGTATGCAGGTTATTATGTCAACGCACGCAGACGCAGAAGCAAATGCAAGAGCAAATGTAAGAGCACCCAGAAAAAAAGGGCGAATAAAATCAGGTATATATATAAATTGATAGGACATACGGTGAGTACACGGGTTCCCCGCGAAATATTGGACATGCATCACAATACCTGATCAGGGCCAAACAGTCTGTCATCCGCGGCCAGCGACGAAGGACGACGAAGCATGATTGGTGCTGCATTAAAACGGCTGAACTCGTCTGCCATCATGATTGGAATAAGAACTTTTTGTTGTGTTGGTATGTGTAAATGCTGGTTTTATAGGATGCGTAGGATGCAGTAGTGTTTGTTGTGTGGGATGCTGATGAGGCGTTAGTGGATAACTGAGGCAGGAAAGAAGGGGTTTTGTCGTATACGCCGTCAGTTAGTCAAAGTAGGGATGGATGGCAAACGTAAAGGTCGTGTGGGCGTCGCAATGTGATGAAGGTGGCTCGACGGCCAAAGAAGGAAGAGATGAAAAGAAAAGAAAAGAGAAAAGAACGAACGAACGGACGGGGAAAGGGAAGGGAAAAGAATGGAGGATAGAAGTGAAAGAAAAAGAGAAGGGGAAAATTTTTCTGCGTTCAATCTTTCGTTTTTAAAAATGCTGTCAATTAGCACATCCACACACACAGTTAGAGAACGTGCAACGATAAGGAGGAGCGGCAAGAAAAAAAGTGCGATGTGAGCGTGTGTGCGTGTAAGACGTAAGAAAGAAGGCGGCTCAAAAACACCGAGCGCCCCAGCGACGGACATCTTCCCATTTTTATATATAGAAAGAACCTATTAACGTGTTACACCCGCAGATCCTCGCCCATCCCTGCTATGAGCGGGCTGGATAGAGTCGCCTGCATGTCCTGTGCTCCGTAACGTAACGTGGAAACAAAAGGAAATGTACGGAGGATGGGGATTCTTCTTAGTTTTTTGGTGACCCTAACTCTTTTCCCTTTGTCTATTTTTTGCATTTTACGTTGTAGGGCGTGGCCCTATCGAACGGAACGATGGAACGCCACGAAAAAAGAAGAAAGAAGACGGAAACGCCATACATACATACACACATACATTACATTACATATAACTTAGTGTTATGTGGACGCTCTAATCTAATGTGCTGTGTAAATGCACCTTAATGTCATTGGTGATCAGAACAATAAGGGTCCTTTTAGCCAAGTTTGCTAATAAGTATGGATTAGTTCATATCGAAAAAATAGCGGTCTTTATCCGATCGATGTCTACTCTCATAACCGTCTTGACGACCATGCTTCATTTTCTTGTGTCTTCGGCCGTAGATCAATGCACAGATCACTGCGTGAACATCCTTGCATTTGGTGCGACATGTAATTCTCTTTTTCAAGGACGCATGGTAAGTCGCATGCAGATCGTTTGTGGTTTGCTCGACCATCGCACTCCTGAGATCATAATAATATTATAATCGCCATTTGGTGAGTGAAGCATCTTATAATAATTGGCCTGCAGCCAGCCATCATTAACTTTTTTTCCTTATTTTTTTTTTCGTCTCAGCTTGCTAGAACCAGAGGGACGGCAAAAGATCCGTCGCGCAGCACTTCGCAAAAGAAAATAAAAAAATAAATGCGAAAACCGAAAAAAGACATGCGCTGACGCCTGAATGATCTTCCGTCGTACCAGCAAAACACACGACGACACAAGCTTCTGTGTGCTCCCTGCACTTGCGACGATAAACTCGGGAAACAACCTCGAACCTCGCCATACCCCATTTGACCTTTTCTTTTCCCCTCCGCCCCATGACCCCCTTTGACTCGCTACCCCTTTATTTCCTTTTTTCTTTTTCAGACTTGTCTTATTTCTTCTGGTTCTCCTCTCTCTCGCTTTCTTTTACAAAAATGAACATTTTACGTCCGCATTTATTACAAGCATCAATGAAATACAGCAAACAAAAAGAAGGGGGTCTCGTATCTGCTGCGCCGTTCAAGATGGCCGGACGCTATAGAGTAATAATGTCATTCGATCATTTGCATGGTAATGCCGTCATCGTCGTCCTTTTCCCATTTGAGTAGTATGCCGCCCTTTTTTCACCCACGCCCATGCGTGTTGATGTTGCACATGCGTTTCTCTGGTTGTCTTGGCCTGCTAGTACATTTCATAATGCTTTTACCGAAGCTTATTGACGAGCGCCCAGGCTCTCGGTTTTACGCAAGAAAGTAAAACCTAAAAATGGCGTCCGGTGAATAATATGCGGACATGTTGATCGGAAGGCCATTCCGCGAGAAAGGGGTATGGCTTACAGTGAGTACCTTAATAAACTGCAAATAATGGGCTTGTAGTATGGATTATTGGAAGCGTCAAGAAATCATGCTAGATGGCAGAGACACGAAAGTAAGACAGTGAAAGCATTGTAACACAACGAGATCATTCGTTACGGGTTACACAGGTTTCTAACCAAAAATCACCACGCGCGTATGGGGGGCCGATGGATGCGGTGATGCGGTCGAACGGTTTTGATTTCAACTTTTGAATCATCGAAAATGCAGGGCCCGCTGGTATATTCACATTTTGTCACTCGACTTTATTACACAGCAATCACTGAACGCAGAAACTTCTCAAATGTATTACATATCGAATCTCAAGAGCCCTTACATATTGCATTAATTTATTTTTCCATTCGTGTCGAGCATCATGTTGCATAATCTTCTCATCTTTGTTAAAACAATAGTGGCCACAGCACCAGTACAGCTGCAGCACATTTTTTTTGCTGCAAAGTTTAATTACCTTTCTCGTCTGTTTCTGCGGCACACATAAGGACCGGAAAAATAGGAGAATAGCGAGACGTGAAACGGGTTGGACCATCGGTAACGTATTTCTTTGCCCTCTTTGTGCATATCATCGTGAAACAACAAACAAAAGAAGCTTTTTCTCGGAGTCTCGTTCAACAGGAGCCCGCCAACACGCATTGACCCACTCTTGTTTAAAGTTTATCCTATTCCATTGGTGGTGAGATCTCTTACGCTCTAGGGTCGCGCAGTAACCTTGCCAACAAGTTCCAGTCCTATTTTGTACATATGGATGCTGTGCTTACTCGGCAGCGAGTACTCTATTGTTGAAATGTATGTACGTCGGACAGTCTTCACGTGCAAGTGTGCTATTGCTTGTGGCGGAATGCGTGATGTTCTTATTTTTCAAAGGACAAGACTAAGCAACACATGTGCATAGAAGCATGAAGAAAACTGTCGCCTGACAGACAGAAACAAAAACGAAAAAGTTATGGTCTAACACCGGACCCCAAGCAGAGTTGTTTATTTAGGAGAAGGTTCGGCGATCTTTTCTACGAATATTTCGTTTGGCCGACCAAAATTTATTGGAGCCAAGCCAAACCAAGTAAGTCATCCTGCATTAGAGAAAAACCTTGTATATCCTCTACTTGTTTGAGTTGTCAGTTTTGGCTCCATTATTCTTGGCAAGTATTAGGAACAGGAACAGGTCGAGACCATTCTGCGCGAGTTCGGCTGAAAAAGCAATTCTTATTTTGTCAAAGAAAAAAGAAGAGAGAAGAGAGAAAAGACGAAAAGAAAGAGGCTTTGTAGGCACAACAATGGAGCGCTCATGATTCACTTTTTGCCATTTGATCGGCTGCTCACGCCCCACTCGATAGGGTAAACACTTCTCTTTATTTCATTGTCTTAATAGGGACCGCGTGTTTTCCTTGGCGCGTCTTGCAGATTTACAGGCGAACGGGGGCTTTCCGCCACGAATTTCGCGTTACAATGCAGCGATACTAAAGGTACTATATCTGTGCCCATTGACACCGATGTGAATGCAGATGTATTATGTATTAACGCTGTGCATCTATGCAGATGGTAAAATGCAGACAGTAAAAAACTCTAACAACATCAGATGATTACAGTATCACCTTTCTTCATGTATCACGCTGTTACTTATTAGTAAACCATGATGGTGATAGGTGCACTTGACTTATCCTGATGCAGCTAGATAAAAGTAATCTTATTTTTTCGAAATACATTGGCCTTGGGCACTTCCTTGATACCTATAGTTTCTTCATATCTGCATGTGATGTATATCACTTTGCTATTTTTCTGTGAATTGCTCGTCGGTCTTAAACGCGCATGCACCCTATTTGATGTGCGCTCGAGATGCGTTCATGATCATTTTCGTTAAACCCACATATCGTTAATCAACAACGTATATATTACGCATACATGTGGGTTACAACTGCTATGAAGTTCTGTTGTCAAACACGAACACATTCACTTTATAGTATACTGTAGGCGCCAGATGATCTCAAGCAAAAAGTCCTTGCGTATGTAAACGTTTTCATGATATGGGCTGCATGGGAAGAGAGGTATGTACTCATCGGGATTTTTCTTTTTTCTCTATTATAACACGTTAAGTACGTACATGCTGGTCATATTCCCTGTGCAGCGATGTCAACCCTTGCATATGTATGTGCGTTGGAAGCAGGAGTAGGTCGTCATAAGCAGAATAGCCCTATCTCTATGGATACCGGGAAGCGATAGGCCGAAAAAGCTTGCTGTGTGTAAACGTACATCGCAGAAAACCCTGCAGCCCTCTGAGCACGAATGCGCAATGTACTGGAGGTTATTATAGTGCATATGTATAATGAGATTTTTATTACTTCTATTACCTGATGTATAATGCATATGGAAATGTAAGGGATGATAATAGTCGCGTGAGTAAGCAGTCTAAGAATCTGGCATAGTTTTTTCGGTGTGAGGGATACAACAGCGGAAAAATAGGTATTGGTACACGAGACAGCATACTCATTTCAAGCTCTTGTAATATGAAGAAACCTTTGTTAGTCCGTCCAGAAATCGCTGCATAGGCTCGAACTGCCGAATGGATGAGGCTAGTACACATCTCGCTTTAGAGATACACTTTACATCCAAGGAAATCCTGTCTTAGCTCGATGTCACTGACGTCTTCTTTATAAGCGTCATCGTATTCATCATGGACTTCGGCTCTATATTTGTGACTTCAGCGGGTGAAGTCGTCATGAGGTCGACAACTTCCCGAAGTCTGCTTAATCGTTGTTTCTTATGTGCGCTCGATATCATTGGAGGCTGTCACAAAACCCAGTATTATGGGTGCCCGCTCATCACCTTATACCTCACTACAGGAACTTTGTGTAGAAATGCAAAGCGGCCAGAGTGAACACGGTGCAAAATGAGAATATATTGCTGAACGAACGAGATGGACGATAAAGTAAGACCAGAATTCATAGAAGTGAATGCTCGAAATCTAAGATATGTGGACGCTCTGAACGCGACACTGCGACGCTGCAAAACAAAAGGAAATACAGGTTAGGTAGACTAGATTATAAGCGGACAAAGGCTACAAAACTCACCAGGTCTCCAATCGCTTCTTTAATCCGCCTGTTGCATGCCTCATAGGTCCCAATTATAGCAAAGAACCGAGGTCCACCAGCTAGACATTAGCTAATACGCGGCAGAGAGCCTTGTTATTACATGGCCTCCGTGACGGTCAATCAGCAACAGATAGATTTAATACTCTCTTGAAGAGTGGGGGGAAGAGAGCAACCGCGGGAGAGATATAATCAATACCGTAGACTCTCGATTGGAGCATCTGCTCCTTTGGAAAAGCGAATCATAATGGAAACGCCTTCAAACAAGGTCGGGGTACGAGACATGTGCACTGTTGGACGACTTTTAAAAGGACGGAAATTACTCTACATGCCACTGATAGACAGAATGCTGAAAACAAGGTCTGAAGCCCAGACAAAACGCCACTCACAACAAGCAAGGTATCTATCGTAAAGGCATAAAAGATACTCTTGGTAAATACAAATTTTTTCTGCGTTTTTCTCTTTTGAAGCTGTTACCGACCATTCCTTGCTTCATTTTGCAGAGTACGATAATTACTTTAATCAAAGTCCTCTAGGGTGTACGGTTTGAAAGGGGCTCCACGCATACCTATCCTTCAGTAGATATTTTCCAATCCATATTACCGGAAATAATGCAAGGCTTGGAGGGAAGACCTCCCACTTCCGACTTCGTTCGCCAAAAAAGTGGACGACCAGAAAATGGCAACCAGAAAACGCCCAAATCATCCTTTCTATATACTTCCGCTTCCCCTAGAAAATTTTGACGAAATTATCCACCGAGGTACTGAATATTTGACTTAAACACTTACAGCTTTTATAGTGGCAATTAATTATGATACAGCAGGCATTTCTAAACAAACGTTTGAGAACAGCGTGCCAGCCAGAAACGTGGACGAGAAGGACCAGGATGCGAACTCCTATTGTATAGATAACTGTACAAAGAGCTGTGAAATCTGTCCGAGGTTCTTCAGAGCGGTCAGTCCCACAAAAGTTGCCTAGGCCCACTGTTCTTCAAAGCTTCACTCAGCCGGAGTCCAACATCCCGGGCGACGTTTCCAGTACGCTCAGCGTATCATTAAGAACACCATGTCCGCGAGACACAGACCCTAAAAGAGCTTACGCTCCAGTGACGCATGCGCTCGTTCAATTGATGTCAAGTAGCGAACGCATTGGGCATGTTGGACAGTATATAGAATCGCGTTGCACAAGAGCACACCGTCACGTCATTGACAATAATCAATAATTGATGTGATTGCAAGATATATGTACAGTGCAACGTGAATAGCTTACAATAATTTACATGTGTTTGGGCGTTTCAGTGATGTCTTCCGTCGATCTGCCTGTATCTGTGAGGTAGCGTCATGAGCATGCTTTTTGAGCAGGGCGACGAGCTGCAGCATTGTTATGATCACTTGACAAAACGGGCGCTATTTATGAAAGAGAATTTTTAAGTTTTAAGGGAAACCGTCCAGGTATATAACAGCATGGTGGAAATCTCGGGGGCGAGTTGCGTCTTGCTTTATTATTTATTCGTCTTTCGCTGCTATTCAACGAAAAGCTCCTGATGATGCCTCTATTTGTGCACCTGTACACAACGTTGATGGTGGGGTGAAGCGCGTGCAAGTGCAAGCAGATACATCGAGGAAGAAAAAGCGGAGTGATCCGTACATTACACATATACACAACACCATAGTACACAAACACAGGTGTAAGCCTATAGAGTAAGAAAATCAAAGATATCAGTACACATCAACAATAACAAAGGCCTGGATTTGGAGTTAAGCATAGGAGGGAGGCAAAAAGTAGGGCGTTTTCGGTTCGACAAGAAATAAGTTCGCCTACGGGGCGGGTCATCAAATGTCCCCGTATCTTGACGACGAGCGCCTATGTGTGCGCGTGTATGTGTGTGAGAAACTGGAAAGAAGAATCTCGACCTAATAGCCGATGGTATACTACGAAGGAAAAGGAAGAGACGATGATAAGAAACCCGACCGATGTTCTGTGTGACACAGGAAATTACGAAGGGCTGTTCGCCCATTGTTCGTTTTCGCCCTGGCTGCTCATGTACCCGTGCCGCAAAAAGATGGATTGTGCAACACTGCGGGCGTCTAAGGTTTTGGGGAAAAAAAGAGTTCGAGTATCCAAGTCTCGCGAATGGTGGAAGTATTGTCCTGCCCTGAGGTAAGCATGAAGATAATAGACGACAATATGGGTTTTCCTGTGCTTTGTCATAAAAAATGTGTTGCTGTTACTGACAGGGTATATTCCCTCTCCCCTTTTCCACAGATTGTACCTTTTTTTTTTGTTGCTATTACTTTCACTTGCATACGTACTTGCGTTCACGATTCTGGAGAGCCTCATTTGGACAAAGCGCAGACCGAGTTTTTCTTTTTATATTCTCGTACTTGTTTACGCAGCCTCAGCAGAAGAATTTCTTTTCTTTTTCTACTATCCTTCTCTATTTCTTTCTTCTTTCTTTTCTTCTCTCTCTCCTTGAATCACTTGGGATATTACCTCCTATTGCAAACTGCTGTTTGACCTTCCCCCTCCGCCTTTCCCTCTCTTTTTTCTATTTCTTTTTATATATTTGGCCCGCGTGTAATCTACGGATAGACCGTCGGCCATTGCTTTTTAAGGGAGACCATCGACATTGACTTAACGACAGTATCGAGTAGCGTGCATTATAACAGCAGCAAATTATCATAAAAAAAGCAGTAACCCGCTCAATGAGTGACTCGGCAGCAGGACGTCAAACGGCAGGAGAACTGTACCAAGAGCTAAACGATCTGCTGGACGTCTTTTGCTCGGAGGCTCAACAGCGGTTTTGCGCGGAACAGCAGGTTTGCAGTGCGCCACAACTGCAGCGTATTCGGCAAACGATGCAACAAGTGCAGCGTTTCGTGCCTGTTGTCGGTCTTTTGGGTGGACCCAACAGCCAAAGCCTACGCAGCACGCTCGAGCGTACCGCACTCGAAATGGCCGACTACTACGAGATCGCCTGTCGACAGCGCCGGATCCGGGCAAATCTCGGCGAGGAGCAGATCCATGAGCTGATCGGCAGTTGGCATGAGCTGAGTCAACAGTACGACGACAAGAGCCGAGAACATGCAGTCCTTACTCGACTGTTGGATGACTGTACGTATCTACGGAAAGCGTGGAAGCGACCCGAGCAAGTCGAAAACATAATGTCCTCTATCCTTGCTTCGTACGGAACGCGCCCAGGAACGTACGTGGTGACGGTGGACCGCCAAAATTACGCTCAGCTCGGCCTGAAACGAAAGGCGCTAGGCTCCCGACAAATCGTATTTGAATGCAGCCGACTTAGCCGCTCGCAGCAGATCGACGCCGTCGCCGAACTCTGCCACCGTTTCGCCTCCGTTTTTATGCAGAATGCACACCACAACTTATCTCAGATCGATGGACAGGCCCGTCTCGCTCGTCCCACCCTCCTCGCTCGTCTCCTTCGCGGCCTTTATGAACGTGTTTTCACAGTCGACGTGGAAGTCGATAGTAGCGGGAGCAGTAGCAACGATGACGATGACGACGACGCTGAGGATCACTATCGTCCTAGCCGTACCCTGAGCGTCGACCGAGACGCCCACCTTAGTAGTGGCGATAATCATATTGTCGTACGGCGGCGTAAGATTAGCCAAGGCCCGCGGCCATTCAGGCTCACGACGGCTACCACAACACCATCCTTAATTTGGTATCCAACGCGTGGTGCCAACGAATTTCCTATTGTCTCCATGCCAACACCTGTCTTTGTACCCGCCCCTTGGCAATGGACAGACCTTCTCAAACCACGCAGGCCGTACCACCCGCTCTTATTTGGACTCTTCAAACGGCGCAGGCAGTCAAAGTCCAACACCAGCAGCAACACCTCCCTCGGTACCCGGTTCTTGCAATCGGCAGGAGCAAATGGGAACGAGGACGATAGAACTGACGAGACGGCTGAGCCGCCATCGTCATTAGCCGTCGATCCAGGCACACATACTACAGCCACGTCTGCTGCAGCACCTGATAACAATGCAGCATATCAGGCAGCAGCAGGAGCAGGAGCTTCCGCGGAAACTCTTGGCGATACCAAGGACGAGGACTTTGATGAGGATTTTGATCAGCATATCTGGCCTTTTGCGACGGTTTCGGTCACCAGCTTATGTTCACACCTGTGCCGCATTGGCCACCAGTTTTATCAGGACGTGCTAAACAATGCGCAGTTTCGGTACCACCAGGATAGCCGGGTGCTTCAGGGTATCGGACAAGACCTCGTGCAGATCTACATGAGCCTGCAGCTCGAAAGTTCGCGAAGGTCCATGCATCGTGTTCTGGCTCTGGTTGAGCAACTAGCTATCATGGATCCGGGGTTCTCGTCGTCGTTTGTCCCGCATCACTCGAGTGCTCCTCCTTCGCAACACCGGCCTCACTCGCACCCGCCCCGTTCTGCATCAGACCATCCGCCTGTGAACGAGCCTGATGCTACGAGTAGTGCCGCCGGTCCACCGCAATCTCCTTCTACTCCTCCTCCTGAAGCAGCTGCAGCCGCAGCTGTTCCATCTACCAACGCTACTAGTACTACCGAACGTCCATCCTCACCGATGCACGCATAACCTATTTTGTATATTATTTTATCCCCCCCCTTTCTTCCTTTGTTAGATTATCCCTACTTGTCTCTCATATATGCATCTCAATAGTACGAGCACGAGCACGCACACGCACAACGCACACAATTCCAAATAGCATATTTTAAGCATATTACATATATACGCATGCATATGTATAAACATATATATGTATAAATGTATATATACGCAGGAGTGAAGATGCAGCACAATGTCGTCATTAGGGGGGAAAGGCTGGTGAAAGTTCTTTTTCAATGTTGGGAGGGATCGATGTTTTTATTGGGACCGTAATCGAATGATTTAAGGACCCTGGGTGGGTGCAGGGTTCATTCTGCGCTTGCCACCGAAGGAGGTCGTAACGTTGACGAAACGGCGGCTAAAGAAGAGGAATCAATATGAGTAAGTGCATACAAATGGAATGAGATGAACAATGTAATTGCTTACTTGTAGACCTGTCTCTTCTTGGCGCGGCCAGTCTTGGCCTTCTTCTTCTCCTGCTTGGCAACCTTGGGGGTCTGCGACTTGACCTTACCGGCACGGGCCAAAGAACCGTGAACTTTACCCTGTAGAACGGATGGATGGATTAGATGGATGGATGGATGGATGTCATGCTTATGGTACGCACCATGATAGATTGGTAATAAAAGAGGGTGCTTCTTTGACGGACTCAAAGTGGAGATTTGTCGTCCAATCTGAGATGCAATTCTGGCCAACCCCCCTCTCCCATCCCCCACTTCCACGCACAAAATCCAAAAAATTAAAATGCTGCGGCATTTTCAGTCCTACTTAACCCATTGGACCCTATAGAAGAATGATCCGTAGATAAGCTTTGAACTAACTATTTCATCGCAAGGTAGCTCATTTGATATCGAGTCCTGCTGTACATACAAGGTTTCGAGTTTGATCTAGCCTTCTTTGACAACAACATAGAATTCCTATCTTCATATAGCTCACTAATTTAGGACAATAGTACTATATGGTTTTACGGTGTTCATATACCAGGTCGTGTATATTGTATATATATATTGGATATAACTAGTAGGCGGGATGCTACTGTGACGAATCAGATGCACTAAGTATCGCATATATAGTGTCGCAACCGCACAGCTTTACAGAGCGATTGGCTTAATACGCAGGTTTACCAATGTTGATCTTGACCGACTTGACCTGAATGTATTGTAAGCATACGCCTCTATACCCTTAAAAGCCAGCGTTCATGTCGTACCTGAGTATAGTGTTTGAGACAATCTTCGCCGAGCTCTCGGCCGGAGCCGCTCTGATGGTAGCCACCAAAAGGCATTGAGACGTCCTCCATCATGCCGTATGCGTTGACCCCTGTGTATGCAGATATCACGAGTGAGTGTCTGCCGAGAACTCCCACGCACTCATTCGCACCATGCCCTGTTATATTACTTACAAACAGTGCCTGATTCAATCCTGTCGGAGACCTTGATGGCGCGCGCAAGGCTGGAGGTATGGACAGCTCCTGCCAGACCGTAGACCGTGGAATTGGCTTTTCGGATGGCATCGTCTTCATCAGTGAATTTGGTGATACAAACAACGGGGCCGAATATTTCCTCTTGCATGATTTTCATAGAAATGTCGGTATCTATAGCAAAAAACAAGACAAGCGAAAGAAGAAAAGAAAAAGATCGCTCAGCGCATGAAGAAAATAATTGTCACTCGACGGAATGAGTGCGTACCTGTGAATACGGTTGGCTCGATGAAGTAGCCCTTGCTATCAAAACGCTTTCCACCCAGGGCAAGAGTAGCACCTTGACTTTTACCGGACTCAATATAAGACAGGATACGATCACATTGTAATGGAGAGATCTGGGGACCCTGCGTGGTACTAGCATCAAAAGGGTCACCGAGCTTGGCTTGACGGGCGCGGGCACAGAACTTCTCGACGAATTTGTCGTAGATGGTATCTTGGACAAGGATACGCGTACCAGCATAACAGATCTGGCCCGCGTTGAGGAAAACGCCAAAGTGAGACCATTCGACGACTTGGTCCAGGTCTTCGACGTCGTCAAATACGATATTGGGGGACTTGCCACCGAGCTCGAGGATAAACCGCTTCAAATTGGATTCGGCAGACGCCACCATTATCTTGCGGCCCACCGCCGTGCTACCTGTAAAGGTAACCATGTGCACTTTCATGTGCCGAGAGAGCATTTCACCCGTTTCATGGCCATAACCTGTCACCACATTGACTACACCGGCAGGAAAACCGGCTTCTTTGATCAATGCGGCAATCTTGAGTGCAGACAACGGAGTCAATTCTGACGTCTTGAACACGATTGTATTTCCCATGCTCAGTGCAGGTGTGAGCTTCATAGCCATCATGAGCAGCGGGTAGTTCCACGGAAGAACGCTTGCAATGACACCGAGAGGTTCTGCAAGAGGTTATTTTCATATTAGAGCTCATGATCTCACTTACCATGACGAGTATAAGAAAGTGTCCCTTGCGTGTCAATCACCTTGCCGTGATGTTTATCTGTCCAACCAGCAAAATAGCGTCTACACGTCATGCCATTATTTATAATAGCCCCCAAATAATAGAGACATCGCTTACAGTAGCTCAATGACACCGGCGGTATCAATCATCCGGGAGGCACTGAGAGGTTTGCCATTGTTGAGTGTCTCGATTTGGGCAATTTCTTCCCGATCCCGCTCGACCAAGTCAGCGAGCTTGTTCAAAAGTCGACTACGCTCCCGAGGTGTCGTCTTTCCCCACACGCCTTTGTATGCCTTCTCAGCCGCTTCCACGGCTTGATTCACTTCCTCTTCCCTAGCTGTTCTCAATATGTGTGAGCCCGATGCCGTATGCGTGCTACGTCAGGAGATCTACCTGCGTGAACGGAGGCGATCACTTTGCCCGTATAAGGATTCGTGGCGTCGATCGTGAAGGCGCCCGGGACGAATTCATTGTTGATAAACAGACCAGTGTCGACTATGAGCAGTGCTCCTATATGAGTACACGAAATATCTGCATCTGTTCCTGTAAGAAATAAACATACGCTCAAGTTCTTTTCCCGTAGGAAGAATGACCTTTTCGTGGAGGATGGGTGCCATCGTAACTATAAAAAGAAAAGACGTCTTTTCCTCTCTCTCTCACAGAGTAAACTTTATATAATTCTGAGACCTTTCATTTTGGGGATTTTGAGCAATTCAAAGCCGCCCCACGTCGTTCTTTTAACAATGAGGTCCGGTGTCACAATCGCATCTGGTGCTTATTTTAGATCATTCTACGGCATGGACGGCTGAGGTGATATGGTCCGTGTCACGCACAAGCCCTTGTACTATGAAAACGATTCAATATATGCTTGAGGCAACCAACAAAACCGCATGAAATTATGCAGCGTTTGTTCTGAAAGAGGTTTTATTGACGCGACCTACAGACACTCGTGTCATATGATGTGCGGTGATTCAAATGACTTCCAATATCGATGGTTAATATTGTGGAAACGCGGAAATCACAGACATTCCAACCTTAATATGAGTTCCAGGCGTAGGACACGTCATACTGATCTTGTTATTGCAATATGACGAATGTACGAAGATAGTGTCAAACGCTTTGCCGTCTATCCATATTAAGCGGGCTGTGTCTTTGGTGGACGGTTCCAACGTTTTCACGCGTGTACATGCTATAGGCAATAGGGAAACGTTCCTTGAGGGTGTCAAGGCGTTCCCGTTGGTACGCTATTGACGACTGCTCGTACATATTGTCACAGGCTAGGATATCGCCCGAAAAAGTTAGTAGGAAGTACACTACATGGGCCTTGCTCAAATGCGTGCAATAACAGCATAGATACGTGTATAATCTGATTTTAATACCTTAGCATTATGTCAGCCCTGCGTTAATCCCCGTAAACGCCAGGCGGTCCTGGGAAGGAATTGTGTTTCCACTTTACACATCTTGGGCATCATTGGCGCTGCAACAAGATTACGATATTGTGTCACGATCCAAATTCTATGTCAATCTTTCTCTCATTTATCACGGTGTTTCATACGTGTTCAAGGTATTGAGCGAGTCTAGAAGGACTACTGATATGATGCATGGCAGTGACCGAGCCGATCGCTATAGCTCTTCCATTATAATATCATAACGGAGAGAAGGAGTAAAGAAATAAAGAAACAAGCTCAGGTAACTCAGAAAGATGGCGCTGTAGTACACTGCATCAACTGTGCATTATCGGCGAAATACCGTCCAGGTACGCTGTAGTATGTTGAGAGCGCACAAAAATCATCGACAGGGCAATTCTCGAAGGTCACCTATTTTGGCTTATTTGTCGGTACCTCATTAACAACCTAAATTTTCTTTATCTTTGCAACGTAATCAGCTCCTCATGGAATAAAGCAACTGCACTGTATGCCATACAGCAGGTATTGAAGTGATCAATGCACATGTATGTACTATACTACGCCTTTCCCATTCTGCAGTGGGGCAATCTTAGTATGGACGTTGTCGTTTTCAGGTTTCTTGTCCTCCTGTAGACCGTCCGCTTTCGGCGATGTTAACTGCGCTTTGTGGTTATGTTGTATATGTCCGCAAAACATGACTTTAGGCCGATAGTGGCGTTGGTAGTCGCTGAAGGAGCATTCCGTGAGCGAGAGAGCCCTTGGACCGTATCAAGCGTCTGGTCGATATTGGTGTCATTCACTGAAACATCAACCGAGATTAAAGGGACTAAGAAATAGCATTCTGGGAGACATAAAATTGAAAAATCAAGCAGGGAAAAATGACGCTAGAGTAGCTAACCAAGTGGTGCGTATGTCTGAAGAAAAAGAGGTCCACTTTAAATATTCCAGAAATCAGGATATCTTCCAAAGTATATCCAACAAGTGTTTGTCGTATAGACTGTGCCGACAATTCAATGCACAAGATCCAGTCCAGCATACAAAGGATCAGGACCCAGACATTGAACGCGGTTTGTTTTCACATGATAACTAAGAAAGTGTACTTTGTAATAGACATAGATGGTCATTATTTTATTTACATGGAATAAAAAGATGGATTTTCAAGGTAAAATAACAGAGAGAAGCATTTACTCGCTCTCGAAAACAGCAGCCATACCCATACCAGTACCAATGCACATGGAGGTGACACCGATCTTCTTGCCCTGGCGCTTGAGCTCAGGAAGGAGGGTAGCGATCTGGCGGGCACCAGTGCAGCCGAGAGGATGGCCGAAAGCGATGGCACCACCCTTGGGGTTGACCTTCTCAATAGGGGCACCAATCTTCTCGACAGAGTAGACGGCCTGGGAGGCAAAAGCCTCGTTGATCTCAAAGATATCGACATCGTTGATGGTCAGGCCAGCGCGCTCGACAGCGACGGGGATGGCAAAGGCCGGGCCGATGCCCATGACGCGAGGGGGGACACCAACGACGGCGGAGGTGATGTACTTGCCAATGATCTTGAGGCCGAGCTTCTCAGCAGTCTTGCGCTTCATGAGCAGGACGGCGGCAGCACCGTCCGAGACCTGGGAGGCGTTACCGGCGGTGGTGGAGCCCTCTTCATCGAAAGCGGGGCGCAGCTTGGCGAGCTTCTCGGCGGTGGTGCCGGGGCGGACACCATCATCACGGTCGACGATGACGGTCTTCTCGTTACCGTCCTTGTCGGTGACAACAGCCTCGAGAGGGACGATCTCCTCCTTGAACCAACCGTTCTTCTGGGCCTCGATGGCCTTGATGTGCGACGAAGCGGCGAAGGCATCCTGCTTCTCACGGGAGATCTTGAACTCGGCAGCGACGTTCTCGGAGGTGATACTTTAGAAATTATACCAATTTGCATTAGTCACCGTACTTTTGTTAAGTCTTTTGTTTGTTTATATTTACCCCATGGGGACCAAGCAGTCAGCAGCAGCGGGGCAGCTCTCAGCGATCTTGTCAGAGGAGGGAGCAAGGGACTGGGGGCCGTAGTTGTGGGTCATGGACTCAACACCAGCACCGATGCCGACCTCAATGATACCAGTCTGGATGGCAGTGGCGATCTGGACAACAGCCTGGAGACCAGACGAGCACTGACGGTTGACGGTGTTGATAGAGGTGGTCTCAGGGAAACCAGCGTGGAGGGCAGCCATACGGGCGTTGGTGGCTCCACCGCCAGCAGGCAAGACATTGCCAACAGCAATGTCGTTGACGAGAGCAGGGTCAATCTTGGTCTGCTCAAGGACACCCTTGAAGACACCCGACAGGATCTCTGTAAAATACATGAGTCATTGTTCGTGACCACATTATGTTTGAAAAAAGACTGTTACGTACCCTCAGGAAGGGAGCCAGCGAAACCACCCTTGCGGGCACGGGTGATGGCAGATCGGAGGGCAGAGACGATGACAACATCCTCAGGCGACTTGACGCCGACCTTGTTAGCGACGTTGTCAGAGGGAGACAAGTGGGAAGTGACTTGCTGGATACGGGAGGCCATTTTGAATAGGAGAGTGTGTGTGTGGGTGTGGAGAAAGAAGGACAAGTTAGTGTGTCAAGTGCCCTTTATACTTCCTTCTCTTATAGGATTTAAGATGACTAAAGAGCGCCCGCCGAATTGTCTGGGGAAAATGCACCGACCGTAAGCGTAAATTTCATTTTCATAATCACATGAATACCCACTCCACTCCTGTTTCTTTGTATTTTATAACGGCTATTCACTCAACTATATCTGCATTGCTGCGCTCTTCTTTCTATAGCCGATGATTCATCAATTCCAGCTCCATATGATATAGATCCATTTTGAATGATTGTATGACCCAGCCGTTTTATGTAACTTCCTCAGTATCTTTTCTTCTTGTCCCATTACTCGATGGTTTTGCAAATTCCACATAAATATTTGCATAGTCGCGTATCTCTCTCCATACTGTATTCAGACCCGGACTCTCCAAAGAGAAAAAAAGTTGACCTAATTTCTAATATTTATAATGGCAGCATGAACGAGACTTGACACTTGAAAGGTCCGACGCACAAACAAGAGAAAGACGACGAGTTGTATCCCAGCGTCAAAAGCTGCTTTCAAATCATAATTCCCATATCAGTCGATTAGATAATACAACTACTTTTCGAAATCCTAGAGCATAAATTATTTAAGATAGCTTTGCCCAAGTTTTTGTTTTAAGTGTCCATGGCATTCATATGCAATTTTTTCCAGTTGACCATCCGAGGTAGGACCGGATTCGGATTTCGTCATTGATATGAGAGCACATGGCTATACAAAAGCACGTGAAAATAAAACCTGCCTTTTTTATCTCGAAAATGTGGGGTCGTATTCCAGAGATCTACTGCTACATCGTTGTCAGAGACGCATAGCCGATCAGGGTGGATCATGGCGGTCAAACGTACAATATTTGTATGGGCGCTTTCTCCTCATTCCACAAAGGTCACTAATCACGTGATATTACACACATTTTTCTTGACACCTAGAGCTTTTGGCCAACCTTTCAATAGTACAAAATACGTTATCTGACCATAATGGTTCAAGCAGCGTTTCTATGCTCCAGACCCTCTTCGCACATCAAGGGGAGACATGACGTTCGGTTTTGACGCTGCATCCAACCGTGTGGGTGCCATAGCCTAATTAACTAGGGAACGAAGCTGGTGCCTTTGTAAAGCACATCTGACGGCAGCGATGAACTATCGCTTTAGCGTTTCCCGGAAGACGGTCAATAAGGCTGAACTCATGATGCGTGCCCAAGAACATAACCAATTCTACTGGTTTGCAAGATGGGAAACTGCCACTGGACTGTACCACGAACTTGGCCCCAAATCGCAGACAAGTCTAGCAGTGAGCCAGATAAAGTCAATAATTACAAAGGCATATGCATAAGCAACTTTCTGCGGGATACCTATACTATGTAGAGATGACTGTATCAGACGTCAACGGGGGCT
This sequence comes from Syncephalastrum racemosum, assembly GCA_002105135.1. Lineage (NCBI taxonomy): Eukaryota > Fungi > Mucoromycota > Mucoromycetes > Mucorales > Syncephalastraceae > Syncephalastrum > Syncephalastrum racemosum. Next base: position 1,310,520 of record MCGN01000009.1, on the reverse strand, counting down.
GGTAGGTCGGCTATTATTGTAGTGGTAAAAAGGTACGTATGTAGAATCGCCCAAGGCATTCTCTTTCCTTTACGAAAGAAACATAGAGACGTGGGTCACGTCGCAAATTCGGGTCTCCTAGTTTTGCTCAAGCCGTTTTAAAGATTCGAACCCTCTCCTCGAAGAGCTTATAAATATGTCTTATTCCTTCATTCAGTATGACCCGGACAGCTGTTTATTCACGCATAGAGAAAAGCTTAGTCTCAAGAGCTATCCTATCTCTGCGAATATATGCTCGCTAATCTTTGTATTAGACTTTGAGATTAAAACTTTTTATGGACCAGGATATAGTGACCTCCAGCCAAAGTAAACGTCTTTCTCTCACATGAACCATCGAAAGCAGTGGGCTGAGGCGAAGGCGAAAATCCGAAATATTCCTCTTTTCCATTTTCGAAGCGTGAATGATTGAATGGATCCGCACACTTGGATAGCAGGTAAAATAAGGCATATGTCCCTTAGAGAATGTAATTGTATAAAGTAAAGCAACTCTCTCTTCAGGTCTGATCCGTTCTCCTGAGGTTCTGACGGAAAGGAATGTGAGGCGGCTATATGGTGCCCTGAGCGGCATGAAAACAGGCCATGCCAGTTTTGGACATCTCCATGACAAAGTTTAAATTAGATAAATTGTAATCGTTTGGATACCCCATGGCTGTGCCGATACGTTACAGCATAACTCCTAAACAGTGCGAGCTCAGATTACCGAATGAGTAGCGAGATAGCAGCTCGGTTTGCCACAGTGATAAAGACGAGGACGCGCACAAAAATATGGATGTGAACCGGATGTCATTGTCGCTCTTCCTATGCATTATTCACAAGTTCCAGTTGATGACTTTTTGGCGTTCGCTCGACATCATCGTGTCTAGGCGACTGCGATTGGCTATATCTAATGGCTAGCTGTTGGCCAGTTCTGACTGAGTAGGTGATTTATACCTGTCTGCGGGCGTCTATGACCTTTTCCGTGTCATGATCCTATTTGATCTCTGTAACTAAGACATATTGCTAGCGATTCTGTTGCTGATAGTGCTACCACTGACGAGCGTTATATTATTATGGGGCAGATGGAGATGCTTTTATTGTGCAGCGCTTTCGCGTGTCTTGAGCAGCTTCACCGGCGCATGCGAGCATGGTCATAAAGACGATGTCGACGAAGGCTTCTATGACAGAGCGGATGGAGTAGATAAGCAGCAGATGAAACCATGGAATATGCGCCATTAACTGTACAATGTTAGAGTCAAAATATACGTGTCTTTTACGGAGTTACTTCACAAGGACCAATACAAAGATTTTTATGTATGCACTGTCTAGCCTGAGGTATTCCTTATGACGTCCCATCTCAACACCGGGCATGGCAAACGTTTCCAAGCTGATATAGAATGGTCACTCTAAGGGCCCTTCCAAGGTAAGGTCGTCGGAAACTTACTATGATAAATCTGATAATCTACGCAAGCTTGATCAGAGTCAATGGTGATAAACAACGACGCCTGCCTATAACCGGGCTTCCATCTCCCCTTGCCTGTTTACTCAATTTCATGACAACCGGTACAGGTCACGTGATGATTGGCATGACCTGATCTACACCTTTGAAAATACTATTATATACGGTAGAGCCCTATAGGATACAGGCCTACTAATGGTACCCAGGTTAAAATAGTCTATTCTTGTAATTTCTGGCTACGTGGTTTTATCTCCGGACATACATACTCCTTTGCATGCTGTGATAGACTCGCAGCTTTGAACGGGAGGCAACTCATCTCCTTGTACAACTCGCCTTGAAAAGTATTTCGCGAGACGCCCTCTGATGCGACTTCCTGTGCACTTGCCGGCTTGTAAGCAGCTATTGCGAGTCCATGGAAAGGGCATATCGCGAACAAGAGTTTTGGATATCAATCTGGTCACGTGTAATGAGTGCCTCGCTCCAATTGGATACGGCATGTGCCGATTCGTAAAGAAAGCAAAGAAGCTCTGCTCGGGCGTTCGTAACGTGCGCCCATGCGAGGTGAAGAAAAGGAGAGACGCACTTGAGCATACAGAGGATCTTGCAAAGTCCGTCCGATTTACCTGACTTACACAAAATAGCGCGCATGGATATGCGCAACATGATGAAATGTGCGCAATTAGATGGAAATGGTCTCACAAATGTTATGTTACTACCTGTTGTTGCCCACCAATGAGAAAAGGCCCTGGCGGGTGTACCCATTTGGAAAATTCTGCTAAATCCCTTCACGGTCAAAGAGCAGCTTGAATGGATAGCCTGGAAGCACGCATGTAGCGTACTCTACTTTTTTTTTTCTAGTCTCATATTTATTCATTTTGCTACTATTTATTTCAGCGGGGTTCAAGTTCATATATGTAAAAGAGGGGGAAACACATTTATCTACATCACGACGCGAGCAATCTTCCGCGCCCTGTCCTCGCCCACCATTTTCCTCCGCATGTCCTTGTTAAGTCGCCGCTCGTTTCCGACCGGTTCCCTAGCAATGATCGGAGGAGTTTGGCAGGCAGGAGGAGGGGATCCGACGAGATCGTCCTTGAGCCGGTCAAGAAGCGAGGTGGCGTGCGGGCACTGGTTGAGAGCCATGAGTTGACCATCAATAACCCGGGAGCCGAGGACCTGGACGTCGATCTGGAGGTATTCCTGAGCATCGTTTTGTGCTGTATCATTGGTTGGAACAGCGTTGGATGACAATGGCGAGATGAGCGATAAGATAGGGTTGTGGAACTCTCCGCCGCCGCCCATCGTGGTGCTCATTGTGGTATTGAAAGGTGCGACCTGCGAAAACTCAGGGGCATAGAGATAGATTTGCGAAGGCTTATTATTGACATTATCGTTGTTGTTGTTCTCATCATGCAGCTGTTGGCCCGACAAGGAGGAGGACGACGACGAAGAGGACCAGCGGACGAGGCCAGTCTCGTGGGTATTGTTGAGCTTGCCTTCGATCCAGCTTCGGAGGGCGAGGGGTCGCACAGGATCAATAAGCACCAAATCAGTGGTGGACTCCGCAGATTTGGAGCGCACAGGCACGCCACTGTCCAACGTTGGCCGAACAAATTCCCCGCTGTCCCTTGCAAACGACCTAAATAGACGTAGCAGCATGAGTGGCTGGACAACGTACGGACATAAAAACTATTTACCGTTGAGCGGCACCTGCTCCTGCGCCTGCGAGTGCCAATGGTTTGGGCGCACCGCCTACGGTCAAGCGAGTGATGGTGCTACCGGGAAGGGAAAACAATGCAAAGGAAAACAAGATTATCTGGAAAAGAAAAAAATAAAAAAAAAAACGGAAAAGAAAATGAGTACAAGCGGGAAAAAGTTTAATTAGAGTACAGTAATAGGTTACCATGAAGACCATGCCAGTGGCCTTGGTAGTGGCATTTTTAGTGGTGGTGGAGAGGGTCCGCGAGTGAGAGTGAGAGTCAGGCTCGGCTTGGGAGTTGACCCGTCGCCAGAGATCGTGGTTCTCCTTTTGTAACTGGCCCACCTGGGACTCGAGCGCAGCAACACGTGTCTTGAGCTGCTCGTTTTCTTCCGTCAAATTTCGCTTGTCTTCTTCGAGCGCAGTCAAGTGTTCACGCTTGCGCTTGCGCGAGAGGAGAGCAGCCGCACGGTTTTTAATGAGACGTTCTTGGCGCTTGGCAAGCGCCGAAACTTTTTGCTGGTCTTCAGAGGGAAGCATAGGATTAGGGTTGGAATCTTCCCTTTTGATGGCCGGCGGTGATGGCCGAGCCTGTTGGTGCTGCTGCTGTCGGTCAGAAATGGATGTTTTTGGAGACGATATTGAGGAGCAGGATGGAGAATTTGTTGTTGATGATGATGATGATGGTGGTGATGAAAAAGAGGAGGAGGAGGAGGAGGAGGATACATGAGTGCTGTTGTTATTGTTGTTGCTTTGTGTAGGTTCCGTTTTTACTTCGGCTGGCAGAATACGTGGCAGCAGCGTAGGGGGTATCGCATGTTGCGGGTTATGTTGAAGTGAAGCCGCAGAAGATTGATGAGGTTCGCGCTTCTTGCGGCCGCGTTTCTTTTTCGGCTGTTCGGAATCCGAGCCTGAATTGGAAGCTGCAGAAGAAGAAGAGGACGAAGAAAAGGAAGCAGCAGAGCAGGTGCCAGGCGAAAGGGCATGGCCCGTATGAGTAGGCAAAGGGAGTGGCTGAAGGAAGGCAGCTTGCATGGGAAAGTTAAGAAAGAGATCGGGAGCCATGATTGGGTATTGAGGGTGAAGTTGAGGGTGACCAGGATGCTGCTGCTGCTGTTGTTGCATCCACTGAGGGAATTCGTGCAAGAGAGTGTTGACATCCAGCGTTTGGTCATCCACAAGAGTCATTTCTAGTGGGTCATTGGTCGCTGGTTTACCGTCTGTCGAGTAAGGCGGTGAAAGCGGTTGGTCGGACGGGCTCCAGGGCGTCGTGCTAGTCGTGTCGAGACAGTCTGCATTCAAGTAGGACATGAGAAGGTCATCCTGTTCCTCCTGTGCAGCTGGATCAGGTTTCACCGTCTGGGTTGGTGGTTGTGCCATTTGAAAAGTATGGAAAGCGAAACAAGGAAACAAGGGAAGAGGGAAAGAAGGAAGGAGGGAGGGAAATGGAAAGAACCAGAAACAGAGATAAATAAAGAAACGGGGCAATCAGGGGAACTTTGCGCGCGTTGCTGCTGCATTTTGTGTCGCGCGCAATAGCAAAATTTATTTGTGGATTTTTGATTGATTGAATTGTTGCCACCATGTCTGAAGACGATGGTGACTTTGCTCCCTCCAAGCTCGGCACAAAAGACCAGTAAGTCGTGTTAACCTAGTGAAGTAAGATATACCACCTGTCCTTGTATTCACATACCCGTCTGCTATCAGTTGGGATAACTTTTACGAAGCTGAATATGAGAATTACAACGATCATGGCGATGAAGGCGAGATCTGGTAATACAAAAAAGAGACGAGATCGCGTTTTTGTTTGGCGTTTCCTCTCATAACTCAACGCATCAGGTTCGGACACCAGGCGGAACAGCGGATGCTGCAATGGATTCGGACGCATGTAACGGACCAGCGCAAGAGTTTTGTCGATATCGGGTGCGGTAACGGACACTTGCTGCTTGAGATTGGCAAGTCAGGCTACTCTGAGCTGACCGGGGTCGATTATTCTGCCACCGCCACGCGTCTCGCTCGCAAACTGTCCAAGGACAATGAAGTACCCGTCGAATTCGAGACCGTCGATATTCTCGATCCCACCTGCGCCTTTGTACAGAAAAAGCGCTTTGATGTCGTGTTAGACAAGGGCACTTACGATGCCATCTCGCTCAGTGCAGACAAGCTTCAGGCCCGCCGCAACTACCTCGAGAGTGTCAGCAGCTTGATGAGTCCCGCCGGCAGCTTCTTCCTGATCACGAGCTGCAATTGGACCGTGGAAGAGCTCAAGCAGCATTTCGCTCCTCGTAAGATCGCGCACACCTTGGATGGGCCTTTTTATCTTTTCTCGAGGTATTGACACCGCTTTCTCTTGCCTTTGTCTCGTTTAGATTTCCGTTATCATTCGCAGGTGGATGCGCCCGTCTTTTCATTTGGTGGACAAAAGGGCGCTCAGACATGCACCGTGGCCTTCCAACTCCTCTAATGGCGAGCGCGCACGGCACACACACACACACACATACATTACATTTTTTTTACCATAGTTTCCTTTTTCTTTTTCTCTTTATTCCGCTCACGCACGGAAAACACATTCATCCTACAGGCGTGGTTGGTTTATCGACGGTCCCAACCTTGATTCTTTGCAAACACGTGAGGCGGCATTCCTAGCATCATGCATTTGCATTTGTTAGCAATTCCCCTTCTAAACCTTCTTCTTCTTGGTCTCGACTTTGTTCTTTTTCTCTCTGCTTACCATTGCCCATCATGTGCGGAGGCAGGAACGGTTCTTGAGGCGGCATCATCTCGCGGACAGGCGGATACTGCATGGCCTGGCCCTGCATAGGATGAGGGTGGTGGGGATGATGGGGATGCATGGGGCCGGGTGGAGGCGGCATCATGCCACCCGGTCCAGGCATCGGGGGAGGCATGGGCTGCATCATATGCGGAGGAAGGAAGTCTTGTTGGTTTCGGTACGACATTCCAGGTGGTATCATCGGCATCCCGGCCGCCGCTGCTGCTGCCGCCGCCGCCGCCGCTGCCGAGCCGCCCGTCATTGGGGTATGCATCGCCATGGGCACCGGAGCTGCACGCATATCCATTGGCGACAGGTTGGGATTCGCGTGCAGCGGATACGAGGGCGACGAACCAGGCAGGCGCTGCTGCTGCTGCTGCTGCTGCTGTTGAGATGAAAGCGGTTGTTGCGGGTAGTTGGGCTGGAATGGATATACCGGCGAAGGCTGCTGCTGCTGTTGGTGAGGCGGGGCGGGCGGTTGCTGCTGCTGATGTTGCGGCGTGCGCATGCCCATTGTCGGTGTCTTGGTGATGCTGCTCGAAGGCGACGCGTGCGCGGACGCGGCTGGCGAACTGCCGCTGCCGAGCGACCGCGCACCCATGGACTTGGTTGACGCGAGCGAGGGCGATTTGCTGCCTGACTGCTTGGCGCTCATCTGGCGCAACACCGACGTCGGCAAGTTACCTGCAAAGCGGCTGTGCGCAAGCTTGGGCTTCTGCGACGGCGTCTCGGGCTTCTCTTCTTTGAGCATTTCCCTTTCGGCAGACGACGAGTGGGACATGGCTTGCTGCTGCTGCTGCTGCTGCTGCTGCTCTTCTGTTACTTCTGGTGGTGCGGTTGCTGCCGGAGAAGCGGCTGCCGGTTCAGGCCGGGATTGGATCTGGCCTGTCAAGAGCGCCTCCAGGTCCCTGCCTTCCCTCATCACGCCGGGCGGGGCGTTCTGCTCTCCGGGTAGGTCCTTGGCCTCCATCCGCACCGGGTAGGGCGACGCCGGTTTGGGCTGCGATAGGATCTGGAGCACCTTGTCAAAGCCGACAGCATCCTGCTGAGTCGCTTCTGCCGTAGCTGGTCCGCGCTCGGACGGCTTGGCCCCGAGCGACTTTAGCACTTCTTCCTCAGACAACATGTGTACATTGGGCGAGCTCTCGGGTCGATGAATGCGATCGTTGCTGGGTGGCGCCATCATCCTCTTGTTGCCAAACAAATCATGGACGCTGATCGACCGCGGTTGCGGCTCGGGCGCGGGCTCTTGTTTCCGCGCGTCTTCTTCCCGCTGGGAAAAGAATTTGGCAAAGCGCGAGCCCTGTTGCTCGCGACGCGTGCTCGGCGACGCGGTTGAAGGGAAGAGCGGCGTCGAGAACAGGTCGATCCCTCCCGCTCCTGAGGCTGTCCCCGCCGGGGCCGTGGAAGGCTTGCTTGCGCGATCTTGGATATCCATAGACTTGATGCCGAGGAGTTGGTCGAGGTCGGTCTTGATATTATCTAGAAGCACAGCACCTCTTATGAGTTTTTTTTATACACGTAAACACACGTTTCTTTGTTTTATCAGAACCTTTTGCATTTTCTTTTTCTTTTTGTTTCAAGCCGGACTTCCAAGCCTCAAGGTCATTGGCATCGAGGGGCTGTTCCTTGGCAGGTTTTGCGTCCTCGGGGGAGTAGTCCATCCATTCGGGAACCTTCTCCGGTGAACGGTCATATCTTTGATGGTGATTGGAACGGTCGCGAAGGTCTGAACGAAAGTAAATGTCAGCTCAAAAGCATACGCCTTCTCGAGACCCATACTCTCGCGTCGCTTTTCATGGATGCGTTCTCGCGTCATGTTGGGTGAAGAGCTGCGGTGCCTTGAACCCGTCATATGCGTGCTGTTGCTGCTGCTGTTGTTATTATTATTGTTATGATTGGTATGCCGGCGGTCATTGCGGTCCCGCATGCCCTTTTCGCCATTCATTGATGTTTTCATGCGATAGTCTCGCGTCCGATCGTCGTTCTGTGTTTAACAAAGGCAAAGGTTCCGTTAAATGAATGCGTAAGTGATATGACAATGAATAGAATGTTTACATGACGGTGACGCATGGACGATTTCGACTCGTTATCTCGTTTGAAGGCTGGATTGGAAAAGATGGATTTGTTCGGGGCGAGGAGAATGTGGCTCTTATCTACGGAAGGTTCTACGACAAGGTGAATTCATCCAGAATACAAATACACACATCTCCCAAACTTACCTATGGACCTATAGCCGTTTAATATACTGTTTGGGATAGGCGTATCCGAATCATCCCTAGGATGCATAATAAAGACTGTTTAGCACGGTCCATGATTGCGATCAAGGTCCCCCGACGTCATTCAACGAATAGACCCGGGAGGGAGTAGGGGGATGTGGTGTAAAGACAATCTTTGATTACCCAAACCAGGTGGCAAGAGGAGGCATGGATGGTGGTTTTTCTACGAGAGGACTGTTCCGCAGGCGCAGGAGTGTTTCTGCCGAGTAGCGGGTTACAGGTAATGAGTTGTTTTTAGGTGACTGTGGTGGTGATGGCGCATTTTCTTCTTTGTTGTCGCGATCAGACATGATGTGAAAGTTGCAAGGGAAAAAGAAGGAGTGGTTTTGTTTGCACTCGTAGACGCAGAAATCGAAACTGTTTCTCTCATTTCTCAAGCGGCGCTCCAATGTAATGACTGACTGAACTGAACTGAACCGACTGACTGTAGTAAAATCAATGAAGCCTCCAGTCACAACAACAACAACACCCCCAAAACTATACACGCGTCTCTTCTCTTTCCTCCCCCCCCCACCGATATCGTTTATTGCTTTATGTACGAACAAGGGGACACCTCTTTCTTCTTTTCGTTTTGTTCTCATTGACGTGCCGTATTCCTCCTACCTGGGGACTATCTAAAAGGAAGAGTTTCATGTGCGTCCTTTCATCCTCTTGCTTTTCCGTTTATATACAATACCGAGCTTCTTAATATGCCGCTTTTGCTCTCACGTTCATTCTACTGCTGCTGCAGCTACATGAAGATGCATGCAGTGGACATATTACGCCTTGAAAACGGCTCTATTTCCATAGACTTAATACATCGTTTATAAATATAATATTACAAGATATACTGCCTGCAGATGATTCCTCGGGGAACGCGTTTGCTTCTATTGCGATGATCAGATTCATACCACAGAGCATACACATAAGGCAACCTGATAAGTAGTACCCGAATTATCCTATGGAAATATTAATTCCTTTGCAATTCGCCATTGTTGTCGCCGTTTTTCTTCGATCAATTGGGCCAGGACTTGTAGGAGACCGCTTGGCTTGAGTTGGCTTGCACATTTGGCTATTTCTAGTAGGTAATCTTTGGTCTTTTGATTATCCGTTTTAAAGTGAGACCGAGGAATAAATGAAGAACGCAGGATTTGCCTGTTGCTGTCTATTGTTACCGGCTACATATAACCTCGGAAAAACGCACCTCAAACTGGGCATTCTCTTTTCTGTCACGGTGTAATTGGTATGATAGTTTATTAGATGTACAAGCGGCGTATGGCAGGTACTAGAATGCATGCCTCATGAAAGGAGCACGGAAACGTAGCACGATAGCAAATAAGAATCATAATCTTTTTCGTAAGCGTTTATTGACGCGCGCGTTTGGACGTGGTGGGCTGCGATTCCTCCTGTTTTCGCTTGGTGCGTTTCTCGTGGTGTTTGTCTGACGTTACCTTTGGAGGGCGGGTATCTGTCAAAGGAGGCGTATCCTCCTGCTTTTTCTTTAGTTCGAGCTGTTCTACAATGGACAGGGGCTTTGTGGGTGATGGTGTGTTCTGATTCTCAGTTTCCTTTTGCTTGAGCTGGTCTATAATCGACAATGGTTTGTTAGGAGTGTTCTGGCTCGTATCTTTCTTTTGTTTGAGCTGGTCAATAATGGACAACGGTTTGTCGGTCGAGGACGATGTCTTTTCCTTCTCGTTCTTTTGCTCCAGCTGGTCCACAGCAGACGGTGCTTTCTCAGGCGCAGTATTCTTATGCGTGGCCTATTATTAACGAGGCAATGAGCTACGATTGCTAAAAAGACGAGCTCCATTGGGCACTCACCTTTTCGTCCTTATTGGAGCAGTGCTTGTGCCCTGCAGTGACAGTTTCCTTGCAACCAAGGCAAGTGAACGAAGTCTGACACTTCTTCCCGTGACTTTCCGTATCACCTCGCTTTACTTTTTCCGAGCAGCCATGACAACGTAATCTGTATATGCATGTCAATAAAACCTCGCATGCAAATGGTGCACTGACTTACTTTGGCATCGTAATGTAAAGAGAGAAAAGAGAGGCGGACAGACATGAGACACAAATTTCGCATGATATGCACCTGGAAAGGGCAAGCCACATTGCACATGCATACACACACACACTGCTCTCAGGTTGAAATATAGATATATATATAGTACATACAGTCAGTGCGATGCTTTTATTTGGCAGAAGACTCTTCAGCGGTAGTAGTAGTAGTAGAGGTGGCATTGGTGGCAGGGGCGGAGGAAGAAGCAGTTGCGGCAGTAGAGGAGGGAGAGGATGACGAGGAGGAAGAGGAGGGAGTAGCAGTAGCAGCAGCAGCAGCATTGTTAGTAGCAGAGGAAGAAGTGCCGTTGGCAGGAGAGGACTTGTTAGCCGCCGCCATTTGCCAGGCAGGGATGCCAGCACGGTTATTGGAGTTGAGAGCCGAGGCTAACCGGGGAGACATGCCAGCAGGCGTGGCAGGCGAGGAGGCAGCAGCAGCACCAGCACCAGGAATGGCAGCGTCCGTAGATTGCTGCTGCTGGGGCTGGTCAAGCAGAGATGAGCCAGGCGTGGTGGGACGACGCGCGAGCAAGAGCGACTTGAGTGATTTGATCTCGTTTTGCAGGTCGTTCAGGACAGCACTCTGGGCCTCCTTGTTACGGTCCAACATCTATCACAGCTCCATCGATGAGAGCCAATCCCTTTTTTCCCTTCCCTTTCTACCAGGAATATTGATTTTACCTTGGGCACAAGTTCCTTGAGCGAATCGACGTCGGCCTTGACACTCTTGAATTCGTCATCACGGAGAGCATCGCCTTGTTTGAGGTCCTTGAGAACGCCCTCGAGCATGGCGAGCGACTCGTCGACCTTGTCAGATTGAGAAGAGACCTTAACCAGAGCATCATTGGTCTGGTCCTTAATTTCTTTGAGCGAGTCCTCCACTGCAGAAAATCATTAGATATTCACATGTTTACAATGTCTAATTCCAACGGAATTACCTGCTTGGAACTGTGCATCGAGCTTTTCCTTGTCTTCCTCGAGCTCTTCCGAGGTAGGCACCTTGAACCATGGACCAAAGACCCGCTATAAAAGAACGGCATGAGTACTTTTCCTTCTTCCTTATAAGTCCCACTTCTTACCTTGGCCAACGTCCAAACGCCATAACCGACACCACCGGCCAGGACAGCGGCAATGAAGATATCACGCCAGTCATACGAGGGTCTCTGAGGCACGGGAGGAGGTTGAATCACCATTTGACCGCCTGCGGCTGCTTGTGGAGGAAGACCAGGTGCGGAGGCGGTTGCCGTGGTAGCAGCAGAAGAAGAAGTACCGTTGGCACGAGACATGGCTTCGTTGATCTCCTCGGAGGTCATGCCTTTGGATTCCAGAAAGGAAACCTTCTTGGCAAGCGGAGCAGACTGGACCTTGGGGTCGGCCAAAAAGGAAACGGCAGATTGAATGAGATCCTCACGCATCAGGGTTTGTGGGAGGGGTATTTGTGAAGAGAAAAAGAGTAGAGTAGAGTTAGAGTGGAGTGGAGTGGAATAATTAAGTCAGCACAAACGACAAGATTGGAGATGACAAACGGCAGCGCTGATCTCGAAACCCCGCATTCACTGTCCATGACAAAACACATGATACCAAATACGGTGTCCAAGCTATATTCAACAATTTGAGAAATTGTCCCACACTCTGTTTTTCCCTTTTTCTTTTCCCGCTCATAGAACGCATTCATCATGTTCTTCAACTTGCTCACACCACCACGACTGCCTCGTCTTCCATTTACTCGCTTCTATTCCATACGTCGCTTACAAAACAAAAACGTCTTTATGTAATATATACACCGCCTCTTTCTACGGGCTGAATAAGAAACCCCCTTATTCACTGGGCTCCTCCTCTTTTCATTTGAAAAACAGCACAGGCGCGTCGTCGGGTATCGGTGCTGCGTGTGCACGCGAGTTTGCAAAGGAGGGATCCAATCTCGTACGTACCTTGTCAAGTCGGTCCTTATCACACACTCTCACACCACTTCTTTAAAGATCCTCGCCGCCCGACGGTTGGATCGGCTACAGGCACTAAAAGACGATATACAACGTGATCACCAGGAAGTCAAAATCCACACCCTTTCTCTCGATGTGCGCAGCAAAAAGGCCATTGACGCGTCAGTCGCCGATCTGCCCATCAAAGACATTGACGTGCTCGTGAATAATGCGGGCCTTGTCATTGGCATGGAGCACTTGAAGGACGTATCCGAGGACGCGTATGACACCATGTTTGACACCAACGTCAAGGGCCTTGTCTTTCTGACCCAGGCACTTTTACCAGCCATGATCAAACGCCAGCAAGGTCATATTATCAATATAGGCTCCGTCGCAGGAAAGCAGAGTTATCCTGGTGGCAGCATCTACTGCGGTAAAAACCAAAAAAAAAGTTCGGGAGGGCACAGAGACGATAGTGTGGAATAACTTTACATTACGTTAGCCTCAAAGCACGCGGTGGATGCCATCACCAAGGCGTTGACATATGAGTTGATGGACACCCCGATCCGGGTAAGCCAAATCAACCCAGGCTTGGTCAACACCGAGTTTTCCACCATCCGCTTCCGGGGTGATAAGAACAAGGCAGATGACGTTTATAAGGGCCTTGAACCTCTCGTCGGTCAAGACATCGGTAACACTTTTCTCCTAGAATGGAAGAGGCTTTTTTTTTTTTTGGCTTATACTATTGAATAGCTGAGCTGGTCACCTTTACCGCGTCTCGCCCACCCCACGTTAACATCTGCGACATGCTAGGTATTCTCTGCCTGTATAAACTCACGCAAGTCCAGTCATTAACGATGGTACACGTCTCTTCCTATCTTTCTAGTATTCCCAACCGCGCAGGCCGATGCACGCACATCATACCGCAAGAAAGAATAAACACGATATCCAATGTAAATGTGTGTGTCTCTGTGTCTGTATCTGTGTGCATGTTTGCATGTGTTGCGTGCGTGTGTGTGTGTATGTGTATTATATTTTACAGGGCGTTGACGTCTACGTCCGAAATGCGCAAGACAGTGTGGGTCTGCTTATGCTCAATGGTGCGCTTGTAGTTCTTTCTTCTCTTCTTTTTGACGATCCGGATCAGTTTGCTCTTGGGTTGCTCAATCACCGTAGCTGTAATGTTGTAGTACTGCTCGCTGACGTACGGACTGCCCTTGATTGTGTAGTCTTTGCTGCCCAATTCGCGCACCCGGTTCAGCTTGAGTACGTCGCCCACCTTGACATCGTTTAACCGGTTGACAATCACCTTGTCATTTTTGGTGACCAGGAAGGGTCGACCGGCAATGTCTGCCACGGCATAGTACCGAATCTGTTCTCGCAGTTTCTGTAACAGTGACGCATCAGTGTGTACACCTCGGCTGAGATCTAGTTTGATACCATGAGCAATAATGAGTATACAATTCTCAACATTCATATGCAATAATATAGTAATGAGAATTACTTTTAGGAATGGACGTAGCAGCTTAATGAAAAAAGGAAAACGAGAATCAGCATGAAGCACAAAGAACAGGGTATGAGCAATATATAGTCATATAAAAGTAATGTACCTCGTGCTGCCGTGGAGGACAAGGCACCGAGACCCTTGAGTGCAGTCAAGAACATGAGCAGAGACAAAGCAAAGGTGTCAATTTCCGAGGCGGAAGTGGCTTTGAGTTTGATCAACCCCTGGGGGTGGTCCCTCCCATTTCAATCATAAAGAAATCACCGCAACTCATACAGTATATGTGCCCAATATAATCCAATCCCATCCCACCCCATCCCACTATACATAACATTATCCGTTACATGTGTATTATATTTGTACATGCTTCACAATGAAATATAACATATGAATTAAAAAATGCTCATGCTGATAATCATAACAATGTTTCTATCTATGCGATGCATCCATTGATAATACATCTCCTTTTCTTTTTTTTTTCGTTTTTCGTTATCTCTGGTTCTGCATATGCAACCCGGCTGAAGCAAAACAGCCACTTGTGCCTCCCTGTCCTTCTTCTTTTGGATACTGAGGCCGCAAATCAAGATAATAGACGAGGTACGAAAAAGGGGGGTGGGAAATGTAATGCATCGAGAGAATGGCCAAAATGGATGCGAGCCAGGAGGTCCGACCGCTAAAAAAAAAAAGAAAGACCAAGGAGTGCATGCTGAATCATGTTGTGCCGTATCGTTCCGGTCCCACTGTCTAAGTGATCTGTAGTTGGTTATCGTCGCTGGGAGTACACAAGCGCAGGTACTACGGCGTTGGTAGGTGGGGCAAGCGAAAGTGAAAACGACGTATTATGGTTCAGCCGTCGCAGTCGTTCTAAGGGGCTCGATGAAGAGGAGGCTGCAAGCAGCTGGTTTGCGTTCTTGTTGTTTGCAGTATAACGGCGTCCTTTTGATTGTATATGACATTTAAGTACAAACAAAATCATTTTTGTCCTATGGCTGCTTTATTACCCATCCATGAGACCAGTGTGGATGCGGACGACTCGACGTAGCGGGACAATGTCTTGGAAGCATCCATGCTAGACCCAAAAGTTATGAGTTGAGTTGCTCGCTTGTGTCCTGTTTGCTTTCTTTGACCTACCGGAGAAACCCGGCTGTTCCAAAAACGAGCCCGGCCGTTAAGCTGAGAGCACCACCGAGGATAGCCTTGTTGGACGGATCGTGTATCATCACTGTAAATGGAATCGTGCTAATCCTGGTGGCTATGGCACCGAATCACAATAAGAATATAAATTTGAAGATATACGTGAAAGAAAAGAAGGATAAAGCGTCTTAACGGGAGGAGACTTATTATTGTATGCATGATCATGCAGCCGCCAAGGAATATGAGCTAAATAGTCATAACAACAAACAACAGCAGCGAAAACAAAAAGAACAACTACTTGACAAATTCGGATGTTGCGGAAACTTAAAAAGGAGCCTACCCAAACATCACAAGAGCGTTTCGTATTGGACTTAAATATACGTATCCTACACAGAGGCATGAGAATATGCATGAGCGAGAAAGGAACTGGACTCGTCATACTCGGAGGAGGTCAGAACACACGCTGCTAACATAGGATATAATATGAATTTAAGCGAATCAACATTGTGGTATTGGCCCCTGAGCGTGTGTGCGCACTGATAATGTGGTTGGCCCAAGTTTGGCTGCAGGTACATCAAATTGCACGCGCTCGCCTTCTGTGACACAATCCATCAGACAAACAAATCAAGTCGTACGGTATTTGCGTAAAGAAAAACGAGAAAAACCTGCGAGGAGATGGGCTCTCTGGTTATAACGCGGGACGATCGATACCAATGATAGAATCGATAATAAGATGCGAGGCAGGGGCACCGGACAATATCACAGAGAAGGGCGTTAGTCAGCAGCGAACTGCGAGCATGTCACCCGAGGTTCATCCCGACCGTACATACAGGATGAATAAAGAAAGTCACACACGATGGTGTATCTAAGGATCGTCGGCGAGATGTGCCAGACGCGCTCAATGGCGTCCTCTATGTCCACTTGCCCCAATTTTTTCAGCTACAATGACGGCCAATCTATTGTTGTGAAGCGACGCATTTTCTTGGATCGAGGTAGGACACATGAAACGGTCTGCGTTTGTTAGACTGAAGCTAAAGCTCTGATGATGCCCTCCATAGTCTCGGTGAGCGCCGAAGCCTCGCCTCCACGGCCTGATGAACGTTAATAATAAGAGCAAATGATGTACAGCGCCCTTGTTTTGGTCAAGTATCTTATTCACATGTAACCCCGCCGTTGTTCAATGGTTGCACATTTCCGAACCGTGAAAAGCACCATTTTCCCCGCGCGGCCGCGCGCGTCATATTCTTCATACTTTCTACGATTCACAGCTTCCCCACACCCCGCACCACTTTTTGCATGTTACAACTTTCCGGGGAAATATCTGAAAGAAAGAATACTCCTTTAGTTCAATCCCCCGATTTCATGCTACCGTTTTACTTTTTTTTCTGTCCATATTACCCACGCCTAGGCAAATCGCACGTCCAACTTCGTGTTCTACCTATACCTATCATTTTAACCTTGTTCTTGTGTGCCTTACCGCCGGGAAAATTTGACGATGGATATTGATCGATGTGAGTGTGACATTTTACTTCTACAATATATATAAAGAGGCATGTCAGACTTCGTTTTCTTGCTTCACAGTTACTCCTCCACACCAATCTCTCGATGAAGGTACGTTCACACATGAGATACCATTACGAGAGTAGATCCCTGTGTCACTTACATAATTCAATTTCTGCCTACATCTAGTTCATTCCCGGTATCTCCATGGCCGCTGCCCTTTTGATGGTGGGCAGCAGCTTTGTCCAGGCTGCGGCCAGTGCCACCGGCCAGACCTTGACAATCCGCAACGACGTGGCCGGCAATTCGAGTTCCCCCATTCTGTACGGTCTCATGTACGAGGATATCAACCGATGTGGTGATAGTGGTATGTTTTTGAGGAGAATGCCCTCTCTTGGGTGCCCAGGTTGATTTAACTCTGCCTTTCTGTAGGTATCTATGCTCAGATGCTGCGCAACTGGAACTTCCAGGCCAACGATACCGGTGGAGATCCCAGCACCGAGTTCTGGAGCGTTGTCAAGGACAACGGCAGCTCGGGCTCGATCGCGATTGACACTTCGGTGGGCCTGAACGATGCCAACAAGAACTCGCTCCGTCTGGACGTGAAGTCCGGCTCGGGCCGCGTCGGTATCGCCAACGAGGGCTGGTGGGGTCTGCGCGTTCAGCCTGACGAGGCCTACACCGCGACGTTCTTTGCCAAGTCGGACGATTACCACGGCAGCCTCAATGTCACGCTCGAGTCATCCAAGGGTGAGGTTCTGGCCTCGTCGGTCGTGCATGGCATCAACAAGAATTTCAAGAAATACACTGTGACGCTGAAGCCGGACGTCGATGCGGTCTCGACCGACAACCGCTTCGTTGTGTCCGTGGACGCGGCCAAGGCGGCCGATGCCTCGATCTATTTCCAGGTGTTTTCGCTGTTCGGTGAGACCTACAAGGGCCGCGAGAATGGTCTGCGTGTTGACTTGGCTGAGAAGCTTGAGGGTCTCAAGCCCGACTTTTTCCGTTTCCCGGGCGGCAACAACCTGGAGGGCCAGTCCATTCCCCAGCGCTGGAAGTGGAACGAGACCATCGGTAAGTGGATGCATGTTGGGGGGTTGTCCTTCGTATATTTACTCCCTGCTTGACAACAGGTCCTCTTGAGGACCGTATTGGTCGCTTTGGCGATTGGACCTACTGGAACACGAACGGCCAAGGTCTGCTCGACTACATGTACATGGTATGTAGGACAAACAAGGAAGAAAGTTTAGATGGATCTTACATCATCTCCATCTTTTTTATCTATTTACTAGTGCGAGGACATGAACATGATTCCCATCCTGGACGTCTATGCCGGCTACAGTCTTGACAAATCGAGCGTGGCTGAGGATGACCTGGAACCCTATGTGCAGGATGTCCTGAACCAGCTCGAGTACCTCATGGGCGACGCATCGACGACCTACGGCAAGCTCCGTGCCCAGCACGGACGCAAGGAGCCCTTCAAGATCCCCATGGTCGAAATCGGCAACGAGGACTTCTTCAGCACGACCTACGACTACCGCTATGCCAAGTTCTATGATGCTATCACCGAGAAATACCCCGATCTTATCATCATCGAAACTGCCAAGCAGACCAGCCGGTAAGTTACGATCTAAAAACGAACACAAGCAACTCACAGAGATATTTCTAGACCCTACGACTACATTGATGATCACTTCTACGTGACCACGGAGGAGATGGTCAACAACTTCAACTACTATGACAACTACGCCCGCCATGGCAATGGCTCGGGCATTTTCGTTGGCGAGTTTGCCACCAACACCGCTGGTTGCTGCGGTACCTCGCCTGCTAACCTTGAGGCTGCTCTCGCTGACGGTGTGTTCATCACCGGTCTGGAACGCAACTCGGACTTTGTCAAGATGATTGCCTATGCCCCTACCATGAAGCGCTTGGATCAGGAGCAGTGGGATCCTGGTAAGTACACTATATGCTGTCATACAACGATGCACACATGCTGATATTACTTCTTTGTAGACATGATCCACTTCAACACCGAGACCGTCTATGGCGCACCCTTCTACTATGTCTTCCAGATGTACAGCGAGTACCGTGCCGACACCATCCTCCAGGTGGATGCGGACAACATCGACTACGAGCCCTTGTACTGGGTCGCCGGTTCGAACAAGGAGAAGAACCAGATCTACGTCAAGGTGATCAACCGCGAAAAGGATGAGCAGCCGGTCACGATCAACTTGAAGGGCGTCAGCGTCAAGCAAGGCACGGCTGTTGTTGTGGCGGGTGACAGTCTCGATGATGAAAACACGCTGGACGCACCCAACAAGATCATCTCCAAGAAGAGCACATTCGACATTGCTAACCCCAACTCGCTGCAGTACACCTTCAAGCCCTATTCGGCTACTGTCTTGGTGCTGGACCTCAAGAACTAGAAAAGCTGTATCTGTAGCCATTTCTGTAATTTATGCTTACTTTCTACAAGTACATTCTCTATCGTCATAACACAATAAAAAGAGACATACATATACATACACCCATAACATGACAAAGTGCAGTTGAAATGGATATATAGTATTGGCGTAAGTTATGAGAAGTATAAAGAAGAGGGTGGATGGTCGACTGCTACAAGGATGTGTTTCTCTTTTCGTTTGTCTTCTCGCTCGTCTGTCTTCTCGTTTCCTAGCTAGACCTTGTAGAAGAGAAAGCAGAGGGAATAGATATAATGTAAAAGTTTTGCGTAGATTGCTTCTCCTTGATTCTAATCACACATCTGGTTGAGCTTAACAACAGCCGCCGCTACCAGAGGAGGAGTTGGCCGAGGGGAGTGATGATCCGCCCTGGGGTGGTGCCAGTTTGATGCCGTTCGACTAACCGAGAAATGAGTTCCCTTGCAGCCCATGCCTTTCTAGCTTACCTCGCTCGATAGGTCGATCGCACCGCTTTGGATCTTCTTGTAGATGGTCTCGGCTGTCTTATTAAAAGCTTCTTCGACGTTTTCGGCTGATTTGGCCGAGGCCTCCATGAAGAAGAGGTTGTTCTCTTCTGCGAAGCGTTCACCCTCCTCGCGTGAGACCTGTCGCTTGCTCTCGAGATCGCTCTTGTTGCCAATGACCATAATGACCGTGTTTGGATTCGCGTGCTGGCGGACATCTGCAAATAGGTTGCACAAGGTAACATTAACAAATGCAAAATGAAAACAAAAAAAGTTTCTGACAGAAAAAATCCCCCAGGGCCCGTTCCAAACAAAAAAGAGCGACCCTTCTGTTCATTTTACATACCTTCTAGCCATGTAGAGAGGTTTTGGAAAGTGTCGCGTCTAGGAATCCTGTCAGCCGCAAGTCCTGATTTCATCTCTTGTGCGTGAGCTTACCGAGTGATATCATAGACTATGAGAATAATAACATGCAAGATGAGAATCGAACTGTGTGGCTCGTGCTTGAGTAACAAAACCCTGACTTACCCAGCAAGGCACCAGCCGCGCCTCGGTAGTAACTTCGTGTGATGGTTCTAAAGGATTCTTGACCGGCCTATTTGAATCCGTCATGTAAGCCATTCTGCCGCATCTCGTCCCCAATTTTTTTCACGTGGCGCATAAAGCAAGGTATCACTGACCGTATCCCAGATTTGCAATTTGACTCGTTGATCGTTTACGTCGACGAAGCGAGTACCAAAACCGACACTGCACAATAAAATACGTCATAAGTGTCATCTCCTTGGAATGATGGGCAAAAAGCCGCCCTTTTTTCCCTCCTTCTTGTTTCTTTACCCGATCGTCAGGTCGTGGGCAGGCATGAAGCGCTTGTCGGTAAACTGCAACAAGAGGCACGACTAAAGCAAAACGAAAAAAAGAAAGATAGGAGTTGGTTCAATTGAGTTTTCTTTATCCCTTCGTCAAAGCGCAAACGCCTTCCAAATGCAAACGCGGGCAAAACCTTTCTTCAAAAGGACAAGGCACCGGTGCCCAAGTACACTGGAATATGCACCATATCTCCCCTGTCCCGCTGTAATGCGCTTACCTTGCCAACACCTAAAGTATGGAGGGAGAACGGGTGGTACACGTGAGTCATGTTGTCAGCATGAGACAAAGTGTGCACGGATGTCTGAGACACTGCAGGATTAAGTCCTTACCGGTATCGCCAATGATAATATACTAGAGCAATATTTCCCGGTCTGTGAGCGCTTCATTTGAATAAAGGATGAGCGTTTACCTTGATGATGTAGCTATAGTTGTAGTTGGACATGGAAGCAAAAAAAAAAAAAAAAAAGAGTGCAAAGGGAAAAAAGCGACCAGTGGCACAAAAAGCAGCACCTTTGCAACTCTCTCGTTCTTTCCCTGCAAATTGAATTCCAGCAGTGCAGCACGGTCCCCAAATTTGGACAACATCCTAGACTTGCTATCCCTCCTGTCCATCCGGATGCATAAACCTACTATAGAGAAACAGGAACTATCTTCAATGACTATTGGCGCCTTGGATGCTACAAAATGATGCCACTTTTCTTACTCAGAAGAGGACTTCTCATTGAACAAACGCACTTTTGATCAGAATTCGCATACCCCCTTGATGAAATTTGGAAACACATGGAAGATTACATATACGTATCACTAGCGAGTATAAACACCTGCTACAAGTAGTAAGAATAATGGCCTACCTTCTTTGTAGTTGGCGACCCCACCCCCACTTTCAAATCCAACTCGAGGAAATAATGCAGCAGCATCTGTTAGCATTGCTGCTGTTTAGCAGTAATTAAGTAGACTGTTTCAGCAAATTTCATCATAATCTTAAGTATAATATCTCAGACTTGTATTCTGCTATATTTGATCTTTATATATGCTGTACATAGTGGAAGTCGTCCTTTTCGGTAAAGAGTCAGAAGAGGGATATCTCTATTGTCCGTGCAACCATGGGTCGTCTTCTATATACCAGACATGGGATATCTATGTCCTTTCCAGCGCGAGATAGAATACTACAGAAGGGAATTGGTTATCTAATGGGCTTTTCGAGTGCTATTTCCACCGTATATACTTCAGCATCGTTGCCCTGAACAGCAGCTGGAAATACGACGAAGTGGTGAGAAAGTCCGACCCAAATGTGATGTCACGGATTATAGGAAAGTGAGAGCGGAATTAGGAAAGTTGAGCGCGGCCGAGCTGAACTGAGGACGAGTTATCAAGTACTTACGCGTACCTCGCCTTTTTCCTTACTTACGATGCCGACTACATCCGCTGTTTCACAACTGACGACCGTGCAGGTTCACCCACTAGTCCTTCTTTCCGCGACAGATCACTACAACCGTGTCGCAAAAGATACAAAGAAGCGTGTTGTGGGTGTCCTCTTGGGCCAGAACAAGGGCAAGTACGTGAACGTCTCAAACAGCTTTGCAGGTGAGAGGATTCTACGTCATTAAGTAACGGACACGCCATCTCATTCCTTTGCTACCAGTGCCATTCGAAGAAGATGAAAAAGATCCATCCGTGTGGTTCTTGGATCACAATTATATTGAAGCCATGAACGACATGTTCAAAAAAGTGAACGGTAAAGTTATACACCCGATATACAAGTATAGTGGAATGTCAATCAACTCATCGCGATAATCATTAGCCAAGGAGAAGTTGATTGGCTGGTACCACAGCGGTCCAAAACTGCGGTCATCCGACTTGGAGATTAACGAGCTTTTTAAACGATACACACCCAACCCGGTATTGGTCATTGTGGACGTCAAACCCAAAGAAGTCGAAATACCCACCGATGCCTACCTTGCCATTGAAGAGATCAAAGATGTAATGTTTGTATGGATTGAAAAAGGATGCATGAAACTGATTTTACTACAGGACGGTACGGCTACGACGAAAACCTTCATGCACGTCCCATCAGAAATCGTGGCGGAGGAAGCAGAAGAGATCGGTGTGGAGCATTTGCTGCGAGACATCAAGGATAATGCAGTTGGCACCCTTTCAACTCGGATTAGCAATCAGCTTGGCTCGTTGACAGGTCTGCAAGGCCGTTTGGAAGAGATTCGCGACTACCTTCAAAAGGTGGTGGCCAACAAGCTCCCGATCAACCATCAAATCATTTACAACCTCCAAGATATCTTTAACCTGCTGCCCAACCTTGAGGCACAAGACATGGTGTCTGCCTTTAGCACAAAGACGAACGACCAGCTGCTGATGATCTACCTGTCCAGCTTAATCCGAGCGGTGATTGCCCTACACAACCTGATCAACAACAAGATTGATAATCTGAAGGGAGAGGAAGGCGTATTGGCACCCTCAAGCACACCTGCTGAGGATAAAGACAAGGACAAGGACCAGACTGAAAAGGAGGAAAGCGGGCCTTCCAAGGAGAGCAAGGACACGAAGCAATAGTTGCAGCAGCGGTGTCAACATCAGCAACAGCAACAACAACAACAGCAGCAAGAGTAGTAGTAGTTGAGATGAACATACGAATAAACTTCATACACCTACAAAAGAAACATTACATTGCCTTGAATACATTGACGGATAGTGTGATGTGATAATTTATGGCAGTAATGTAGTGATAATTTGGGCGAAAAGTGCGGCGTTTTGATTTGGTTGGGCGCGCTCTGAGCGGTACTTTTGCAGGTGCGGTGTGAAGACCAGTTCTCCCTCTTTTCCACCGGCTCATCATGAAGGTATGGCCCCAACCACACGAGATACAACCCCTCCCTCCTTTGATACACCACTCGAGACTATACGAGCACAATGGATGAACGACATTATGGATGGATGGATGCATCCACACATGATCGAGATGCAAAGGAAGGGGGGAAGGATACAAAAATTTTGTATACATATTTGACATGCATCCGTACTCATCATTGTCATTCCCCTTATAGCTTAACATTGCGAACCCAGCCACTGGCTGCCAGAAGCTGATTGAAATCGAGGACGAGCGCCGCCTGTGAGTGTCATGAAAAACGATAAAGAGAAAAAGAGAGAGATATATATAGATAGAGAGGAACGAACGAAACACCACGAACATGCCCATATTGACTCTCCATTCTCTTCAATTAGCCGCGCTTTCATGGACAAGCGCATGTCCCAGCAGGTTGCTGGCGATTCGCTTGGCGACGAGTTCAAGGGCTACGTTTTCCGCATTTCGGGCGGTAACGACAAGCAGGGTTTCCCGATGAAGCAGGGTGTCCTTGTGCCCCACCGTGTCCGTCTGTTGATGGGCAAGGGCCACTCGTGCTACCGCCCCCGCCGCACTGGTGAGCGCAAGAGAAAGTCGGTCCGCGGCTGCATCGTCTCTTCCGATCTCGCTGTCATGTCCCTTGTTGTTGTCAAGAAGGGTGAGCAGGACATTCCCGGCTTGACCGACAAGACCGTCCCCAAGCGTCTTGGTCCCAAGCGTGCCTCCAAGATCCGCCGCTTCTTCAACCTCTCCAAGGAGGACGATGTCCGCAAGTACGTCATCCGCCGTGAGGTCCAGCCCAAGAAGGAGGGCGCCAAGCCCTACACCAAGGCCCCCAAGATCCAGCGTCTTGTCACTCCCCGCACCCTCCAGCACAGACGCCAGCGCGTTGCCATCAAGCGCAGACGCGCCGAGGCTTCCCGCGAGGCCGAGGCCGAGTACAAGCAGATCCTTGCCAAGCGCGCCAAGGAGGCCAAGCAGGCCCAGGCTCAGCGCAAGGCCGACCGTCGCCGCACCTCTTCCGTCAAGGAGGCCAAGGAGGCCAAGGCCAAGGCTGCCCAGTAAAAAAGATGATGCCGACCCGTTTATTTTTTCTTCTCTTCTCTTGCTCGAAAATAAATTGGAGCCTGGTTTCGCTTTAAAAAGGTGGTTTTATCCTTTGTACCTGTTTTCTTTGGATTTGGATTGTGTTTATAATGTGTCGTGTCACCCAGTAACCGCTCGTTTCCAGGTATTTCGGTGTGGGAATGCAGCAAGTACGGAAAATGGTCAATGCAATACATAGATACCAATAGGATCATGCGCTAAATGGGGCGATATTACCCATTGAGCAGAACAAGCTCAGTACATTGTACTAACTGTTCGATGTTGGTTCGCTCGATCTTTTGATGGAAGCCAGAGATAGGTCATCCATCCATGGATATCAAATAAAATGTGACATTTAAGCGTTACACGAATTTATCACGCCTAGTTTCTTTACCAGTTTTCTTTTAACTACATTACGAATGCATATTTCACAAAGCCAGGATACCAAGCGCGGGGGCCAGTATAGCGTGGCATCTACCCCTTGTGCTGTATTGTCATATGTCAACCTGTCATTCTAAATTCCGGAACAGAGAATATGGTGGCAACTACGGGAAAATCTCGGGTACGCCGGCGATATTCCTCGGTTGGATCGCTCTCCTTCAGCTCACAGTGTCATGCTGACGAATTCATCAGCCTCCATTGTAATTTTCAAGGATGGTCGTGCTGGAACAGACTCCATTCTGTCACCTTAATTTAAGGATACACACTTGCCATAGTGGCCGATTTGCTGGCCTAGAAATTGCTTTTGTGTGGCTGCCCTTCCAGGTTCCCTTGAGACAAACTCCTGCCGCGAAGCTTTATGATGCCTGCTCATCGTACATCTGTGGCGCATGATATAGGATAGAAACTATAGGGCGGACTGCCTTCCCTGGCTATCTGGATAATAATTGGCGAGCCAACGTTTATAAACACATTTGGAGGTTTTTCGGTCGACTTGAGATCTTTCTCCCGACGTGCGGGCCACAACGGATAGAGAAGACAGAACCAAGCATCTACGAGTCTGATGAGGTTATTGAATTAGGTAAATAAACCCACAGTTTGTTAGACACGGGTAATTAAAGTACCCTGATTGAGTATCAATACTGTAAGTTGAAAAGTGATCTACATGAACATAAACTGCCGCATAGACGATATTATTCACGGCATGCCTGTGCATGACCTGAACTAGATAATAGCACATAAGCTTTGAAACCATACCTGGCCGTTGTACTTACTGCAGATATCAAGTCCCTTCCACACAATAGATAATTCACAATTGCTGATATCAACAGCAAGTAGAATGGGATATCTTTTTATCGGTTACCAGTCATACAGGTACCTACTCTATGTGGGTATTCATTTTATTTCGGATGGTCCATCGGACAGGTACCTGAGATATAAACTTGCGTTAACGAGAGATATTTCAATTGCACTAAAAGAATATAGTTTAGCAGTGGACAAAGGAAACCAAGCCTTTCGATATGGAAGATCCACATAGTATTACTGCAGGTCACGAGACCATTAACGACGGACAAATTATCGGTTTATTTGTTTGGCGTCGGTCCGTGTGTCCGGCAGACGTGTAACATGTGTTATCACCGACCCATGCAAAAGAGAGTCT
This sequence comes from Syncephalastrum racemosum, assembly GCA_002105135.1. Taxonomy (NCBI): domain Eukaryota; kingdom Fungi; phylum Mucoromycota; class Mucoromycetes; order Mucorales; family Syncephalastraceae; genus Syncephalastrum; species Syncephalastrum racemosum. Next base: position 1,284,871 of record MCGN01000009.1, on the reverse strand, counting down.
GGCCTTCTGTGCTTGTCCACGTATATATTTTATTTCTTATCATTTTATGTCTGACAGCATAAGATATCCCATAATACGATAAGCATGAGTTCCGATAATTGTATGTGTGAATCATCATGCAAGCAGTAGAGTAGAGCGACGGCGAAAAGTTAATTTTGGGCGAGAGTGAGACCATCATGAATGGATAACATACACTTTTTTTTTAGAGCAGCGCCGAATGAGGTGATAATAATAATCTGCCTTGGCTTTTGGCATTCTTCTTTTTTTTTTTTTTTTTTTCCCTTGCCTTGTCTTTTTCCTTGTCTGTTTTGGCCATGAATTCTCCACTCGTGGATGACCATGCGGTCTTCATCAATTCTACGGTGAATTCCGTCTATGAGCTCATCGTGGCTATTCCTGGCTCCCATCTCGTCCTTTCTTACATCAAAAATGCTTACCAAGACGACCCATTCCGCATCATCCTCGAACTCTTCCTTGTCTTCTTTGCCCTCAAATACATGCTCTCTAAAAAGTACAAACCACAGGACAATGCCGTCAAGCTGACAGAGAAGGTAAAGAGCATTGTTGAGTTTCCGTGAATGCAGAAGATTAACCCTTTTCTTGAAGGAAATTGATGATCTTGTTGAAGAATGGAAGCCTGAGCCACTTGTACCTTCGTTGAGTGCACTCGACAAACTTAACCTTGACAAGGCGCCTTTGATTATTGGTGCACAGTCAGTGAAGCCACGTGTGGCAGGCCATGCCAAGCCGCTTATGAACCTCGCCTCGACCAACTATTTGGATTTACAATCGTCTGAACGTATCCGCCAAAGGGCCATTGATACCCTCAAAAAGTATGGCGTTGGCTCCTGCGGTCCGCCCGGTTTCTATGGTACCATCGACGTCCACATGGATCTTGAACGTGATATTGCTCGTTTCCTCGGCACAGAGGAAGCCATTATTTATGCACAAGGTTTTTCCACCATCTCGTCTGTCATTCCTGCCTTTTCCAAGCGTGGTGACCTTCTCGTCGTGTAAGTTTCATGTCTTACACGACCAAAAAGAAAGAAAAAAAAATTCCCAAACTTACGCCGTATTTTGACAGTGACGAGGGTGTCAGCTTTGCTGTTCAAAAGGGTGTGCAGATCTCGCGCTCCAATATCCGCTGGTTCAAGCATAACGACATGAACGACCTCGAGCGTGTTTTGGATGAGATTCGTGTGGATGACATGGTGCATAAGCGCAAGTTGACCCGCCGATTCATTGTGACTGAAGGCCTTTTCGCTAACGAGGGTGATATTGCCCCACTGGCTAAGCTGGTAAGATCATTGCCCATTCGTTAGTATTCAACACTCACATTCATTTTTTTTATATAATAACTAGATTGAGCTGAAGCGCAAGTTCAAGTACAGACTGATTCTGGATGAATCTCACTCGATCGGTGTCTTGGGTTCGCGTGGTGCGGGTCTGACCGACATGTTCAACATTGATGTATGAAGCCCTCGTTTGTTTCTTGACTGCATGAGGCTCACTAGTTTATTCAATAGGCCAAGGAGGTAGACATGATCGTCGGTTCCATGGCGACCGCTCTCTGCTCGTCCGGCGGTTTCTGCGCTGGTAGTGTTGAGATTGTCGACCATCAGCGTCTGTCTGGTAGCGCGTACTGCTTCTCGGCTTCGATTCCGGCCATGTTGGCTGTGTCGACCTCCGAAGCGCTCAAGTATATCCAGGATGAACCGCAACTTCTCAAGGTCCTCGGCGAACGAGCCCGCACTTTCCGCCAGGCACTGTCACACAAATCACTCGAGACTTTTATTGAGCTGCATGACAGTGACATCAACTCGCCTGCACCCTTCTTCCATATTCGTATCAACCCTGTCTTCCTCAAGAGCCGCCGCGAGGAACTCAAACGTGAGGACGAAGAACGTCTGCTGCAGGACGTCGTGGATGAATGCGCTAGTCAAGGTGTTTTGATCACGCGGGCCAAGTATGTGTATGATCAGGAGCGCGCATGCCCACGACCCAGCATCAAGGTGTATGTGACCGTTGGTCTTTCTCGCAAGGAGAACGACAAGGCTGCAAGTATCCTAAAATCCGCTATTGTCAAGATCTTTGGCAAATGGAAAAAGTAATACTCTTCTATACTACTATAAATAAATAAAGAATGTTATTGTATTTGTCTCTCTCGAATGAATAGAAAAAAGGCAAGACATGTGTTGAAAGAGACGGATGCGATATGAAAAATTGGGTGCTCCAGGAAGATACGTTATGTACACACACATACAGGGAAATAAAAACTTTTTGATGGAAGGGTATAATGTAAACATGGCAACTGCTCTTCTCGTCAAGCAGTTGCCATGGCATCAGGATCAAACCAAGGTCTGTCAGGCTCGTCAGGAGCCGTGAGGTTCTGCAGTTGCCAAAGAAGCAACATAACAGCCGACGAGATTGTCGCCGCAACAAAAATAGCCGCTGCCAAGCGGTGGAAAAAAGGTGAGCGGTTTGTTTCCGGGAAGCATACACGGGAGGGACCAATCGAGTACGATGACGATGCCGTGGCGCCGTAGCCGAGTCGGGTGGCGCGCAAGGCTTGTTGGGGTGGAATAGTCAGGTACAGCGAGTCATACGACGGGGGATCTTTGCTCCCCGGTTGAAGTAACGGTGATTGTGGCTCCTGATGGTATGCTGTCATAGGCATGGTATAAGGAATGGCGAAAAGAGAGAAAGAAAAAAAGAAAAAAAAAAGTTGGACGACCACATCTGTTTTTGGTAAAGAGCTCTGGAACCGCATACTCGCACACACTCTTTTGTGTATGTAAACAATCGACTTTAGCTCGTTCTTTCGGGGCCTTTTCCCGTATTCTCTTTTTTTTTTTTTTTTTCCTAATCAAACTTACAGGCTTTTCGGCTGGAAGGCAATGTAAACAATACTTGCTTGCTATTTCTTTTCTTTAGCATTCGCATAGCCGCACATAAAAGCAGTTTGGGGTTGGCAGCGGGTGTCACCTGCCATTGGCAGATCCGCTTTTCTTTTTCCGGCTGCAGACAACGGCGGGTTTCTTGTGCGACTTTGCGATACTACCGCTACTTCTCTCTCCTTTCCTCATCTTTATTTATAATTCTTATACGGCAAGGAAACTTTATCACCTGTTGGTGTATTATTTACATCTAGTCAGCCAACTGTTCGAAGGGCTTTGCAGTTAAGCTGTTGCGGCGGACATTAGACGAAATGTCTGCCAAAGTTTCAACCGCTGTGCGCGGTATCAAATCATGCACTCTCATGCATGAATATATAAGTGTTCGGGCGACATTGTAGCAAGCGGGAAAATAAGGTCCAAAGTATTCACTGGACCAGTGCGCTGTACCGGTCAGCACCCATATACAGTAAATGTATGATTGATTCATATACTCAATTAGACGGAGACGCCTGAGGGAGAACTAGCCGGCCGTACGTATGCTTCACAACTGTTCAGTACTAACGACTACTGTATCGTATATTCATAAAATCAAAGGTAACAAGAGAGCAAACGTATTGGTAAAGACAGTAAGGCATGGTGAAAAGCGAATAAATGGCATATCAATACAAGACGTACTAAAAGACATAAGAGTTTGGCAACTATATTCCCGCACATTAGCATGTTGTCGTCTGATCCATAGCCTTGCCGGAGTATAAAAGGAACCGCCATAGGATTACCTGCTGTGCCTTTTCCATAATAAAATACTTTTTTATGTATATTTTCCGTTGTGTCACTCGATCTCGCAGAGAGTTTCGAGGTCTTTGCTGATTTGTATAATAAAATTGGACCTTTTTCCCAAGCTGAACCGAGGAACGTTGGTATCACAGCAGTGCGATCAAGGTGGACCGCGTAGCACAGATATTTTCTTCGCTACGTACGTCTCATCGATATCGGCGAGCATGTACAAATAACCCAACGTCTTCCACCCGATCTACCGCCACAATATGCCCATCGAAGTGCTCGTGATCCAGCGTTTCCAAGCGAGCAAGAATGGCGCCATTGTTACGTGGATTCTTTCATTGCTGGGTGGTGGCATATGTGGCGGAGACACCGCGTCGTTTGAACTCATTACTTGATAGTTCAATATCGTATCCACCGTCGTTTTTCCTTTTTTCCTTTTTCTTCTTTGGCTTTTACAGCATCACTTTGTTCAGTTCCCGTGTTTTTCTCATGAGGATCGCTTAATGTTTTGCTGTGCCGAGCTCGATATTCGTGCACCGAAGTATGTGGTCCATTATGTGTGCTACGAGCCGATACAATGCCAGAAATGAAATTTGGCCAACTTGCCGAATGTGGACCATGAGCTTAGGACAATGGGTCACTGAGATTGAAAATGGGGCACACCTGGACATTGGGCCTTCGAGGCTGGATATAAACCGGCTCATTGAACACAAGTTGTTCATTGTTTAGCTTGATTCGCCAGCTTCAGTTTTTCTTCGCAGTGGCAGCGATATAATCTATACGGTCGTTCTCCAAGTGCTCCTTCCACCGCTCGACAGCGTTCGGCTATGTTGGAGGGACGCTTCTCAACGGCTGACGATCGTTTCTGAGCAAGTCAAGCATGAGCGCTCCTATTCTTCGTTTGCGTCTTTTCTCATACTATAGTAGGACCGCACCAGACCATAACGCATCTGCAGCAAGATATAATAAAGCCTGATGGCCAGCTTGTGTGAAGGAAAGTTGAAGGGAAGGTATGAAAGAAAGCTAGTTGAGCTGCTTGGCCGCTGAATTTTATACCGCCAGTTCATGTTCAATTCATTGTCTCCAAATGTTGAATTGCAGCGTCTCGTTTTCAATCGCAGCCCCCTCTTAGAAAGCGGATCCTAAGTAAAAAGGACCTAATGCCGGTCATTCTTATTTAAGCGCAGGAAGAGTATGTATTACTTCCTATTCAACCCGCGTCTACGTATCACGCTTCCCTTGTTTTCTACATACTCGTCCCAATTATTCACTTTAGAAATTGCTCATAAGTTGTCATAGGGGACGAAGGTTCTCTATATGCATACGCACCCCGCTATCTACAAGTATTCTTTTCTCGCTACACTACTATTCCTCATTGATTCAAGCCTATCTTCATAGGCGCCCTTTTCCAATCTTTTTCAATACCTGGCCGATCATGGCATAGCCATTCTTCCTTCAATGTACACTAGCCTGGCTTAATAATTTCATCTCGCGTATCCTTCTTGCGAAATACTGTCTCCTCACTTTCAGCCAAGCGCTGTCAATATTATCTCTTCTCACTCGTTCTCGTGCCCCATACGCGGCTCTACTACCGTCTGTTCAATGCAACCTCTTCTGTAAAGGACATTTCAATGCAGAGAGCCGCATAATCCGCCACTGTCTACCAGTAGTCCAACGATCATATTATACAACATACCATATGCAATGCATTTGCACAGTTGCTCGTGCTATATGTTCAAAAAGCTCATCGGCGAGCCTGTGTGGAATATCAGATATTTCCAAGTTGGTGTAGAATGACAGTTATTGTTCGTTTCATGGGATCCCTTCCGAGCGGTTCCTATCACCCATAACAGACTCAGTACAAGCCGATTCTGCATTGTCTTCCTGTAGAGCACCTCTGCGCGAGTACTTTGTTCAGCTCCAGGATTAAATGACAGGATACTGAGACATCTAAATGAGTCTGACTCATCACGGAAATAATACTTGCATAATCGCTTCTGCCATGACGTATTCTTCGACGTGTAGGCATGCATGCAGGACACGTGCATACAACCTGCGGTTGCTACTAGATGATAATTCTTATCGCGCCGCGCGGACCATTTATCTTCACACTGTTGTCTTTTCTGTCATATTCTTCTCTCTCGAATGTGCCCAGCAGGTCTCCGGCTTGCATTTTTTCCCCTATCGTTCCTGATGGTTTACCCCAGCTCGTGCAGTATAATAATTATTATTAGTTCGAACATCAGATATCTTCTTTCCATTAGAGAACCTATTCTTTCTACTTCTTGAATATTTAACTTGTCTCTCATAACTTGTTTACTGTCGCACTCTCTCGTATATGCCCATTGTCACGGTATCTAGCTCCACGTGTACGTACAGTTTAGTCCGATCCGTCTTGTCCGATCCCTGTCTCTTCTTGGACGTGCACTGTACGTTAGCTAGCTGCGCCAGTTCTGTTATTCCAGTCCCGTCTGCTCTCCTTCAACCAGTCACTTGGGTGCTTGGAACCCCCCCCCCTTTCCTATCCATCTCGGCGGGTTAATACCATCTGCGCACAGGGTCCCTGTTTTAATTCTCTGTCATGACTTGTTTCACTGTCTGCCTCTGCCAGTCTGTCCTCTTGTTGCTGCCATCCCAATACTTGTCTATGCACATGTGCAAAATCGATACTCTCAGGCCCATAATTGATATGAACATGAGGCGGCATACAGAAGTGCATGCCCTGCCCAAAATTTTGAGATAAATTTGAGTGGATATATGTAGCTGTATCAGCATCCAGACCAGGAGACATTCACTGAGAAGCATTTTCGCTATTTTGCGAACTTTCTACCTAAGGTCATTTGACAAAAATAGCTGAAGAAAGGATCACAGAAGGTGACTGGGAAAGCTCATATCCTCTGAGTGCTAGCAGCATTTATGGATCACGTTAGAATATGAAGTGTTGTCTACCACATCATCCCTTAAAATACGCAACATCATTTGCTAAACAACTGCACCACGCTCAGACGCATGCCAGTGCGATGGAACCTGGCCGAGAATTTTCCATATAAGCATAAATATACCTTCTACCATTCTGTTTTTCCCTTTTGACTTACTTTATCTCATGAGATTCCTGTGGTGGCTCGCTGCAGCTGCAACAGCCGTAACGGCATCACCCGTGCTTACTGAAAAATGCCCTACGGATGGCATGGCTGCTTACGGGAAAGCAGCGGTTGACTACACTGCCACACTGCAAGACGCCATTGACGATGCAAGCACTAAAGGGTTCGTACAGTACACCAAAGTGTTCCACGTAAAATTGACACTTTGACAGAAAACCAGTTGTGAATGTTGTGCCTGGCACATACAAGATCTCCGCAGAGCGGCCGATTATCCTCCGACCAGGCGTCTCGCTCCACGGCAGTGATGGCCTCCCTGTCATTTTTACCTCGCCCGACACCAACAAGACGGCTGCCATCCAGGTGCCTGCCAGCAACGCAGGATGGTCTATCAAGAGTATCGTTTTTGATAACGTCAACATTGAAATTGAACCGCACACCAACGGCGACGAGTCCAGCGTCCTCGGCAACTTATTTCTGAACAATGGACGAGGTGGTGTTGTCGCCAACTACGGCGAAAATCTCTTCATTGGTAATAGTTGTATGTTAACCATGATAGTACATCATTATTAACGTCTTGTAGATGGCAATATTTTCTTGCGTGACTTTGCGCATGCTAGCCAAGAGCGATTCCCAAAGTATAATACCACTAGTAAGGAAGAAGAACGCGGAAGACGGCCAAATCATACTCATTTATTGCATAGACGCTGGTGTCGTGTTTCAGACCCAAAAGAGCAGTGTGGTCTCGAACAACATCTTTGGTATGGATCTGCGCAGAATTGCTGATCTGGCGCCCCATGTGCCGTCGCAGCTGGTGCCAGTCCTGAGACAGCTTGACTTTATTCATGGATGTCTTGAAATGCCTCTTGACGACCAGCAGGGCTTCCTCGCTTCAGGTGTCCAGCTGTACTCGACCAACGACATCACAATTAAAGAAAACATCATGAATGCGACTCTCAAGGACACCGTCCAATATTCGCAAGACCATGCCATCAGCATCGTGGGCAGCAACCAGACCTACATTTACCAAAACTTCGTCGCAGGCTGGGAACTGGCCGACTTTGGTGGTGCAGCTCGTTTCACTTCGGCGGTAGACGGCTTTGTGATCTCCAACTACCTTGCAAACGACGCCATCATGATGTATGCCGCCACGCACGCTGACTTTATGCAGGTCAGCAACATGGTTGTCTACAATAACTTCTTTTACCGCTTCCTGGACAAGAACGTCCAGCCCGTGGAGGAGGAACTCGATGGTTGGCTCTACGAAGGAGTCACATTTTTCGATTTCTACACCGCGCGCTTGAACTACACCATCATGCCACCGATCTGGAACTCCTCTGTGCCTGTCTCCCCGTGGGGCTGGCATATTGTAGTCAGCAGCAATAAGTTTGGCGCCAAGAAAGGTCTTGACCCGAATGTGATTAGTTTGGGCAACCTTGACCCGCGCGAAGCCATGATCGACCGTAGCAATTGCTACGTCAACGACCCGCTGATTCCTGACTCGGACGAGGCCCACGTTGTGCCTCTGCTCTGGCGTCAGAGCTTTGAGCCAGGTGTATACACTCGCTTCGGTAGCAAGATCCCTAAGGTAAGAATAAATAGAAGTGGGGGTACCATTTAGCTGATCGCCGTCATTGCCAGAAATTCGACTACTACACCCGGGAGGACCTCACCGGCAACATCCCGGCGCATCTGCGCAACCTGCCTATTCCCAACTTTTGGAAGGCATTCAAACTCGCAAATGAGACTGAGCCAATGCAGGACCCCAGCACCCCGTGCTATCCCTCCTATTCAGCTTGATAAAAAGTCGGATTATACTATTTATTAAAAACAATAGATACAAGTACACACACATATCTAGACAATATATTTTCCTGAGCGCGTGACCATCTGTACCTGCTTAAGTTCCAAGATGGAGCCATGAGCTGGGACGGCCTCGAAGCTGACGCCGCTGAGCAGCGTGTCTTTTGAGTAGAATTTGAGCGCCACCAAGCCGGGCTCGCCAATGCCTTCCACAATGAATTTGGCAAGCAATCGGCCCTGTTCCTCCTCGAGCGTGGACCAGGTCAACTGGCATTTGCTAGGATCCCAGCCGCCCTGGGGCGTGCTCTGCACGCCTGTGACAGTCGGCTCATCTTGTACCTTGACGCAAGTAGCTACCTGGCTCTTTTGTCTATCCAGGGTTTGTTTGTACTTGAGGATCAAAAAGGTAGTGCCCTCGATACACTTCCAGGCTGGCGTCATCTGGACCGGTCGGGGCACATTGTCGACTTGGTAGGTGAAACACAGGATGGGTGTGCGGCGAGGGAACGCAGCCGCCTTCAGGCTGTATAGCGCGTTCTCAGCGTCGCCCCATGGTTCAACATAGGTTAAATCAGGTACGAGGTCGACATTGCCGCTCAGCTTGAAGAGGAGCGGCCCCTGGGTGGTGGGCCCATTGTACACGAGCTTGACTTGGCCCTGCAACTTGCAGCCTTGCCCGTCGGTTTCCACGGTCTCGACGATGGAAGCGTAGAGTTGAGCGGCCTCGGAGCCCGGTGAGCCGGGTGTGGAACCTGAGGAGAAGAGAACAGCGGAGGAGAGGGAGGGGCTGCGCGAGACCGCATTGGATGAGACACTCGTAGGCGTGGAGGTCTGGAAGGGGTTCGCGGGTGAGGCCGAACCGGAGGAGACCGTAGGAGGGGCATCTTCGGTGGCGCCTGGTCTTGCCACATGGATAGGGCTTATTTGACTGGCTGGCTCCACTTGCATACTATTGCGCATCTCACGGCGGCCACGGGGTCGCCTAGAGACAGAGGGTGTTTTCTGACGCAGCATGAGCACACAGGGCATGTAATAGGAACCTTATGTAACTTACTGCACGAAGCAGGGTCGCCATACGGGTCATGGTGGCATCTGCCTCCTTGTCCTCGTCGGTCTTGACGGCTGAGTCGCGAATATCGAACTTGATGCGCTGCGCAGCTTGCAAGCTCTCGGTATCAAACTCATCGAGTGATTGGCTCCCGCCTGCTGCATCTGCCATGGGCATAAAGGACTGTCGATTGGCAGGCGGGATGGAGAAACCTTCCGAGTCAACCGCAGGGGCCTAAGGCAACACGTCAATTGAGTGCGCTTCCAACACAGTTTCCCAGTTTACCTGACTCGCTTGGAGGTTTGTCTGAAGGTTAGGCATGGAGTTGGCGGTCAAATCAGGCGAGCTCGTGGCGGCTGCAGCAGCCACCTGTGGCTGTGAAGGACCATTCGCGCTAGCGGGCAAATGCGTAGCCGATTGGCTATAGGAAGGCGAGTTGGGTGTTTCGACGCTTTCATCGATGGTGGCGATCGCGGTACTACACGACACTAAGTCCATGATATCTATGAAAAGAGAATATATGACTTACTCAGGCAACCGTGTCGCTGAACCATTGCGGGTCTTGCGTCTTAAAGAAAAGGATCTGAGTGGGCTCTTTGTTTTGGAGGATGGTTTCGGCGGTTCCTGGGAGGTGGAGTGGACAGATTGGGCATCACGTGCGTCAGAGGACAAGGTACTGGAGCTCTGCTGTTGCTGAGGGCGCATGGCGCTATCGGCGCTGGGGCGTCGTGGCTGATTATCGCTGAGCTTGCGGAGGCCCTTACCATGTGCTTCGCAAAAATCGAGCATCTCAGCTTGTGGTTCAAATTCGTTGGCCGACATCAGCGTCGCGTTGCATATCTATGCAGAAAAAAATACAAATACGAAGTCAATACAAAGAGGCTGGTTCCCCCAAATCCATACGACTTGCCTCCATGCGCTTGAGCATTTGATCAGTTTGGACCTGCTCAAACTTCTCGACGAGATCCTTGAGACGATGGAGACGAGCTTCCTCCAAGCGTTGATGGTGCTACATTAAAAAAAGAGGGTGAACATGTGCTCAATTTGGGAAGGCAAATGCAGGGCTGGAATTTTTCTTTTTTCGGATTTCTGCCTATCTCAACAGTACTATACCTCCAAATAGGTGGGTCCTTCTTGAACCCATCTGGCCAGAGCCGCATCCGAAGAACCTTTAGATTTGCCATCCTTGAGACGCTTGAGAAGGGTGCCTGCTTTGTCGCCGGATTTCTTGCCCTATAAAATAGGTTATTTTTAACAACAGTGAAGATAATATTTGTCTACGCTCGTCGGAAAGATCTGCGCTCCTTGGGCTTACCTTTTTAGCTGTGTCGTCGTAATCCTTGACAATTCTGTGCACGGCAGGATCCATCTGCAAAACATGTTACTTTATATTCAAAAATACAGCGAAAAACGACTTGCCTGTTTAATTCTGTCAAAATCGGACGAGGCAGGACTCCTGAGAGGTTTTTCGATTTCTTCGGTAATTTTCATGGCCAACACGGCATGGGCGGTGGATATTTCCGTCAATTCATTGTAAAGGAGCTCCCAAGTCGGAGCGAATTTGCTGCACAAGGAGTAGTAAGTTACACACTGTTATTCGCAGCGCTTATATATAAAACATTAATCCTTTACCCAAGCGACGTCTTGTCCATGACAAAGAACTTTTTGGAAGCCTTGACGAGACTCTGGGCATATTGATCCTCAATATGAGCTCTAATTGAACGCAAAAAAAAAAAGAACGAGAAAATCAATGGGGGGTGAATATCTCTACCCTCTTTCACTGTAAATTACAATAAATGCAGAATGCGAACCTTTCTTTAAAGTACTGAGAGAGTTCTTCGTCGAGGGTCCGCGTGGCCTTGAGGTGATCCTGCACAACGTCGTATCCGTCCTTGGGCCTTGCAGTCTATCAAGAAGTCTCAATATGGCATTCATATATGCATATATGAAAAAGAAGGTTAATACCAAGAAGGCGTCTGGGTAAGAGATTGCTTGTAAGTGGTCAGTCATGGCGGCATTCGTGGTGCAAGTGAGAAGGGAAGCAGGGGTGACGAGACGAATAAGATAAGACTATTATTCTTATAATGATATTATGGCGAATGAAAGAGAGAGAGAGAGAGAGAGAGAGAGAGAGAGAATGACCGTCTGTGAATGAATGAGAGCGAGTGAATTGTAATACTGTATTGTATGTGAAGTGGAATAGGAAGGACAGAGAAGGAAATGGGGGAATAAGTCACACATAGATTACAATTGCACGCACGGGCGTATTGAATTGAATCTGTAAGCGTGGAAAATCAGACAGCGGATGAAACCTCATCCTTTACCCTCACTCCTATGTAATCATATTCATTCATTCTTCTTACCTTTTTCCTTTTTTTTTATTTCCTCTTGGTTTCCGTCTTTTGTTGTCCGTACCCACCAAACAACCCCCCCACCCTCACATGCAATTTGAGCATCTACCTCCGGAAATACTCGGACTTGTCTTGTACTTTTTACCACAGACAGACCTCTACCAATGCACACTCGTTGATAAACGGTTTCGGTCACACGCCACGCCATCCCTCTGGCGAGCTCCTGATTTCAAAGAGAATGGACGGGTTAACCTCTTTCTGCAATGTCTGTCCTGCAACGGTAGCACAACCGCAAAGCATGGACACCATGTACGCCATCTTGTTATGGACAGTCTGTTGTCGGATGACGAATTGCTGGCCATGCTGCCGCATCTCCCCCAGTTGGAGGTGCTTGAACTGACGCACGCTCAACTGTTGTCAGATACCAGTGTGATTCAAGTGTCCAAATACTGTCCTGATCTGCAGCAACTGCTCCTACACGGGGCGGCCATCACCTATCGTTCTGCGCACTATCTCGGTCGATGTCAGCGGTTGAAGAGTTTGACGCTTCGGGACTGCGAGCATCTGTCGCCGCTCACATTACTGCCCTTTGCCGATTGCCCGCTCGAGTATCTCGACTTGACAGGCAACGCGTGGGTCAATGCGACCGATACTGCGCGTGACCTTCGCGCGTTTGAGCATTTGAAGCACCTGGACCTCATTTGCTGCAACAATGCCTTTATGCGCATGAATGACTTTTTGGAACGCCTGTTGTGGGACGCAGATGCAGGTCAAGCTGTGCTACCGCATTTGACCTGCTTTGCCATTGACGGTCGCAAGCAACAGCCGACGGATCCGGCCGTTTATCGTTTTATCGAGCTGCATCCGCGCCTTACTGAGCTGACCCTCATGGCATGTGAGATTACGGATATCAGTATTCATGCCATGGCGCATCATTTGCGCGACCTGGTCTTTCTCGACATTTCGTTCTGTGAAGAAGTCACAGCGCCTTGCATTCGTCACCTCATCTATCGCTGCCCGCATCTACAAATGATTGGCCTCAAGGGCTGCAACGTCTCGAAGCCTGACTTTCCCGAGCTTATCCACCCGATCGACCCGACCGAGCGTCTTGATCCAAATACAGTGATCCGCTTACCCTTGCAGGATCTCATGCTCGATCGTCTTGATCAGGTCGACATTGATACGGTGCGATCGCGACGTGGCGAGCAGCCCTGGGAGGACATGCCCCTAACGGCTGAGCTTGACATTGTCGAGGAGGCCGATGACCATAATGGTATGGCTATTGACGACCCGTTGCCGGATGGTTATGCGGCTATCCAGTATTCCATCCAGAACGACATTATTTGAAAGAGACGCCTGCTTCTCCTGTGCTTGTAAATAGTTCTCCACTTTATCTTCCTCGAAACCTTGTATTTTGAGAGGGTATATATACCGCGTCGGCTTTGGCCGCTTCTGTCTGTAGTTACATATAAACCTGACTTAAACCTTTTGTGCTGCCCTCTTCTGCATGTGTATCATCACATGACGCCTGTAGTGAGTTTTGCATAATAACTTTGCTATCCGGGTTGAGCACAGACCGAGTGTTTTGCTGCCAACCGTAGCATCTTGCTATGAGTAAAACTACTATACTATTTATGCTTACAAGTGATCTGTTTCCCTTCTCTTTACCCCAAGCCAGGTGGTGGCATGTTCCATAAATTGGGTAGCGGGCATGTTGGATCGGGCTGTGTTACATACGCGTCTTCTGCCATCCACTAAAGTCTCGCAGGAAAGATTTCTTCTTTTTTCTTCTTAATGCAGATATGATCTTTATGTACCTTCCACTCCCATCTCTAGTACGTAGACTGTTGTCAAATGTGCATAACAGATACTGCAGTATGTATGGCTGGTCCAAATGCAGACATCAGCATTTTTCCTTTTGTCGATAGGGGGGAGAGGGAGAGGGTGTGTGTGTGTGTGGGGTGAGGACAGTGTGAAGTGAGAATCGGAATGATTCTGGGCACGGGGACATTGGAAATTGATGGCGCTTGTAGTATCACGTGGTAATGACCAAACTCAGCAAGCGAGAGTACATGTCTCCCACTGGCGCCATTTCAACTGAACAGGTGACCTCCAGAGAATAACGCACTTGGACACCCTCAAGTACACACGCACTTAGTCACATATACACGCCCTTTCCGTTTCCCCTTCTTTTCCTACTTTTTCCTCTTTCTTCTTTACCTCTTTATTTTTTTCCTTCTTCTGTTCTTCCTGGGGAATCCTCTTTATTTTGATACTGACAGATAACGCCTGCCTGTTCCTCGATATACTCTCTCACGCACTATATAACGTAAGTTATAGTCGCTCTTTCGTCGTTGAATGCCAAAACTCACATTAGGTATGATGGTATTAGAGCCAGTCACTCGCCTCTTGCATAATTCCATACAATGATGAGCCAAGCCATTGCAACAAACCACGACGACTTGGACCCAATGAAGGGGGTAAGCAGGGCAATAACCCCCTCGCCAACGTGTTCTTGACGTCCCACTCACTCTCTTTTATTCTTTGTATTCTTCTTTTTTTTTTCTCTTTCGCCTCTTGCGTTTTTATTTATATGCAGTCCCTGTCGTCCTCGGGTAGCATTCCACAATCTACCAACAATGACCTACCATCCGTACAACTTTCACAACAACCGCCGCCTCAGCAACAACAGCAGCCAGCAATACAATCCGCAGGGAACACAGCACAGCCCGCATCAGCATCAGAAGCACCGGTAGCAGCTAATCAGGCACAGGCTGCCAAATGGTAAGTCACGGTAGATGGTTCCCATGGATGCTGGTTGTTGATCCGTTCTTCCTTCTTATCAGGGTCTCTATGAATACGCCACCACTGCCAACACCCGCCTCGACTTCCTCTTCTACTTCCACCGCTGCGATCGCACCACCTCCATTAAATACAAACACACAGGATCAGAAAGGGGACGAGCAACCGAACTCTGTATCTCCTGCCCAGCCCTCTGGTGAAAGCGGATGTGACGACGAAGACGCGCGATCTCCTAGTAAATCAGATAAGCCCATGGTCGGCACCGCCGAATGGCACCGCATCCGGCGCGAGAATCATAAGCAAGTCGAGCGTCGGCGACGCGAGACTATCAACGAGGGAATCAATGCGCTCGCAGCCATTGTGCCCAATTGCGAGAAGAATAAGGGCCAGATACTGCGCAGTGCGGCAGAATATATCCAGCAGCTTAAAGAGAATGAGGCCAAGGTGCTTGAAAAGTGGACGCTCGAGAAACTGTGCTGTGAGCAGGCAATCAACGAATTGACGGAACAGGTCGAGAAGCTCAAGGAGGAGAATGCCCGGTTGCGGAATCCTCCTCCGACCCTGTTAAAAGCAGAAGCAGAGCGAGACGATGTGAAGGTGGGCCGCAAACGACGACTCGAGGCCGATCATGATACTCAGCAATAAACGAGGCCAAGAAAAGGGATCGAGTATGCAACAATGGAATTGGAAAAAAGACAAGAAAGTTCATGGTACAATCTATGAAAAGAGACAATGGGAGAAAGAGCGAAATGTGATATGTACTATGGTTACTATGGTTATGTGATGGCAAAGAGTAGTAGTTTAAATGGAGGAGGGAATGCCACCGTCAGCCACGACGCTGCTCACGTCGTCGAGGGCTGAGCTCGGCACGAGGCCGCTAGGAATCAATGAGGTGAGGCCGCCCAGACTACCGAGGGATGACTATAAAAAACAAAAAGAAGAAAGTGGGATGATAAGTGCTTTGACCGGAGGATACACGGAAAGAGTTAAATGTCAACTTACATCGCTGGGACAAGGAAGGTTAGCGGAATTGGAGATGGTGGGAGAAATGGTGATGCCGATAATTTTAAGCTGCGGCTTGACTTTGTAATTGACGGTAATTTGGCCGGAACTGTCACTGCTGCCCGTGATACCACACTTGCTCAGGATGTCTAGCAGGATCTGCTGTGTCGTGCTATCAGTGGCATCCACGCTGATTGTGAAAGGGAAAATAATGGTCGTAACCGCGTTCGACGATATATGGACATTATCTTTCTTGCCACCGCCGATCGACTTGTTATCGAAGCCGGGGTAATATGCCTACCATAATTGCCATTTTGTCTGAATAAACGGACCTTTCTCTCCTTTTACCGCGTCCTTTTTCCTGTTTCCTTACCTCGGCAGTAATCTCGTTAAAGGTGATGCCTTCGACATTTTTGTTGTCGACAGTAATGTTGAGATTGAACATAAAGTTGGCGGAGGTACCAGTCAAATTGAACGAAGGCTCTCCAGACAGACCATTGAACTTGACGTCGGGCACCTTGAAGAGCGCGGCCAGCACGCCAATCACGATGGCCAGGGCAACAATGATCAGGAACAGAATGCAGCATATCCATCGCATCCATCGAGGGAAACAAGTACAGCAGCCGCAGCACAGTTTGTCGATACACGATCGCTTGCGTGGGCTATCTGTGTAGACCACTCCGCCTGTCGGTGCTGGATGCTCATCCCCAAGAGGATAATACTGATTACCACGACCTCCAACGTATCCTTGGTCCGTCGTAGCTCGCTTGTCCTCGTGCAGGTCGTTGTAGTCATGGTACTCGTTGTGCATGTCGTGCATCGGATAGTCTTGTGCGTGTGTCGGGTAAGGTTGGTGCATCGGTGGTGCAGGCGCTCCACCACCGTAGTAGGTATCATGGCTAGGCTCATGCGAATAATAAGCCATAATGGAGAATAAGAGAAAACGAAAAGGAAAAAGAAAAAGAATAAAGGCTAGGGAAAAGAAAAGCAAGAAAGAGACAAAAACCGAGCCGGGTGGCACAAAAAGAGAGGATATTAGCAAAAAGCGGGACCAGACGCGCCAAGCTTCATCCCCGCGGTCGCTTTCTCAGTCTTTATTTCTTGAAATTGTTTTTTTGTGTGCGAGTGTGGTTCCTGAGCAGCAGACCCGCCCAAGCGTGCAACCATCTGCTCCAGCCTTGTGTCACCTTGGCTTGCTAATTGCAGTAAAACCAAAGATCGACGTATGTTTAAAAAATACAGCACAGTAAAGATCCATTTTTAGATTCAGACTTCATCACGCGAGTCTTATTTTTTTTTTTGTTTTTCTTTTGCGCACATTTTATTTTTACTCCAGCTTCTCCGAGGCAAGGTCTTGCAGCAAGCTGCGGACAATCCGTCGTCCGGCATGAAGGTTGCGTAAACAGATGCGCTCGTTGTGCAAATGGGCTTGATCCGATGCCTTGGGTGGAGGGGGGGGGAAAGATATATGATTAGTATACATAAAAATCCAGGGGCGACCGCTCGATCGATCGCTGCTTGGTAGAATTATCATTTTACCTGGCCCATGGGTAAATGCACGGCGGGTGCGTCGCAAAACTTCTCAAGGAAACGGACAGCAGGGATGGAACCACCTTCGCGAATGTATAAAGGCTTCATGTTCCATTCTTTTTCGATTGCTTTTTCGACCGTCTTGAAATATTGGCTCCGGGGGTTGCCCAGCCAATATTCGGCTGAGCTCTGAATATGGATCTGTAGGAATAAGAGTAGAGTCAATTTTAGTACGGGAGAACCCCTGTCGTCCTCTTCGACCCGCTCGTCGACTTACGGAGATGTCATTATCGGAACCGATACGATCAAACACGTTGCGCACATAGGTTTTAAATCGATGACTGATATCCTCAATGCACTGGTCGGGCACGACGCGCATGCTGACCACGGCCGAGGCCGCACGAGGTATGATGGTTGGGTTGTTGATCGACACGTCAATCTTGTGCACGGACAGGGTCGGATACCGCCAGCGGGCCATCAGCTGTTGCTTGAGCTCCTCAGCGACTGCAATTTCGCGGCCGTCCCGTTCATGTTCGCTGCTCTGGCGTGACTGATTCGAGAGAGTGGGTGAGGTGATGGCTGAGTGTTGGGTGCGTGTGCTCGACAGCGCCTTTTCGGACCTGGAACATTTTCTGTTTTGTGAGACGAGATAAAAAAAAAGGGGGTTTGCTGTCTAAATCTTTTTTGTGTTTTCCTTTACGTTTGCAGCCATTCCACAATTGGGTCGTAGAGACGTTCTTCTTCCGCTGTCACGGCCCTGACCTTGTCATAGAAACCTAACATATTGAATGAACAAAGGCATACGGGATACTTTCTCTTGGTTTGTTTGTACCCGGGATCAGGACCTTCTTGTCATTGCCGACAAGTTGGCCAGTAACATGAATCAGATCAATCAAGGGTTCCGACACCGCTCCGCCTTCCACGCCGGAATGCATGTCCGCTAGCGTATTTGATATCTATATTTGGACACGTGAGCCTACTTTGCTTCTTCTCATTTGTTGTTCTTTTATTTACCGTTATCTTTGCATGGATGACACCTCGCAGGCCATACGTCAGGCAAGGCACATCCTCGCCGAGCCAATACGAGTTACTGAGTAAAATCATGTCAACGCCTTGGAAGAGTTCCTAATTGTACGTATCAACACAAAATGCCCAAGCCGCAGAATAGTACGTACACTGTTCTTTGTGACAGCCTCATTGAAACCAACGCTACCGCTTTCTTCTTCACCTTCGACCAAGAAAATGACGTTGGCGTCCAAAAGTCCCTCCTTGAGCAACTCATACACAGCAAAAATGCATGAAAGAATAGGACCCTACACAATATAAGTTTCCTCTTCATCGCATCCTTTCTTTCCTATCATTTACCTTGTTATCACTCGTGCCGCGTCCGTAGAGGTAGCCGTTCATACCGACGAGTTTGAATGGATCCGTCTTCCACTGTTCATTGCTTTCGTCGGCCGCGATCACGTCATAATGGCCATAGACAAGGATGGTCGGCGTCTTTTTTGCAGGTGTGCCGGCTGTGCTGCGTCTTTTGGCCGAAAAACGACCATACACGAGGGGGTTGCGCCCGGTGGCGCCGGGTATCATGCGGCTGACTGCTCCGAGTTGTTGAAGCACATTCTTGAGGAAACGTGCGCCCCGTCGGCATTCTTCCATATAATTGGGTAATCCGCTGATGGTGCGCATAGCGATCCATTTGTCCAGGACATACATCATGATATCTGGTATAACTGAGTGACTTGTTCATTTCGACAAGGTCGTATGTACCTGAAGAGGGGGCATCGTGTACAATGCTGCTCCTCCGCGAGACCTCGGGTTCTGAATTTGTGTAAGGCATGTCCCAGAACTAATACCCTTTATCAGCGCATGCCTTAATGGAATGAAATTTCTTGATTGCCTTACCTTGATAGTATGATCACTGCTTCCCGTGACAATAGAGCCGTTGGTGTACGTCATGGAGAGCACAATACCGTCGTGATCGTCGAGGCACTCTCTATATTCAAAACCTTCACCCCATAACTGGACTGCTCTTGAGTGCCGAGCACAGGCCCTTGCATCGCTGGCTTACCTTGATCGTGCCATCAGCAGACGCGCTAATCAGACCTGGTCCTTTTATGGTCACAGAGAGAACGTCGTCCTGCAGTTTTGGTTAAACAAAGTGGGATACATTGGTTATTGCAACGTACTGAATGAGCCATGACCGACCGGATCAATTGGTTCTAAAGCAATTCACATAAGTGACATGTAGTTTCTCGTTACATAGCAATAGCATACAGTCTCCAAGTCCCAGACCTAGAGGAATAAATGATCAATCAGCCCGTCCCTACCCTTCTTGCAGCGTTTTCCTAACACTTACGCGAATATCGCCTCCTTGAACGCCGCAGAAAAGATACCCGTCTTCGGATAACGCGAGGCTCAGAACACCTTTATCCGAGTCTCCATGGAGGACATTCAACAATCGCAGGCGTCCATCTTCGAATGCCCAAATCTTGACTATGGTCAGTATAGCTTTCTTTGCTACATCAAATTTTCCCTACCTTGACATCGCCGTCACCGGATCCTATAATGTCAATGTGAATGAGATATCTGCGTCTGATATCGCTCCTTACGACGTACCACTGATCAAGACCTCGCCCTCCGTGTTTGGTATGTCGGAGACATGAAGCAAGCAATAGACATAGCCATCGTGTGCATTCATGCACACGTTCTTCTCGCGGATGATGCACTGAATCACGTCCTCTTCTCCTGGAAACCGCTCGAGATCTTCCAGGCAAGATGGTGACTCAAAAAACTTGGACTTCTGATGGTCACTCAGCGCAGGAATTGAAGGCAAGTCACCTGTCATGCCATGCGTCTGCGGATCACCGAAATCGTACCACTATTTCAACGGGTTTGAATACATGTATGACGGAAGGGATATGTGTGTATGTGTGTATGTGTGTTTACCTGTATGCTTGTGTTTTGGCTGCCAAAGAAAATGGTGTGCGATTGCTCGGAAAAGACGACAGAGAAAATATCACCCACGTCGTGGCATGATTGGATGAGGTACGCGCACATCAGCGACTCGGTACTCCAGACCTTGTTTACGCCAAGTATTAGATTACGACTCCATCAAGTCTAACTTCCCCCTTTGTGCTTGCTTACCCTGACCGTACCATCGCCTAATCGAACCAGTCATTGTTTTAGTCCCGACACAAATAACTAATAAAAACTAGAAGTATGACTAACCTGAGCAACTGAAGAGCCACTGCTCATCAGGTGACAGACACAAGCCTAGCACACTGCCCCGATGACCCTGTAGAGTCGTAATGGGTGTATAGGTTTGCAGATCCCATACCTAATATCGCATAGATGGATATCAGCATTCTCCCAATCATGCAAACAGCCGGGAAGAAATTATCGTACATGGATATTGGAATCCTGACTTCCGCTGAAAAGATAACGTTTGCTGGCCGTCAGGGACAAGACGGAACTTCTGTCTTCCTGGGATATCGTGTGGGTGCATCGTGTCGGATTTAAAGGACGCGATTCACGAACGCGCGAAATGTTGCCTTTATAAAACATGAGGAGTCGAACAATCCAGGAGCAAAAGAGAAAGGACATGAACTATCGAAAAGGAAAACAAGGATTACCGATAGGGCTTGCGGTTTCTGTCCTCGAGACCAGCGACTCGATCGTATGCTGATCCATAGTTGGGGCTGACTCCACTGGTGAGCTGTCAAGTGTCGTAGCAGGAAGAGAAATAATAGAGCAAGACAGAGCAAGGGAAAAGTCCGGCCTATCCTATTTTGGCACTTTTCTTTCTCTCTCTCCCCCTTTGCGTGTCTGTGTGTGTGTGCCTCGCTGATCTGGATCACGTGCGGTATATGAAAACATGATGCGATGGAAGATCGATGCAACGGACAAGATCTCAGGTAAATGTGGTGTATTCTCGTCTATGCACTATCACTACTGCACGAAATTTGTATTAATCATCTTATATGATAAACGAGTTTATTTAGTTGAACCGGAATAAGCGCGAGGACCAAAACGTATATTACAAAATGCTTTTCTTCAAATCATATCCGTACATGAAATACCTCGAGAATAGTTGCAACCGGCTTTTATTTCTGCGAAAAGGCGTGTGATCGTAACGTACATCCCTGCATGCGTTCATCATTGATTATACTAGAAAAGACAAAGTACCTGGGTAAGTAAGATTATTCTTCATTGCGGCAGGCTCCACATCTACCTTTTTAGCGATCATGCCTTCCGGAGGCTTTGTCTCGACAGTCTTGGTACCAACTTCGCTCCAATTCGTGGAGAGGCACGTACCATTGCTCTCGACATAGCTCTTCATCATGGCCCGTTTTGAATCCTCATCGGCGTTCGCGTAGATTTGCTGGAAAAGATCGTTCAGGGCCTGATCGCCGCCCTTTTGCTCGGGGTCCTTGTCAATATCGGATGCGATCTTATTCCAGTCCTTGGGTTTGCGTGCGCTCGAGATACTAGTAGGCGCCACTGTTCCCAGTCATGAGTCTTGGTGGTATGGTTTTTTCTTTTTTCTTTTTTGGCTCAGCATCACTTACAGTTGGAAGAAATTGTATCCTCGCCTTCGAGATTGTTCCATTTGATACCCTCGACCTTCTTCTTGAGCTTAATCTCAACCTTGGTGGACAGAATACGGTAAGATGACTGTTTAGGATCGATCTCATGGACAAGAGGGTCGAGCTCGAGCGAGTATTCTGAGCCAGCTGCCATTTTGATGGTGAGAGAGAGCTACATCAAACAAAATGCCTAAGAATAATTGGATTCTATTTTTTGACTTTTTCCCACATACGGATTTATCAAAGAAGGACAGGCTGACATTGCTATCCTTGACGTTCTTGACAAAAACCTCGACCGTGACGAACGCATCATTCTGGAACCATTCGTGTCTAGTTTCGCCACAGATCAGTACATGATGAAATGCTTATATACAAAAGGATTTCGCGCTTTTACCTTGTGCGATAAACCTGTGCTGTGTTTTGTGCGGACGCAGTAGGCTTGGATATTTCTTCTTTCACCTCTGTTTTGGGCTGTTCCTTTGGCAACTTGTCCTCATTCTTGCGCAGCCAAGTCGCCAACGTCTTCTCGTTAGGATTCAATTCCTTTGACTGCAGAAATTCGGTTTGTGCCTCGCTGTATTTGTTCAGACGATGAAGACAAATGCTAGCAACATGGGAACAGTGTCAGTATAACTATCTGGTAACTGCAGCAGTGGATTTGGTATCCTAAGCAAGTGTACTCGCGAGCCTTGCCCGTTTCCCCGATAGTGCTTTACCCTTTCTGCAAATGACCTCGCGCAAGTAAGCTGCGAGAACCTTGGTTCGTATTAAGCATGGTCAAAGCTTGCGTAGCATCGTCGAGTGCTTTCTGAATATCGTTGAGCTTTTGATAGGCGGAGCACCTGAAATCGGATCAATTCCGTGAGATCCTTGAGTGTATTCAAAGAACCCTACCGTCTCAAAAGAATCTCGGCATTGGTGTTATCTACTGAGAAGGCCTCGGTATAGTATTGGACAGCTTCCTCGTAATCGTCGTCAAAGAAGGCATCGTTCGCTTTGGCATAAAGTTCTGCTGCGGACATTGGGTGAAAGATAGACAAGTAACGCGCAACTTGGAATAAAATCAGAAAGTCAAAGGGGTGGAAACCCAGAGAAATACAGCGAACCAATTTAGTAATACATACTCTTGTACATATGCAATTATTCTTCCAATGTTATCTTCTACTATTATTACCTCAGACTAATGCCTTTGTCACTCTTATCTTCCCATTCCTCGCTTTACAGTTTGCATACTAAATGCTTACAAGAGGGCGATATTCGCGCATATCTAGAGGATCTGAGTGCATTCGCCTTTTGCTTGATATTATATTACACATCACAGCGCGTATCATTTCCTGATGGTGACAGGAGCTTCTTCAGGTTTCCAAAATGTCACGCTCATTTGTTCTCCCGTGTGGAATCTCTTCACAAGCCAAATGAGCTCTATCATTGTCATAGGATGTCATGCACAAACGTATAACGCCAAGCCTCGCCGCCGCTGTCATGAATAGCTTTTATGCATGTGACTGAAAGCCGAATGGTTGCTTCGAATGTACGGCAGAATACAAGCAAGTGATTGGCACCCTTGTGCGAGCTGTCATTCTAATTTTTAAAGAGGAAGCGATCTGAAGACCACGCGAAGTAACGGGGGATGAGCATGATACTTCCATGAAAGTAAGCACACATGAGAAAGACAAAGGAGCAAAGTGATATGCCAGTGGAGGGGTTACAATGAATCTGTGGCGATATGTGTAAGGTCTTGTGGTCAAATTAAGGTTTTAAAAACTATATGCAGTGGCATCTATAGAAATATCGTGTCTTCATGGAACATTTCACGCAGGGCATGAGCGGCATAATCAGAGGAAGTCGCTGCTTCGGGTCGTCCGTGGAACCTGTTTAGATACATGCCACTGTAAAAACATGCAGAAATGACAAATTGCTTGGCAATCATTTTATTTGGAAACGAAACCGCTGATAGCACCTGCCTTGATCCATACAGGATTTGCTGTGGATCAGTCAAGCGATCTCATATGCGTGTTATATATATTCCACGGTCTATTTTAAATGTCACTTAATGTTTACATGGTGAGCAGAGACTCAGTAATCGCGGAGACAATGGCCCTTTGATCAGCAAATATTTGCCGCCTGCCTGTTTCTTCTTTCGGTGCCTGCATGGCTGAATAAATAAGTCCTTCTTATTGGCCAATTGGGGGACGCGAACGATCGGAAAGTTTCGTATGCATGAATCCTTGAAATAATTCCCTCCATGAAACAAAAGGGAAAGCGAGACCTGGTTTCCCAACGATCAAACTTCAATATTATAACAAATGGGCCTCGGGATAGATATCCTCATTATCCTATCATTAAGATGGAATCGGTTTTGCAGATTCGTGTTGCCTGCCCCAAAGCGATCTCACGATCGTTGTATTTATTTGACTGTCTTCTCATTACGAACTTCCTGTAGCAGCTCTTCAAGACGTATAAGTTGCTCTTATTACACTACCATTATTATGCCTTTAGTTTTCTCTATATATTTTTGATGTTTAGACGAAAAAATGTTCATTACTATAACCGCTGCAGTCGTTTACCGATCCTACAAGCCAATGACGGATTTTTTAACCGTCGCTATTATGTATTACGCGCGACAGACAGCGGAATGCGTGGTTAGAGGAGTGGATCCAAGGTGACTTTGATATTCTATAATGAACAGGCGAAATCGATGAGACTGCGGCAGGACATCATATAGGAAATGGTCCTTGCGGGCAAGAAAAAAATCTATTACGGGCGCTTTTTCCAGGTTAAATCCTCTTTCTTTAACTTATCTGACCATCTATGACTATGGTGGCTAAAGAACTGTCCTTTTCTCTCCAACTAGAACTTATATACCCCTGGTTATTAGTTCTCGTTGGGACGATTGCGGTCTTCGGGCTCTCTTTGTCTCAGCATTGTGTACCCTGAGCCCTTCTAATTAGAAATGATATAACAAAGGAGTGTTTTTGCTGCTTTTTTCTCGCCTTCCCTTCTCCTCACCTGCTAAATTGTAAATCTTTGAGATCGTTTTTTAAAATATAATATTAGAGACATTTAAAGCCACAATGTCCTGAGCCATGCCTTGCGGGTACGCTTTTCTATATTATGATCCTCTCGTTCATTCTACATATGTATCTTTCATATTTGTCAACGCTCCTATAACATCTCGTACCGAAAAATGTAAGATTTCGCTTCACGACCATGAGCGGCCAAATTATGGATGTCCGCGCCTATATTCCGCCATGGTAGATTTCTAGCAGCTATATTCTCTATTACAAGCGAACGAAAAGAAGGGAACAGACAAGCAGAGCGCAACCAGTCATGCGACTAAACAGACCTTGAGCCTCTGGTCATTGCCTGTGGAAGAAGAGGAAAAAAAAGAAAGAGCAGACAAGCAGAGCGCAACCAGTCTGCGATTAAACAGACCTTGAGCCTCTGGTCATTGCCTGTGGAAGGAAAAGAAAGAAGTTGTCTGGCTGCGGCACGCGACGAATTGCATCACGCTTGAAATTCCGCCGAGGTGTCAAGTTTTGAAATTTTTGTCTGATGGATGTAAGCTACCCGTCGAACAAAAGTAGATCAATTTTGCAGAGCATGTAGATCCCCTTGAATAATCAATGTATATGGTTCGTTGCATGTCCAGCCGACTCTTTAGGTTTACCACTGTCTTGAGCGCGACACGTCTGGCATAACGTCTGGCCTCTAAGGGGTCGGGATTATGATGTCGTGCCGCGCAACCTACTGTGCCAACGAGTTAGCACGATACTATTGTCGCAACGGTACTACGAGCGCGGACGCAATTTTTCGGTTGGCTTTTACCGTCCTTCAATGAGGGAACGCCTGGCCGATAATGACATGGACTATGTACAAACATTCATGATACTGGCACGCTCATGATGTTGTATGGACGATCCGAGAGTCTATGTTCACGGGCAGTCCAGAGCTGAGACATTCAGGATATACCCTTCAGTTCAGAAGAACTTTATAAGCAAGCACGTTAAGTTGATTCTTACGAAATCCGGACGAGGTTTGGCATCTCCAGCTGCTTCGTGGGTTTCCGTTCAGCTTCGATTTCCTCCACCTGCTCCGCATTTACAGGACCGTTGACAGGGCTAGCGTCCACGGTGCTGCTATCGTCGATGATTCCGGCTGCGTCAAGCGGCCAGGCCAGGCCTATGAGCTTGCCCCGTCGTTAACTTCGATATCGAGTGCCAAACACTATGTTATACAATGACCATAGTTACGCCGCTAGCGAACCAAAAAAGTCGGTTAAGAGCAAACGTGCCGGCCTCCCGTCTGATATGTAGCCGTCTCGACTGAGACACCTGCTTTGGGTGTTACTGAGCCCAACAGTATTACTTTCTTGGGAGATCTGTTCGTCGATAATGTACGCCGCTGGCAGGGAGTTCGTCATGGGTAAGTGTGGCTTGACCAAGTTTGATGTCAAAATCGTTGGAGCCAAGACCGTCGCCCCGAAACATATTTAAAATGCCATAATTATAGAATAATCTTATATCGACAGCGCTGTAAAGTCGCCATATGTATCAAGATAAATATTAAAGGACGGTCTCTCCTAGTGTGAGGTGCTGTTTATCACCGGAACGGCATGGAGCACATTTCAGGGAGCATTTAGCACTAAATGTAACGCATGCCCTGCACTTGTCGAGCAGCTCGCAGGTGCGGATTTGAAAATATGGGGGGTACCGTGATGAGAATAGTCAACGTGGGCCTCTGTTTTATCAATGTTGCAAAGGCACTTCTTATTCAACTCGGACATGTTCCCCCCGCTGAGTAAGTGCTCGCTCAGCTAATTCGTGTGTCGAAGACCAAATCAGGCTTGGATTTACATGCAGGAATGTAAATGCTGGGCTGCCATGGAAGTGACTCGTGGGTAAAGGGTCTGACGCGCGAACACTGGTGCTATGAATATAGGGCTTCCCACCGACTGCCTTCCTTTCGGCCGACTTGCATCCCTGTCTCCAAAAACGCCTTCTACCGAGTGAACTCAAGCATAAAGGATTCGCTCTGTCACCCTTGCACTATTTCATGGTCTGCAACTAATCCCAACCGACTCAAAGAAGTAGAAAACGCAGTGATAGGACGAGGTCAAGAAAATAAACTTTTTGGATAAAATTAACATGGCCTTCACGGTTTCAGGGTAAAAAAGACCAGTGAAGCTGCAGGACAAGGGGAACATAGATTTAACGTAATCTGCGCACTATCCCAGGATCGTTCGAATTAATCGAAGCACACTGCACATTCAGAAATGGAAGACACAGTTGCTCACCGCTTGAGTATTCCGTCTACAAGATTCTACTCCGTATAAAGGACTTGGTCCATCGCAACTAATTGCTTTAGTGAAAGAAGAAGTGTAGTTTTGTTCAGTGAGTAAGGCTTGGGCTGCAAGTGATTGGCTCTGAATGGAAGAGCCAAAAAAAAAAAAAAAAAACTCTAGTAGAGGGGTAGACGCATGCTTGCAACTGTACGTCCCCCTAGGGTTGCCTGGCGCTGATCTTCTCTTAATGACCATATAATAAGGTCGTCTTATTGGACTTCTTTGACGGGAAGCTTACTGATCGGAAATGGTTTGTGCGGCATAAAGAAATCTGTCAATGAACTCACATAAAGTCCGTTTCCAAAATTGCCCTGAATTTATTCACCTGGACGGAAGCTGGAGCTTGATTTATGAGAGGAACAGTTAAAATATGTTGATATTTATATAAGGACAACGTGTCCGTGCGTGAGCTATTGACGAGTTTCACAAGGAAAGCGTGGTGGTGCTGGGAAAGGAAAGGAACGCACGCAATATAATAGTGGTGTAGGACGGTAGTGATATTACTGCATACGTTGGGTCATCGTGTTGAATAAGTGTGCGGGTATGAGAGTAATACACTGTATACAGAGCATGTACACAGTGTGTATACGACTGTATTTAGCGTACTGGTGTATATTTTTGTAATGAAAGACGGTCTCCTCCTCGACCGACGAGTCATATACATATACAGTATGAATATTCTCGTATCATGAGACGCTGCATCTGTGATTATTCCAGCCTAAATCCCGTGTGTTTGTTTTCAAGGGAGTCGCCTTTACTCCCGGAGGAGATTATTCATAAGAACAAAACATATTTTGTGTTTGTGGTCTCGGCAAGACAGAGGGGTCCAGTCCTGATCTCAATTACTTTAATAATGACAGGTGCACCTTATCCGACTATATAAGCGTTTGGCTCAAGGTATCGGTCGTAATCCCTGTTTTACCCCATCCCATTCACCCCATACTATTTATTATACATATCAAGATATGCTTGTCTCATTCTCACTCCTTATCCTCGGTTTCAGCGCAACGACGCAGTTGGCACTGGCTGCACCGGCAAGAGACCGAGTACGACACCTGAGCCCTGCCGAGCTCGAAGCATTCGAGAACCCTCCTCCAGATGCAGGGATGCTGCTGCCCGAATACGGTGAAAAGTTCGTTCCGGACCTAGCTGCGAGTGATGCCACGGTGACCCATGGAGAGGCTGCGGAAGATGCCGACGATGAAGACGAGGATGATATGGAAGCTTTTACGATAACCGACGACGACGATGAGGACGACATACAGGCGGCTGGAGGAGTCTCTGAATCAGATACCTACAATGATCTTATTTACGATGACGATATACTAGACGAGAGCGAACAAGGATACACGTTCGACGCCTCGCCGGATTACGAGGATGAGGAACCAGTAGGTCCTGCGGACGATTATGATGATGCATACATGGATGATCAATACGCATGATCTGCGTATCCAATGAGGAGTAGTATACTAGACATTTGTATTTAAAAGGAATGAGAAAAGAAATAAACAAATTATACAATGTACTGTGAGTCATGTTCGATGAGCAGTTTGGCGGATTTCTTGGCGTCAAAGAACAAGTCACCGACTTCCTCGACGTCCTGAAGGGTTATACTGCTATGACCGCTGGTCTGTGCGAGAATGTGCGCAGGTGCAAGGAGCTGGACGGCGTATCGGAGCGAGGTGTCGACGCCGGTCTGTGCAATTTTGAGAATGGCCTCGTCATCAATCGTCAATCCTTCGGTCTGGGCACGGATACGAATAATGCTTTGAATTTCATCGAGGGTGTAAGGCAAGGTGCGGATGGTCAGCAGGCGATCGAGCAGATCAACGGGGATACCGTGGGGTGAGATGATATCTTCTGTGCCGCGAATGGTGCACATGCCGCGGTTGGTGGCAAAGATGACGATCGGAGACAAGGGGGATTCGAGGGCGCGGTTGAGGTAGGTGAAACATTCAATGTCGAGCATGTGGACTTCGTCAATGAAGAGCACGCCAGGCACGAGCTCAGCGACGCCCTGGTCAATGTACTTGTTGACTACCTTGTTAATCTCTCGCCGTAATTTGTCAGTAATCTCGGTCTTCTTTGGCTTAAGCATCTGGCCCATCATGGACATGATATCCTGACCGCCCTGCGGCTTTGCGTTGGCGACATCGAGATCATGAAGCGTCACATCCTGGATGACTTCCTTCTTTTTGTGCACGTCGCCCTTGGGGAGAGGGACGTATTCCTCGGCTTCCAGATCAAACTCGGTCGCGTACGCGTCCGAACGACCCACTCGCTAGATAGAAATTCGAGCATTAATACTAACCAATCCAAGGGTGCTTTTCTTTATCGCTTACCTTGACAGCACCAGTGTTGGCCTCGATATAAATGACATCACCGACAGCGACGCGCTCCTTTTGAATGGACTCGTAGATGCTAGGATCCAGCTTGAGCTGCTTGGTGCCTTTGGCAGTGCGCAGACCAATGATGACATGCGAGATGGTCTTTCCGTAGCCACCGAGCGGGTTCTCTGTTTCTTCGGGAGTGAGTTCGGTGACCTCGCCTTCGTAGACTTCTTTGGTCTCCTTGATTCGGAGACCAATGGCGCGTCGAAAGTTCTCCATGAGCACTTCGGTCTTTTTGATCTCGGACGAATAGACTTCAGAGCCGACCATGGGCCGGAAAGGCACCTTGGGTCCCAATTCCTGCGAGATCGCGAGGGCAATCGCGGTTTTGCCTGTGCCAGGTGCACCTGCAAACAGCAAGGCGCGGCCTGCCATCTTTTTTGACTTGATCAATTCGACCACAACACCACTTGCCTGTCCATTACAAGATTAGATCGCCTCACTCAGAGTATTTTCTGCTATAGAATCTCTACCTCACGCGCATTCTCCTGGCCAACAAAACCACCGGAAGTCTGTTCAGCCGTGCCGTCTTCGCGCAGACCGAGACGCTTGATATGAGAATGGGCGGCAATGCGCTGCTCACGAGGAGCATTCTTGACCTGATCGATACGCATCGCGTTGCTGCCACTGTTGTCTGCCATTGTGAAAGAGGAGGAAAAGGGCCAAGAGGAAAAGTTTTTGAGTGAGACCTGTAGAAAGTGAAAAAAAAAGCGAGAAGCTTGCGGAAGCCAATCCTTCTTTTAGTTGAAAGCGCGCACGCACGCACACACACGCGTCAAAATTGTGTGTGTATACGGTTCAGCTTGGAAAAAAAAGCCGCCGCCACCGTCACACTCAGTCAGACCTCACCTTTTTTTCCCCAAAAAAAACCATGTTACGCACGATGATGCATGAATTTATTCCTTTGTACCTACGTAAGAAATCTATTACTCTTTTTCTCATTCCTTTACAATAACAACCCAAGGGCAAGAAGAAGATAAAAAGTAAGCATGATAATATAAAGGAGTGTTGGAAACGAGTGACAGGACCTACCCCATGCAGTCGGTTAGGCAAGGGAAAGGTGTTTTTAAAAGTACGTAATCATGCGTCGTAAAGCAAGGGTTTACCGATCGAATGCTGTTTATAAGGACGTAAAATATAACGACTTTTCCCAGTTTCTTTTACTTTTTGCCATGAGCTCTGTTGAACAACGTCCCCATCGTCCTTTGACTCCACCCGAAGACACTCTTGCTCAGATGAAAAAGACAAGAGTCCTTGCCGATATGAACGAAGACCCGATTGCCAACAAGTACACAACCAACGCCTCCGAACCTCGCACTTCTAACAAGGCCACGCGCAGCTTCAACGACACCCGTGAGTACGCTTCATCTTTACCCTCCTGATAATTAATCACTTTTCGTTATTTAAGAAGAAAAAGAAAACCCATGGTCGGGTTCGACCAGCCGCACTGATGTAACTCAGCGCATTGAAGGCCAAGTGTGGAGTATACTCCGGTGGGAGAACCCAGTGCGATCGATCGTGGTGCTTGCGAGTATTATGGGCGCCCTTATCTTGACCCGCTCCTACTCGCTCCTTCAGATCGTCGCCGCCCTTTCGACCCTCGCCATCGGTTTAAATCTGGTCTATGTCACCTTCGTCGTCCAGACCCAGCGCGTCTTTTCCGATCAGGGTCAGCCCCTCCACCCGTATCGGTAAGTACAGTATGAGCTGTGCACTATTCTTGATTGGATGACCGACTTACTTCTCTATGCAGAAGCGTCATTGGTAACAAGGAACAGCTGACTTCGGTCAACCGCGACATGGTCATGCACTACAGCTCGCTTGTGGTCGACATTGCCGAGACCGTCATCCGTGGTCTGGCTCGTATCGTTTTTATCGAGGACAACAAGACCAGCTTGAAATGGCTTGTCATTTTCTACTTGACCTGGACCGTGTCGGCCCATCTGTCCAGCCGTACAATTCTCGGCATCTTTACCGTCTCGGCCTTTATCTTCCCTCGTCTTTATATCAGCAACAAGGGCATTGTCGACGCTCATCTCCACCAAAGCGAGACAGTCTTGCGCAAGCACCTGTCGAACGCACAGAATATGGCGAGTTCCAAGGTTCAGGATTACTATGCTTCTGCGCGTGCTTACATGGCGACAAGCGGTACAACTGCTACGGATGGTATCAACTCGCTGAAGAATGAGGCAGTGGCTGAAAAGACCGACTAAGAAAACCGAGCATATCGCGCAATACATATTGTATATACGTATAAATAGTATAAGAAAAACGAAATATAGGACTCTGTGTTATCATCTTTCTTGCAGAGATGGAGGAGCGAGTGAGACAGAGAAAGGCGGGACGAGAGAGCAAGGAGCAAAAGGGGAGGAAAAGAAGGGAGAGTGACATGCTAAAAAGAGATAAACAGACAAGAGACATAGAGAGAGAGAGAGAGAGATACAATAAGGAGGAGGTATTAAGAAACGTAAAAGAAAAAAGCATTAAACCATTAGAGAATGACACAGCACGAGTCCTTGTCAGGGTTGCTCGACTTTTGAGATTTGACTTTACGGTCTCTGATCTGGCGCATCAACAGTGTATAGACCTGCTCGACATTCTGGCGCGTCTTGGCCGACGTCTCCATGTAAGGACAGTTCCACTCGGTGGCTAACGCAGACGCTTCGCTGGGCTCGACCTTGCGCAGATGGGCCAAATCGACCTTGTTGCCGACGAGGATGAACGGTACCTAATTTAGAATTCATAACGTGTGTCGTGTTACCATATGCAAACGTAAATCTCTTTTTTCGCTTACGGTTTCGTCGTCGAGCACGCGCAGGATCTGGTCCCGGAACTCTTGCGTGTGCTCCAGCGATTCGTGCTCGCACACAGAAAACACACACAAGAAACCTTCACCCGAGCGATAATAATTGTCGCGGATCTACAAGCCAATAGATAGAATGAGCACAAATAATAGACTCATCAAGCACCAAGGGGAAATAGATAAGAACGTACAGCTGCATATTCTTCCTGGCCTGCCGTATCCAGGATATCAATCTGGCATTCTTGTCCATCCAAAACGACCTTCTTGCGGTAGGCTATTTTTAATCATCATTGCATGGTGAGAGGCATCGTTCCTTTTTTTTTCAAATTGAGGAATGCAACTTACAGTCGGCTTTAGTCGGATCGTATTCTTCGACAAAATCACCGTACATGTACTGCAGGGTCAAGGCTGATTTGCCGACACCACCCGAACCGACCATGATGATCTTGTGCAATGGCAAACTCTGCTTTGTTTTACTTTTTGCCATGTTCAGTGGGTAGAAGTATAATAAAAGTTAAGTATTAAATAAATGAGTGGAAGAGAAATAAGAAAAAAAAGAGGTATAATGGAAGCACTTGGCATTTTGAAGTGCTGCAAGTTTCCCCGAATCCTGAATCCGAAACGGCAACACACCCACTAAATGTTGCCACTCTTGGCTCACACAGACTCTCATCTGTTCCTCCGACTCTGTTCTTTCTCTCGTCCTCCGCCGATTCAGATCAGATTATGAAAATTTATTATGTTACTAGGTACAATAGAGATATTAACTAATAATGCATTGCTCTTCGGCACCCAACGGTGCCATCACCGCCGATCCTTTCCGTCCACCGCGCTTGCCAGGGCGCTTCATTGTTTCTGCTTCTGATTGTTGTCTGCTTTTCTGCAATTCTTGCTGCCGCTGCATTTCGAGTGTGTGGGACAAAAGCACCGGGTTCTCGCATAAAGCGCGCACCTCATGAGCTGTCAGTCCCAGGGACCGTGCATACTGCCGAATGCTTTCTCCTTGCGGATGCTCATCAAGAAAATCACCACCTGCGGGAACACGTGCGTATTCAGGCTCGATGCAAGGATGTGCCTTTTTGTGTTTGGCTTGGTGGTTGTAAATCTTGGCAGAAAAGACAGACTTTTGGTCGTAAGAAAATAAAGAACGCGTTAACTGACTCAGCCATTGTTTCCCTGTGTGTATCTCACTTACGTCATAGGAAGGTCGCTGTCGATTCAATTTAGGAGGACACAGGAACGCCTTGTCTTTACATGCGTCGTGACACACAAGCGAACAGACTGCATTGGCCCTCCCTCCGTCAGTAATCGGATCAAAAAAGAAAAAATAGGAAACTTTAAAGTTACCTTCGCAAATGTTCATTTCTGACATGGCTTCCCCGCACACTTTGCATGCGATGGCTACAACATGATCAATATCATGTCTTGTCGGATAATACTCCTTCTTTGTCTGTACCTTTGCCGAAACTCGTGCAAGTGAACCGGTGGATCCCTTCTTGGCGCTGCTCATGGCTACTACCGCGGCTATCCACAGACGAGGCCGAGCAATAGCGTTGATGGCCAAACTCCATATCCACCATGGCGTCGATATCCTTGGACTCCCCATCATCGGGGATGATATTGTAATACACACGTGGCTGAGGGAAGCCACCTATGCTGCTTGTACTCTGTCGCGGCGACCGCCGCCGCTGCTGCTGCTGCTGTTGCTGCTGCCGCAGTTCGGCACGCACAGTATCAGGCGAATGGCAGAACGACTCGTTGCTGCTACTGCTATAGCTGCTGATACTGCCATTACTAAAATCCTGCGACCACGCCTTGTGCATCAATGTGTCGGCTTCGAGCGTGGTGGAATTGGAGACGAGGTTGTTAGCGCTGCTCACATTGCTTTGACTCGTCTTCTGGTGCCGTACGATCCAGGGATGCTGCTTTAGCTGGGTCGCACTCGGCCGGTCCTCAGGATCCTTTTGGAAGCAGCATAGCAGAAAGTCATGCATTTCTGCCGAGATCGCTTCCGGTAAGGGCGGATGTTCGTCCTCGACAATGCGGAACATGGCTGACATGGCAATCAGGCTCGCATAGGGCGGCTTGCCCGTAGCGAGCTCGATCAAGGTGCAGCCCAGCGACCAGATATCAGATTTCGGCGTGGTTCCTTGCAGCTGAATGACCTCGGGCGCCACTGTTCTTAACGTGAGTTGTCTGGTATATCCTGGCACGTTTGTGTGTCTTTTTGGTACTTACTCCAATTGGGCGTTCCCGAGATGGTGCCGTCATCGTTGCTCTCCTTGAGTTTTAGGTTGAGCGATACGCCAAAATCGGTCAGCTTGACATCGCCCGTCTTGGTTGTCAGAATATTGGCAGCTTTGAGATCACAATGGACGACCTACAGGCTCTTTGTATGAGGGGGGTGTGGGGAGGGAAGAATACATGGTTTTACTCGCTACGTACCGAGTTGGCGTGGAGATACTCGAGACCATTCAAGATCTTGATACAAAACGAGCCAACAAGCTTCTCGGGAAAGGCGCCAAAGGCCTTGAGGGTGGACATCAGAGAGCCGTTCTCGGCGTACTCGAGCACAATGTTGATGTGGTTCTTTGAGCGGACAAAGCCCAGGTAGTGGATGACATTAACATGTGCGAGTGTCTTGAGTAGACTGACTTCCTTCTATGATAAAGTATTAGGATGAATAGCCAAAATGGACATAACAGGCTACTTGCCATGACTTCTTCGTCAAGCTGACCATCTTCGCCTGTCAGGAGTCGTTTCACGGCGACGACTTCCCCCGTGCTCAAATCCAGGGCTCTACATTTCGGTTAAGCCAATTTTGTTCTTCAGTGGCTGGCTGAGTGCTTACTTGTAGACCGAACCAAAGTGACCTTTGCCGATGCAGTTACCGAGTTGCTAGGAAAACATCCATCGTCAATATGAAAGTCGAAGGCATGAATTTAAGCACAGGTTCTTCTTCCCACTTACAAACTGAGAAGAGGGTGAACCGTCTTTGCTTTCGAGGGACAAAGTTTCACGGATGGTACTCCTTGATTGAGTGGATTGGTGTGCAGTGGAATCACTTCCGACGGTAGACAAGTAAGGAGCAGACGACGAGGTGAGGGAATCACACGAGTTGGAGCGTGACATGCTCGTAGTGAAAGGGACATGAGACGGTTCCTTTTCCTTTTGCTGGAGGCTGATGGTGGGAGCAGAGGGTCGTCTGCGGTCATAGTTGTATCCTACCGGAGGACGCGACGATTCGGAACTGAGCTCATCGTCTGCAAAGAGGGAGGCAGTGGTGGCAGGAATAAAGTGGCTCTGCCGTACTGATTTAGAGCGCAGTGGTGATTTGGGTGGGCGCCCTCGTCGTGGGTGAGGAGTCAAATCATCATTATCCATGCCGCCAAAAAATATATCACGCACATGTCGGTGCTGCTGTTGCTGTTGATGTTGTTCACTCGACTCCTCCTCCTCGTCGTCATCAGCGTCATCATCTTCTTCTTCACAGCTCGTCTCCTGGATGGGTGGAACAGGTGGGAACCGGTAGTCGTCATGATTGGCCTTCTTCTCCTTGTTCTTCCTTGGGTCGTTTATCTTCTTGTCTCCTTTTCCACCACTCTCGCAAAAAGGAAAGTCGCCGCCTGATGCACTGGGTAGAGAAGATGCTTCGGTGGGCTCCATACACATATGTGCCAGCCGTAGCAGCGTGCGCATCACCTAAAAGGTAGTTTGTAATGCGCTTTTCAGTTGTCTGTATCAACGTCAAACAACCTCTTGTCCTTACTGCTGGTAGATCGCGTCCCTCAAACAAGTCGGTTGCTTGGAACAGATCACTCTCGGGTAAATCGAGCTAATCCAATGGGTCAATTTTGCGTCTGTGCACCCCTCTCTTCCCCTTTCATCTTTATCAAACCCTACTCTTATTACCTGTCGGGCTCCTTGCAAAAACCGAGTGATATTATCCATCTGAAAGGAGCGGTGGATGTACTCAGCATATATCCCATCCCGTGCTGATTCATTTGTATGCTTACTTTGACAAAGGACAGGTCCTTTTGACCGATATTCTTAACGCTCCCTGGCCGAATCTGATTGATAAGTTTGCACAAAAGCACACCGTCCTTGAGTTCTGCCTGCAGCTCGTGGACGGTCGTGATCATTTTTGAAGCATCGGCATCCAAGAAATGGATCAGCTGGTTGACAAATTCAAACACCGTGGCTTCTTCCTCCGGTTCAAGTGGTTCCTGAGGCACCCGCTTGTGGTTGGCGCGTGATTTTGCTAAATCATGGTTTGACATGGTTAAGCTATTTTCTTTTTTTTTTTACAAAAAGTGATTTAGATAAAGAGGACGAAAGAAAAGAAAGAGGAAAGCTTTGACATGAAAAGATCCTCGTTCTATATTATATGAAGAATAGATATGCCAAAGGGGAGGCAACCGCATGCAAGATATAGGCACCTACATAGATCATAAAACTGTTGATGATAGGATATATGTGTGTGCCCACATCAAGGGGATGCGTATGAAGTGAATCTACTTTTTTTTTATTATAGCTACTGGGCCATCCCTGGTCCCTCTCCTTGAGGAACAATGACGATGGACCTTGCAAGTACATTATCCGTCTGAGCTCCTTCACTCTCCCACGTTGGAGGATCCATAAAAGTACTCAGATCCCGGAATAATGGGCGCAATGCAGTTCACCTGTAATCCACGCCCCTTGCACCCTTTTTTTTGTATGGCACAGCAGCAGATCATCGAACAGGTAAAACTCCGTGCTTTCCTTTTTCTCGATTCGCGTGTTCATTGTATAATAAAAATACAAAGCATGACGAGCTGTCACATTGACAGACTGACAACCGGGCGTCTCTGTTTTGGGGCAGGAGGCTGAAAGCAATATGTTGTGTTCTGGGTATTATCTTTTGTTGAGTGTGGGGACATTTGGCAGGAGTTTCAAGCGCGTGTTCAGGTGTCACTAGCCGTTGGTCGGTCAGGCCGTACATTTTCTTTTTAGCATGAATTTCTTTTCCTGTTGGTATGCATATGAAAATGGCATGTCTCCGCATACACATATGCAAGCCAAATTTTGTTTGCGCTATACTTGACTTGGATAAGACTGATCTGGCAAGACGGATCCATGGAGCACAGAAGCACGCTGAAAATAGAACTTAATCGAACGCGCGTTGGGTTGATGTCACATGGTTTCATTCTCTTTTCTTATTGATCATGTCGGCATCTCTACATAATGCTCATCACAAAGAAACCGAGACACACTGCACCAAAAAAAGAATGACATAATAGAGGAGCGGATATTTGCGTGTGTGTTTATACAACAGGAGAAAAGAAGGTGGATGGAGAAGGAGAAAATTACAGTACAAATAAAGGATGGATACACAGAATATGAACAAATTACATTTCTCAGGCAGTCGAGATAACGCTGCCTGAATCTTCACGCACAGTCGAGAGTGCGGGTTTGCCGAGAACGGGCCGTTGCACAGGCTCATCCGCAGCAGTATGAGTATTGATGGACGGTGATTGTTGCGGTGAAGAGGACGGTGGTTGAATAGCGGACGAGGAAGAAGAAGAAGAAGATGAAGAGGCGGGTGGGGGTGGAGGTGGATTGGACTGCGGTGGTGGCATCTGTGGTGGCAGTGACTTCTCCCAGTCCGGGAGAAGCGCGAGACTTTGACGCTTCGCATTATTGCTGTGATGGTCGCCGTTAAAGGGCGGCCGTCGGGGGACACTGGTAGACTGCGGGGTACTACTGCGGCGGTCGTGGGACGGCGACGGCTGAGTCCATTGGAAGCCGCGCATGTCGGGCGGGAGGGACGCGCGCAGGATGGCCGATCGGTGGTTCGCCCGCGACGTATGCCGCGGTTTATGGTTACTGCTCGAGGATGAAGATGATAAGGAGGGCCGGGGCGTGGGCGGCGGTGGTGGTGCCGGATTAAAACTCAAGAGGCGAAAATCGTCTTCGAGGCGGAGTGTGGCGAGGTTCGACTGGGAAAACGGACCGGCATAGCCGAGCTTGATGCAGGCGACGATCTTTTTGAGCGCTTCCAACCAGGACTTCATTTGCACGGTTGAGTCGCAGCGGAGATACCAAGTGCAGAGCGGCTTGCGAAGCTCGAGGACGCAGCCCTTTTTGAACTCTTCGGTGACAAAGACCAGGGTGTCATCTGTGATCAAAAAATGTTCACGGGCGGGCGCGGTGGATTTAGTGGATTTAAAGACATACACGATGCGGTCAACGATGACAAAGTAGCGGCGTTTCCATGCTCGGAACGCAAACGTTGCGGGCGGGTCGTACTTGTGCAGCCAGTCGCTGCAGACGGCATCTTCGAGCGCGGCTTTGATGGACATGCACCATGGGTCAAGGGTCGGTGAGGGCGGTGTCCTCGATATGGAGCTGGATGACCGAGTTGTATTTGAGGAGTGAGTAAGCGAAGAGGACGGCATGGTCGTAAAGGGGTCTGAGAGGGCTTTCAGGTGACGCAAGGAGTGGGTTGAGTTATTGGGATAGAACCGACTGAGCTCCTGTTCTCGGAAAGTCTCTGAGCTCGTCGCTCCAGATAGCAGGAAACGAGACGAAGGTGGAAGGGAGGAGAGCGACGTGCCTGTTGTTGATGCTAAAATAAAAAATAGACCGCGCACGAAAAAAAGAGAAAAAAATTAGTGATCTCGCCCTTTCTTTCGTGTGTATCCCGCTCAAGAACAGACCCAATCATCACGTCTCCATTAAATGTTTCCAACACACGCACACGCAATACACGCGCGCGCTGTTCTTTCCCCGGGAAACGGGAACACGACTTACGTGGAGTCACGTGCTCTATCCCACCGCCCGCGCTACTGGAGAGATTGGACCCGGCTGACCATCGTCGCGTTTCGATATTGTCACTGCTACTATTATCGCTCGTGCTTGCCATGCTGTAACGATGGCTCTGGCTGGAGCCGCTCGCGGACGTGCTTGAATATTGTGACGCCATCGAATGACGAAAGGCGTTTCTGTCCGGTCTTGATTGTCTGCATAAAGCGGAGGAGTCGCCTTTGGGGATAAGAAGATGATTCCCCCCTGCTCCCGCTGCAGCTCCCGTTCCACTTGACTCGATTCCCCTTTCTTCTTCTTTCACAGACACCACAGGCGGTGAGTACATGAAGCGATCGTCAATGAGCAAAGTGGCAGAGCAATGGCAAAAAATAGAAGTAAAAGCCAAAGAGAAATATTAAAACGGGGTAAGGGGAGAATGAAAAGCGAGTGACAATAAAAAAAGCAAAAACCAGAAAAGAAGAAAGAAAGATAGAAAGAGAGAAGGGAAAAGAGAGAAAGAGAACTCAGCCTTCATAGAAAAGTGTGTCGCTTTGTATATACTCTTTCCAGCTATCTTGAGCTTGCACGAACCCGACGACCGCCGTAAATAAATGTCTTTGCCTTTCTGGTGCATAGCTTTGATCAAACCAAGGACTATCATGTGAATTACAACATGTCGACTCTTGCTGATATAAGCACCCTCCTCCGTTTTCCTCGTCTTCCCTTCCTGTTTGTATTTCACACGCCATAGAATGTAATCGCTTTTCAGCTGCTATTCTTGGCGCTCCGTCTTCTTTTTTGATTGACGTCGTACGTGGCTCCTCCGAAACACATACACATACACAAAGAAGGAAAAAAGAAAAAAAAAAGAAGAGATCACATTATGCTTCCCCGCCGGCTTCCCCCACCCCCCTCTTTCTCCTGCCTTTCTTCTCCGCATTCGTGTGTGTGTGTGTGTGTGTGTGTGTAAGTGTGAGCATATGGCTGAAGATGCTTCACACACAGTCGGTTACGCTCGGGCATGCATACCTTTTTTGACTCCTATTTTTTTTATGGAACGGAAAAGAAAAAATATAGACTGTCGCGCTTTGCTGTCGGGAATGCGCCCATTTGCATATCCGTCAATCAGTTATCGTTTAGTGCCACCGTGAGCTAATTTTTTGAAACTACTACACGGACTGATGTAAAACCTTCGGTCCGGAGTTACTTTGCCGCTCATTAATCCCGCTCCCTTCATTATTCTTTTTTTGTTTGGTATTCCTTCTACCTGAGCGTTACAGGTATGTTCTTTTTCACGTATAAGGAAGGTACTTGAGTTTCTTTCTATCATACTGTGTACAGGTAAATGGGGTGGCTACCTACCCGCGTTTGCCCGCATCTGCGACTTGAATGCGACCGGGCGAACGACCTATATAAAGGAGATGCAAGGCCCATTAAGTTATGCAAGCATAATGTATGCTGCAGACCAGAATATCGCGCCCATGCACCATAACAACGACTTCTTATAATAACTTATCTTTTTGGAATCAAAGTATAAAAGAAAAAGGCACGACCGCAGACCCGATCTGATTTACCTTTTGTACTACAACGTCGCTCCCGATCCTTTTGAATGTGGGGCGTCATGATAATAAATGGAACAATCGCACTTCCACTCTTATATCCTCGCTCGTGTCTTTAATCATGAGAAAAGATATAATGTAGATCGGGAAACCTCGCTGCGATGCAACGTATATCGAGTAGGGAAAGCAGGCGGGACCTGAGAAAAGGGACTCCTGTAATACAGCAGCGCGTCGTACGTAGGTCCGCACAACTCAAAGATGTTTCAACGAGCAGACAACTATTTCGTCATAATGCCCTAGAATAATCTCTGAAATCTCACTTTTCTACATACCTATGCGGCAGGCCCGAGGTTGGTATTATGCACTCACGGGAATTGACCTACAGACTCGCCTATGACTAACCGGCTGAATACGTATTTGAACCACTGACCCAAATTTCCATCAATTCTTGTCGATGTGCGAAGAGCAAAATTTTGGCCCAGCGCACATGACTATGTGGGGAAGGGAAGGAGTTTCAACGATGGTCCAGCCTGCTTCCACGATATCTGGAACGTAGGGCCGATATCATTGTTTGCGCTGTATATGCAGCAGCAAACCAAAGCGTATGCCCCGCGTGAGTCTGGACGAAGTCCTGGAGGAGACGGCTATTCGAAGGCATAACATGAACCCTCATAATGAATTTTCTCGACCTTTTTTCTCTTGCTAATTTTTGCTATAGACTCCTTGTGGGCGTGAGTGCGAGTAATACTTGGTGAGCAACATGAGGCAGGACTTCGCTTTCCCAGTGCTTTTTTTGCGATTAATTAGAACGTTTGGCGGATGCGTATAGAGTAATGATATATGGTCTACATATTTCTCCACTCGTATCGCTCTAAATATTACGGCTTGCTCGGCTTGTACTGTTTCATAAACTGCAGCATAAGGAGGGGGTATCAGCATATATCAATGTGCCTCTCGAGAGACTTGTTTACCGAGTGAGGCGTAATTGTCAATGGTTGCAGATTCATAATTTGCGGGGCGGCAGCAGGTAATTCACGTGCCAATCAAAGAAAAAAAGATTAGTAGTGGATTCACTTTTTTTAAATGTGCGTCTTGTGTGTGAATCTTGCACAGTCGCTTTTTTGCAATGTCGGTCCCCAAGCTCGAGACCATTGAAATCACTCTGTTCGAGACGGGTGTTGCTGAGATTGCCTTCAATCGTCCTCAACGCTACAATGCTCTTTCTCCTCAGGCGTACGCGGTACGTGTTCCTACGTATTGTATCTGCCGTACACGTCCATGCACTAACGTAATATTCTGGTACACTAGGATTGGCTTGAAGCCATTCGTTGGGCTGCAAACGACGACCGAGCCAAGGTCACTGTATTGACGGGTCGTGGCAAATATTACACGTCGGGCCAGGAGCTCGCCTTCCCTGAAGCTTCAGACGATCCTCAGGCCGAAATGAACCGTCGTGCCAAAATTACAGAGTACGAGAGTTCTGCGATATCAAAGACATTGCGACTGACATGGTTGCTCTTTTCTTCTTCTTTGCTCAGGAACGTCGTTCTGGAGATGATTCGGTTCCCTAAGCTTCTGATCGGCGCTGTCAATGGTAAGGAATACAGGCTGTATATCCGAACATACAATTCAATCAGATTACAGGCCCCTCCATTGGTTTTGGTACGACGACCTTGGCTCTATGCGATGTCATCTATTCCGTGCCCCATGCCACTTTTGCTACACCCTTCATGAAGCTTGGTAAGTGTTTTACACTGTGTTTGGCCATACTCTGACCTATGCTTAAGGGTTCTGTGCCGAGGGCTGCTCCTCCGTCTTGTTCCCGCGCATCATGGGTCGGTCCAAAGCCAACGAGATGCTGGTACGTCATACACATAAAGCAAATATGGGTTGTCTTAACTGTGGGTCCATGTTGCCATGTATGTATAGCTGATGGGTAAGACGTTTACGGCGGAAGAACTGGAGAAGTGCAGCTTCCTCAGTCGTCTTTTACCTGCTGAGGGATTCCGTGAGCAAGTCCTGGCGCTGGCTGAAGAATCTGCCAAATTCTCTGTTGAGGCCATGAAGGTTACCAAAGGCCTTATTAGAGACGTCGACCGTGAGCTCCTTGAAAAGACCAACGAGATCGAAATGAAGTGCCTTATCGAGCGTATGATGAGTCCCGATTCGCTCGAGAGCATCATGAAGTTCCTAGGTAAGTATTCCATGAAAATATTTGCGCCGATCCCAACCCATCTTTTCTCTTTCTTTACAGCGGAATCCAAGAAAAAGAAGAAGACGAAGAGCAAACTCTAGAGCCGTACATATTCATTTATACCACATACTCTCCATGGAAAATACGCGCTATGCAGGCACGATCAACATGATTAAATATGGCTGTTTGGGCTGTCTGATACTGCGTCACCTTATATATTTATCCTGCATGTTATTTTCTATTTTTGTTTTTTACGCAGCTCACCTCTGTGCCAATAGCTGATGGCTGTGATTGGTACGGACGAGTCTCTGATATGATGGGAAAAAAGGACGCCTCTAAGTCTTCGCTGCGAAACAGCGTCACAGACATGGATAAATCAATTATAGTATAAGGATGAGTGCGATGGAACACGTATCATCACTGACAGATCTACGGCACAGAAAAAGTAGACGCGAAAGGACGTGGGCTTGGTGCGCTCCTTGTTCTTCCCAGCGTATCAAATTCGAGGGCTCTGTCTAGCGGGGTGCTGCGAGAAAGAGACATGCATAAAGTTCAGGAGAAATCTTATCGTCAGTGGTGCACCTTATTCTTTCAGGCTCGAACGGCCTTACACCCACTCAAGGACATGCATTGCGTGCGATTATATGACCGGAATTGTTGATACCATCAATAGGGAAGAGAATGAACTGTTTTTAGAATTGTTTGTGGTGGGATGACCTATGCGTTCCAGAGTGTTCCAGTACGAAATTCCCCATTTGTATTTTCTTTGATGCCGGATCCTACCAGATCAGGAAGCATGGGCGCGCAAGTCCAGTCTCATCTGGGCTGATATCTATCTCGCAGCAAAAGAATTCGTATTCTAGCTAGGTGATCATATTAGGCTATGCGCGTGTGCAGTAATGAAGTTCGACGTGCGCAGGTTGTCTTGTATACAGAGATGGATGTATGCAAGGCGTGTAAAGTGGATGCATGACGGAGTAGTTTTATATCTGGGTTAGCCAAGGCATGTACTTTGACAGTGCGCGGCGATGGCGCAACATCAGCTGGAATGAGGGTCATGGCGAGATGAACAAACAAAAGTGAAGGTAATAATGAAATATATTTTGAGCGTGTTACATACTTTTACTGTGCAAGCCGAATATGGGGCGACAACCCCGTTTAGGACTCCCGATGTGCTCCCCCTGGTCTGCTTTTTTCTCTCAGACATATAAGAAACACCTCTCCTCGTTTTCTCATTATCTCCGTTTCTTTCTTCTCTCCTCTTCATCCAGTCGCTCACCATGAAGTCTTTCCACCTTGCCGTTGGCACACTTGTCTCTGTCATGGTGTCTATCACCGCTGCTCAGACGACTGTCGCTACTTGTGCTGACCAGACTGTGTAAGTACAATGCTGCTCTTCTTCTCGTTCTGTTTGTAGCTATGACCCCTTCCTTCTCCAATTTCTCTTTCCATCGCCCATGCAACTCTGTACTTTTTTTTTCTCTGTTGCTGCTTGTCTACTCTCCCTATTTCCATTTCGCTTTACATGATTAAACCTTTTCGTCTGGAGGACACGATGAATTGACATCCAGCATATTTCTAGCTTCGACCAGTGCAAGAAGAACGAACAAAACTACCTCGACACCTGTACTAACAACGGTAAGATGAAACATTTTTCAGTCATTATCCAAGTCGAATTAATCATTATCACTTTATTTATTAGACTTTGCCTGTCTGTGCAAAGTGAGTACAAGGCAATAACTAGTACAAAGCACGCGGTCGTACTAAACAATACCTTTTTGTATATCAGTGGCAAACCGCCATGGTGTCCTGCTGGAACAGCTGCCCTGATGACCAGGAGAAGGGCACACAACAAGCCTTGCAGACCACCTATTGCTCGCAGCCT
Source organism: Syncephalastrum racemosum (assembly GCA_002105135.1). NCBI lineage: Eukaryota > Fungi > Mucoromycota > Mucoromycetes > Mucorales > Syncephalastraceae > Syncephalastrum > Syncephalastrum racemosum. The sequence continues at coordinate 1,240,010 of MCGN01000009.1, read as the reverse complement.
GGTGCCAATGTGTATGTCTCTCTGGAAAACGACGACAAAATTTAACCTCCCAAATTTTTTCTTTGTACTCCAGGACAACTGTGGCCAGCAGCAGCGCCGCTCTCCCCTCCTCCTCGATGCTTCCCTCCGCTTCGGTGAGCAGTGGCGCTTCTTCTGCTTCTGCTTCTGCATCCTCGTCCTCCAACCCATCCTCGGGCGCTGCTTCTGCCATGGACAAGCACTCTCTGTTCGCCGCCGCCGCCCTAACCGTCGCCTCCTCTGCTTACTACTACATGATCTAATCCACCTTATTTCTCTTCTACACAGAACGGCAAAATATTATCATATACCAGAAATCAAACTTTTTCCTTACTTTCTTCTTCTTCTTCAATTGCTTACCACTACTCGCGAGGGCTTTTGGAAATGTATCAATAAAGCAAAAGTCAATGTTGTCGTCTTGTGTTACAAAATGTTATTTTTGACATTATTTCCTATTCTGACCATTTTTGCTTCCGTCCTTTCCAAAAACATACACGCTGCTTCGTTCCTGCCATTGGTTCCCACTGCGATGGTTGAAAATCCTGGGACTCAACACTGATTTTGTGCACTGTCCCACAACTACGTGTCTCCGTCTATATCCTGACTTTATTACCAATATCCACCAGAGAGGGCAGAATGTCGCCGAGGAGCTTGAAAATGTAACCTGTCTCCCACTAGCGGGAAGCAGAAACAACGGATAAAGGCAATTGGTCTTTTCCTCTCGCTACACTTCCCCATTCCGGGTTGGTTGTTTATTGCACACTTCATGTATAGTGAAATGCAGAATAAATCTCCTTGCTAATTGGAGCGCAGTAGTGTGGAAGCATTTACATTTACATAGATACTGCATTGCGTAATGATGTTGCTATCATATCATAGTAAAAACGACGAGAACTAGACTGGCGATTTGATCAGCATATATTCATGTCTCTCAGAAACTGTGGAATAAATGCTGCTGATCAAATGTTGCTAATACTGATTTATCAAAGACGCACTTATCAACATGGGAACAGGCTTTAATCAGCGCGGCAACCATGATCGGTTGTAACAGGATTTAATTCCTGCCCCGGCTTCCTTGATAGTCAAATTCACATGTCCAGTTTTGTTCTCTTTCACTTCAAATCAAATACTTCCCTGATCTTCGAGCATACTTGCGATATAGGCCTTTGCAGCTCCAGGTGCCTGGCACACCGGCACACGCCCAAGCATCTTCCACGGCCTTGTCGTAGTCCTTCCCAGACAGGCCGAGACAGTCGAGCTTGTCTTTGCGGTCTTTGCTGTCGAGAGAATACGCGTTAGGTATATATAGCTTTAAAATGATATCTATGTATAGACGTACTCGAAAAGATCTTCGTTCTTCATTGTCCATTTCCACTGTGATGCCATGGTAGTCCACAGCGGCGGCCAAGCTATCCCAGTCGACAGCCCAACTGTCAACCACGATATCCTAGTCATGGTCCTTGTTTAGAAGCATATATCCCTTATATCATCGCAGCATGATATGCCTGGCAATGACTTTCCTAACGGCGTCTTTTAAATACGCGGCACTGGCATCGTTTGACGTCCTTCCAAGGCCGGGCCTCGGTTCTATAACTAGCACCAAGAGCTCCCGACGCATGATACTGCTAAATGTACTCGCGAAGAGTGGCGCTGCGTTTGTTTTGGACAGTTAAATCGATGGGATGTGTTACTGAATCCATGGATGGCGAATGAAAGAAGTGAAAGGCAAATCTCGATTTATACTGCTGCGCGCAAAACGGAGTTGACATTCTCTTCGTTGTCGTGGCTGGTATTAGGTCGCGCTGCTGCTGCAAGAACGTAGCTGGGCAAGCTCGTTGAAACGCGTCCAATCTACAAATGGAGTGTCTGTCGGTTTCTTATCCTCCGCGCTCAATCTGAAGACGTAGTCAGGTTTGAAGCATTTCATATGACGGCATAATACAGAGCCTGAAAAGGAATTAAAAAAAGATCCAGAGAACATAGAGAATAGGACTATGTGAGAGACAACATAGTAGAGTGGATCCGGCCAAGTTCGTGAAGGGACCGTTTCGCCATAATATTCGTTCCTGGAAACAGCTATACGTTGCAGTGATACTGTAGTGGCCGTTTGCCTTTTAAGGTAGTTGACACCACATTCAAGAGCCGCCTTTGCTTTTTGGATTAATCCATCCTGTATGTTACACAATTTTTCAGACATAATTTTTATGCCACTTCCGTATAATTAGCAAGCAAAATAAATAACATCATTGTGGAGTGTACGCAATATATTTTGTGAATATGTGGTTTACTCGTAGCAATATGAGATTTTTCGTAACGATATCAAGCTATTTGTGGAGCGCTGTCACTTGCCTTTTAAGGCAATTGACAACTATTTTCAAGGGCCGTCCCTGCTTTTTGTACTTAATCAAACTTGTGGGTTTCGCCTGTTTTGAGACATATTTTTTATCCCACTTTCTCATAGTTAACAAGCAAAATAAATAGCATAATTGCAGAGTGTAGATTTTTTCCGTTGCGAATATTGTATTTTGCATAGCAATATCAGACTATTCGGTGGACCTGGTCGCTTGCCTCTTAAGGCAGTTGGCACCCAATTCCAAAGTGGAGTTACACAATTTTTCAAACTTTTTTGATGCCACTTCCTTATAATTAGCAAGCAGAATAAATAGTATCAGTGTAGAGTGTACACAATTTACTTTGCTAATATGGGGTTTGCTCGTAGCAATATGAGGTTTTAGTAGCAATATCAAACTATTTGTGGGACGCGGTCGCTTGCCTTTTAAGGCAGTTGACACCAATGTCGTCGACCAATAAAAAGTGATTATGCATTCTCTTAATGGAAGCCCCACTTTTAATGCCGACAAAAATTATGAAGCTTCTCATTGATCATCTAAAAATCGAGACTGTGAACCTTACGACTGACTACCTATAGATTTTTGGAAGTTAATCTCAAACAAATGTGTGTCCACTCGGAACTAAGACATGTTCCTGAAAGGGGTTTTATTGTCAGTCCCTGTATCTATCGCTGTCCAGATCCGGTTTGGGGCAGGCACAGGAATGAGGACTTTTTTGTAGTTTGACGGACCTAATAATACAGAACGATGTACAGCTACAAAACTTATTCGCAGTTGACCCACAAGTCCAGAGGCACCCATCACACGCCTGAAAGCATGAAAGGTACCATATCTCAAATGTTTTGCCATATGGCAAGTGGCAGTGCCGACCGGCGCAACCATAACGCTTTGGTGTCGCCATTTGAGTCACTTATATAAAGGCAAGTCTTCTCTTTTTCCTACGGATTTCTTTTCCGGCCGTTTATAAGCGGAATAGCACTCGCGGACTGATTTAGCGACGATTTCGACAAAAAGTGATGCATTGTGCGGGTGTGTATCCTTCGTCAAGATGACATCAGAGTCCCTTAATCCTAACGCGTAATTCATTGTCAAGAAAAAAAAAAAGAAAGAAAATTGATTATCACGCCTTTATTTGACGTGGTTATGTCTGATCTTGATCTCTCCTCTTACCTTTCGGCTTTGACAACCATTTATTCTCCATACGTATGGCATCAAATTCCGCATGTCCATTGCAACCTGTTCACAACCAATGATCAGATCAAGAGTGTAATGACGATGCTTAGACAACACCTGCGCGCTTATGTCAATTATCAAGTAGACGGCGAGCATGATCTCCTCCGTTTGGCCTGGTCATCGTATATCGAAAAGAAACAAGCAGAGTAACAACTCGGTGCGCACCGTTCAAGGGGTCTCCCCTCCTCCATGTTTGGTGAAGCCTGGTCCAGGTTGCGAAGGTCGAAACCCCCAGAGCCGTCCAATAAGCAATTTCTCGAGCCGTCCACTACAAGCTCAAGCATGAAATCAATCTAAAGCTTGCCATTTGTGCTCCCTAAGCACTGTTACAGACAGCCGACACGCATGTACCGGTAATTCCTTTGTTTTTCAATCTTTCACAAAGGAGCCGCAATGCACCATGGCGGGAAGTGAATTCCGTGGCCTTGGGTCCATTGTACTTTGGATAGTTTGCAGTAGTGGATTAGTCAAGCCGATATACGGGATTCCCCGTCCATACACTCAAGGATTTTCGCTCGCGACTTATGGATCTCGAGATAAGGTACAAGGCCGATAAGACTGAACGGAAGATTCAATGACATCTCTGGAATGTAAGTATTAGCAGCTTTACATATGATGTTGCACTTACTTTGGGCTTCAAATTCCCAGACAGCTTCTGACTCTTCCAAGTCTAAGCTCAGGTTGCTTGTGCGCCTTTGGATTTGCGCCATGCGTGCGCGTATGTCACGGTTCTGACACGCGGCTTTCATCTCAGCGCAGAAGTGCCGAAACTTGGATGGGACTTTTTTTGCAAAACGACACCAATTTGTTGGCGCGGAACTTGCGGGGTCCTGCTGAGGTCGACGTGGAACTGCCAGGCGAGGGCGAAGGGTACTGCTTACTCTTCTTCTGGTGAGCCCGACAAGGCGGTCGATTGCCTTCCATGTCCACATCTGAGTCTTCCGCCTATGAGGGACCGTCTCGCTCCAAGTTATCCTCCATCACCAGGAGGGCTGTGATGCCGGTCTCGATGCTATCTGGCAACTTGGTGCCGTATAGATGCGCCAAGATGGACCAAGCCTTGCGGCGCGCACCGTGGTACAGCGAGGAGACAAACTGGGAGACGAGGTTACTGTCCTCCTTGACGTTATCGGCGGCGGCACACTCCTTGTAGCGGTTGGCGTAGGGATGCAAGGCCTGCTTGGAACCCGTTCGCATGGAGTACAGCGTATCGCCCGTAGTATATTTGATCCGGACAAGTATGTATCTTCAAGAACCGCTGGCAGAACTCAGCCCAGTCCACCGTGGGATCCTCAATTATGCGGCTGATTGAGAGACGACCATCCGCTGGATGCGTAAGAGGGAAGAAACGACGCTAGGTCGCTTCGATCGAGTTGTTGTTCGCCCTTAGCTAGCGTTCCTTTATTTATGGTGCCTCTGGCCTCCGGTTGCAAGGAAACAGCACCATGACGGGACTAACAATCTCGAAAATGGGCTTTCTGAGATTGAATACGGGATGGCGTTCCTGTATTCTTTGCTCACCCGCCTGAAGGAGGGCAAAAGGACCTGGACGACCGCAAGCTTGCTGACCATGAGCGCCGCAGCCATGGCGCGAGTATCGATGCCATCCTCGTCGACCCTGCTTCAGGTCTTGAAATCTGCGTGATGGAAGTGAGCGGTCTGCCAAACAAGCACGATTATCGGCATTTCCGCAAGGACAGGATCAAAACCGCTGTGAACTAGAAAAAAATCTACGAGAAAACTCTGGAAGTTCGCAGTACCGGCAACCGCTCGATGCTCAAGAAAACTTTTCCCATTGGAATCCAGGTGTATCGCCATAAACGTAATCACCATAAACTGTACGTTTATGCCCTCACAACGCCAGCCAGCGGAGTCCCTCTCTTCTCCCGCGTCCCGAGGACAACACTGTCTGTGAAGCCGATGACGGAATCCAATGATCTCTCGGGTCTGGTGACCGCCCTATGGGTATGTCTATGTTGTGCCGCACAGCCTCGTATATCAAGGAAGCGGCAAACGATTACGACTCCATGGACAATACCACGCTCACAGACGTCAGTCCTGCTGATTCGTCGCCCCACCGCCATTCCAGAAAAGAAGCAACGGGCGTCCTACCCGAGTTAAGAGCTCGCTTTGTCCGCTGCCAGACAGCATGAGAACCAGCCCTAACCGCATCATCCCTGCACGACAAAACGCGGTGGAGATGAGCCCAGGAAAGCGACGCCCATCGAAGGCACTCTGCCGCTAACATATCTGAAACGCAAGAACCCGGCCTCTGACAGACACGAGACTCTCCTAAAATATGTTGAAAGATAACGCAGTTAAAAAGACCGAGAGGATCGAATGGAAATGATGCTACATAGATGGAGTTGAACAGTACATCACTATGGTAGCAGAGTAGAAGGGCTCCCGAAGTCTTAAAACCATGTCCAGCAAATATCACAAGAAGACCCTGCATGGGAAAAAGCAATAAACGTGCAATCTTCCCCTCAGTTCAGTAAACAATCTTGAAATCTTATTTACTAGAGAATGATGCTCGTAGCGAATAATTGGCACATATTGTCACTGATATGATATTGTCCAATGCTTGCTTTTCGCTGCTGTAAATCATCATCAATGATCTCATATTTAGTTGTGATGGTCCCCTGTCTGAAGTTGAAGCTTTATCATTCTGCCTTCTACATGTAATTCCATCGAGGTGCATTAGGTCAGTAATCTCCGGTACGTATATCGTGTTCATCGCAGGAGTAGTATGGATTTAATGATATATTTGGAGATATAATTTGCTGTCACAAATTCTCTAGAAAAATCTGCCTACAGCTCTCTCTTTCCATATGTTTCTAAGCAGATAACGAATAGAGACTTGTATTATACATGAAGTGTGAGACGCCAACAACTACTGCGCGTATTACCCCTTTCATGGTAAGATTTAGGGTAGACGTCTCGTATTCCGACGGGCGCACAAGTTGACAGGATGTAAACAGGGACGCAAAAGAGGAAAAAGCAACCAGAAAAAGTGCATCTTTCAAAAGAACAGCGAAACGAGAAAGCAACTACGGCAGCCAATTGCAAGCGTTGCTTTTTCCTCTTTTCACGGTTCTTCTTTTTTCGTGTATTCTATCCATGAAAAGGGAATCTCTGACCGCCAAATGTCATAGTTTTCGGTGTGACAAAGGTTACCAGCGAATTTAAACCGATATTCCGATGCAAGAAATATCAGAGAAAAGGACCCCACAAAAGTACAGAAGCTGCTCGTTTAGTTAAACTAATAATAAGTTACTCGAGAATGACGGGAGAACGCACGGATGTATAAGACCTGACGATAAGAGCAGCCTTCTTGTCTGATCTACGTGAAAAACATGGATGTTCAAGACGAGCAGCAAGTATCCATTAAATATCAAAGACGACAGACGGAATTGGTATAAAGGGAAAGCCAAAATATGGTGGAGACGATCGAAAGATGACAGAGCAGAGGCAAACCCTTTGGGAAGACTGCTGATCCTTATAGAGAACATGATCAATTGATGAAAAAACCTGTTGATGATAAGCCAAGGCTGCTTTGGCAAGAAATAATGGATAGTTTAACTAGTCTGCCTAAAGATCGCACTCGCTTTATGTCTAGAGTTCGTATCATATTACTATACCGTAAGTTTATAGAATGTATTATTTTCTTTTAATTGACATGTAAAGTACATACAGTTATTATACAAGATGGAGGTAAACAAGGCTAATTAAGTATGAAGTAAGCGTTGATACTTGAGAGACATTTAGAACTCAAATGTCTCATGGTGTGCGTGCCAATGTCGCTTGAATGCTTGGTTGAGTACGCCGCTCATGAATTGGTCCGAACCGCAGGTGTGGACCCAAACGTCTTCGTGCGGTATTCCTTGCATACCATCTTCAATGGCTTGCATGCAAGTGGGAATATTGGGACGAGAACCAAAGGCGAAATTGAAGCCATTGAGGTTGGCGATCCAGTGGTCGCCTTCATTGTACAGGTGTTTCTGTTCTGCTCGGGTCACAAATACCTGCACGTGCAAATGAAGAGGTTGTTTGGGAGACATGTATTGTTCAGATAGATAGGTGAAAAGATCGACAAAAGGGTCCAGCTCATCTATCGAGTAACCGTTAAGTGGTGCGCACGCCTTGGCGGAAAATAAAGGAAACTTACCTAAGGAGCGCACTGCCCAGATAAGATGCATTTGCTCGGTACGCACAGTTTGAATACCAGCCGCACGTCTTTCAACAGCATCCTTGATGATGGTCAGTGCCGGTGTAATACCTATACCAGCAGCGAAACAGATGACTACAGCATAATCCTGGAACTCCAGACGAGGGCCATAAGGACCATCAACTCGGACATTCATGTCTTCCGTAAATGCTTTTGTGTATCGTCCGAGAGCCTTGATGTGCAACGACGCGGCTGTCTTGCGGCTACCCAGAGCGACATGGCGACGACGCACACCAAGCGTCTCTTCTATGTCCGTCGACGTTTTCTCCTCGTGAATTGTAATCCCGTTCTTCTCCGTATTCTTTTCGGCGCCGTTGACAACTATGCGTTCCTCCGCCACAGAGGAACTATCATTTTGTTCGCCAAATGCTTCGGAAATCGTCATCGGGTGCCAGTTGAGGTAGCTGAAATAATCCCAGAAGCTGCGGGAGCGCTTCACCAGCGAAACAAAGACATACTGACCAGGATGGTAGCGGTGTAAGCGACTGTATTCAAAGAGCACGCGGGTGATGCCAGGGTTTTCAGAGGCATGGTCCTTGTGGTTGATTGCAGGTTCAACAGAGAGTGTATTGACCTTGCAAAGCCAGGACTGGTAGGAACGCCAGCAGCGGTCAAAAACCCAAAGACCAACGGGCGGCATAAAGTAAGCCACACAGGCAGGTCGGTGCCAACATGCAGCAATAATGGCAACAAAGATACCGAGGATATGCATATAGTAGAACACCTCAAAGAAGCCGCGGCGGATCCATTCGAACGAGGTGACGAAGAGGATCAGGAAACCAATCATGGCGACCGTACCAGTGCCTTGCACGAAATCTGCAAATAAGGTGTCCTTCGGGTTCATAGTATAAAACCAGCCCATGTAACTGTACAATAAAAAAAGTTCATTTAAATTATTAGGAAAAGAAAGAACAAGAAAAAAATAGTTCGCTTACAGACGCCAGACAAAATGCGGTACGAATTCGCAGAAACCAATACGCGCGAGCCAGCGGTGGAACGGAATAAGGCTCTCAAATGTCATGCCCGACATGCGCGTGACGATTGTGTTGCGAGAGCCAAGGACGAACACGAATCCCCAGTTGACCATACCCAGGTAGGCGCCGCGCAAGTCATAGTAGCTAATATCGGGCGTAGGGAAGCTCGTAATTCCAATATCATATTTCCATGCGCCGAAGAAACAAAAGAGAACGTTGAGACACATCAAGACAAACACACCGATGATGTGCTTAATGGGTATCATGGAAGTGACGAAGGGGATACGGATGACATGCTCCATGAAAGCTGGTAAGCCAATACGGGAGTACCTGTGATGGAGCTTGGTCGCCGTACCGGACTTGCCGAGGAGAAGCTCGCGACGCGCTAGAAACCGCAGGAGACGGCCGATCTGGTGACCAATGCAATATAGCGCAAAGAAACCCCAACAAAAGAAAGCATAGCTGTAGCCAGGCATATGGCCATCGCTGTCGGTCTCGAAGGGCTCCATATATTGTCTGTGATGAGAATGCAGGGAAGGGGAAGAACCGTCCGTCTTAGTACAGATACGTATATATACAGAAATGGAAAATATCCACAGCTGAATGACTCGCTACCGTATAAAACCGACGGACATAAAATACAGTTCAGGTTGTACGCGATCAATCAGCGTGTCAAGATGAAGAACAAAAATGTCAAGGAAAAAAGACACGTCGCTCATTATCTGATATCTTGGTCCGTAATATCCAATGGAGTCAGAGAGAAGGTTATACCAAAAAAGCGGGCACGAAGGGATGCTGAGGCCGGGTGCCTGGTCCATGGTGAAGATGTCAGACTTTTAGGCCGGAAGACGTCTTTGAGCTTACCAAGTAAGGATTTAGATAAATTCACCATTTTCAGGTCAATACAGCGAAAAGAGCGCATTATACTATTTTTGGTACTTTTTTTTTCAACGACTAGCGGCGATCACCCGCGCCATGTTATGCGGAAAGTTATGACCAGGGTAAGACCTTGCCGTTACTCCTTTCAGCGCAAAGTTGCGTATTAATGCAGCATATTATACAAGAAACTGATTTGCTCCACAGCACAAAGATGTCCAATAATACACTGTGAGCTATATGATAACCTCCATCACATATATCAGACACTCCAAATGCTTTGCGTTTGAAAGCCAGCCGGCTTGCATGGCTATTATCTGATCTACAAGTGACCGGGTAGCAATTAAATTCGGTAAGGTCTCTACTTCAAAATAGTATCTGCAAATTACTAGAGATTTTGGCGTACAAAGCATGCGACAAAAAAGCCGGTCATCAGATCTTCCTGTGCATCTGCGCGTACAACCGAGTCCGCGCGTTCCTCTAAAATGAGAATGATCCGGGATCAGTCAGTTCTTCATGTACCATTCCCTATTTTAGCCTGTTATTACCTTTGGATGATCCCGTAAAACCCTCTGGCAGACCTCGGCGCTCCCAGTTTGGCAAGACCGTATCCCGGGTGGCAAGCGCAAAGTCAGGGTGTCGATCAAGAATGGTCTGTACCACACCTTCGTTCTCTTGGATGTACTTAGAACACGTCGAGTAGGATACCCGCTTCACTTTGGGGACTAAGGTACTGGTCGATATCTCACTCTGGCTGGTCCGCAATAAATCAACTTACATTTAAATGCATGCTCAATCACCGCTACTTGGAATTCTGCCAGACTATCCAGTCTTTCTTCGCTCATTTCCGCTTCTAGTAGCAACATTTAAAGTTCGGCGCGTCATTCGATCAAGGCCCACTTACTGTCTTGTATGCTGTTCTCAATGCGTGTTGGCATGCCAGAACCCGAACAGGATGGATCGAGAAGAACATACTCCACCTATTTAGAGTGTGAGACCACATGACTGGATTGCCCCACTTTACCGGTTCTTTGAGCTTACCTCTGCATATTTTGGGTCCAATGGGTCGACTTTTAAAAAGTCGGCTTGCTCGGCATCGATGTCTAAGGATCCGTCAGTTCATATACAGTTCCTGAATATAGAAGCGAGTTGTCGCCAACAGTCCCTTGTACTCACTTGTACATCCTGCCTTTTGCGTCAGTGACTTGAGGAGGTTGATGCGTTTCATGTCCATGTCGAAAGCATAGATCTGTCCGGTGTTGTTCATAATAGCAGATAGGTGGGAAGTCTTGTTGCCTGGCGCTGCGCACCCGTCGATTACATGAGCGTTTGCGGGCGGTGAGAGAATATAGGCTGGGAAACACGATGCCTTGTCCTAGTAACGTTGCGGTGCATGCGTCAAGATTGGATCCAAGATGATGCAGGTTTTCGTACCTGGAAAATGAACTTTCCGCTCTGATACAATGGATGGGCATGCAGATCTGTCCGCGGAGCAAAGACGAGGAGATCGGGGATATGTCTATCGCGCCCAAACTCTTTCAAGCTAAACAGACACTCTTTTAGGCCTTGTTCTCCAGGGTCGCGCACATTCGGCGATCCACTTACTTCATGTTCTTTGGATCCTCAACGGTATCGATATATACATATCCTTCTTTTGTGCAGTATTGTATCGCTTCATCGATCGTCATCTGATGCGTATTGACGCGAACATAGCGAGGAATAGCCACTGGGGTGCATATCATATTAGCTGCCAGTAATCACGGCGGATCGGCATACCTTCTTTGAATAATTCGAGATAGCCTGTGATATTGCTCACACTATGCTTTTGATATATTCCCTCGACCTCCTTCTTTAGGTTTTGCTTGTGGCGGTCGAAAAGGAGACGAAGGTCTTTGGTAGGGCACCGAAACCTGCGGCGCAAGCCAAAGAGCTGCTCATAGAGGTATATCTCGGCCAACTCCCGGGTAGGAAGCACCTGTTGAATATAATAATGAGCTATTGCTCTTGTATCACGCGAGATTTCTATCCTACCTCTTTCTCCGAGCGCAAAAGACCGAGATCGTCAATGATCTGGTCGAGATCTGCCTTCACTGCTCATAGTGTTATTGTCTGGATCAAACAGTTCTGTGATAGTACATACTCTTCAATGTCTGGCAGACGATAGCGTACATTCTCTTCTTTTCTGCGATCTTTGGATTTCCCAAGACAAGATTCTTCACATGGCCGTCATGATCGTTGATCCGTTTCACGATGGTAGCTGCCTGTTCGTAAAAAAGGGTATCCTTATTTCCTCGTTGTTGTCCTGCTCGATGCCCTCCTCGTCCTCCTCGTCCTCCTCCTCTTTGTTGCACTCCTTGCTGCTGTTTCCCCGAGTATGACTTGTTGTTCCTCATGTCACAAAAAGAATATAGGTATCCAAAAAAATGTGGTGCCTCAATATGCCGACTGGAAATGAAAAGCAGTGGCTTCTTGCAAGAAGCATGTTTAAAAATTAGAGCCCTTCATCTTCGTATCAGCGAAGCATGTCTGCTTAAGTATTATGCTCAACCGCGCTATACGTGTCCCGGCAGGCACCCCAGGCACCTGAGATACCTTTGATCACTTATTCACTGCTTGATATCGACGGTTGGGATTAGCGCGACCAATAAGACATACTTTTTCAGATTAGTAGCGTGCAAATCAATTTAAGGTCAAGCACATCCTGGCCAAAACATCTTTTTATCTGGTTATCGCTGTTCTTTGTAAGCCTTTCCCAACCGGATGGAAAACTGTGTATGTGTGGCGCCACTACTCTGAATTCTGTCTGAGTCGCTAAGAAGCACGTTTATAAAAAAAAATTTCTTTCTTAAAGCGCTGCTCGCTCATCTTCACCTTCACAGATACAGGTTTTAAAATATTCTACCGATTTTGCAATGTATCTGTATTATCGTTACTATTACCCTAAATCTGCTCCTACTAGAATAGATGATTTGTAGCCCCTTCATTTAGATACAAGTACAAATACATATTAATAGCATGTCACATTTATATGGACCTTTTTGTCCGCAATGGGAAACGGACATGCGACTGAATTTATTCTATGAGGTAGAGAAGCACCTGAACTATACATCTCATGCAGTAGCCACTCTTAATACTCATATACAAACATTCATATAAAATAGCTGTATTCAGATAGAATATATAATGTCGGAAAGCAAGAGCCAATTAGACAAGTGTCATCGCATGATGGACGTATCGATTCTACTTGTAAATTTTATCAATCTCCTCTTGGTTTTCCTTGGTAATATCTTTGCGTTTCAATTTGCCGCTGGTGGTCATAAAACTCTCCGCCCAATCGATATCGCGCGTGACAATGATGTCCTTGACGATCTCGGCCCGGTTGCAGTCGGACTTGCGGGCGGTCTGCTGCAGCTCCTTGAGGAGCTTGTCTTTGTCTTCATCTTTGTTGGCAGGCTCGACGATAGCAATGATATAGGACTTGTCGCTATCGGCAATAATACAGATATTCTTGATCATGGAAGTGTTCCGGTATTTGGATTCCAGACTCTCCAGGGCAATGTACTCGCCGTGGGATAATTTGACCAGATTCTTTGCACGGTCGGTGATACCAAACGTGCCATTTTCGTGGAGCGTGGCGACGTCGCCCGTCTTGAACCAGCCATCTTCGGTGAAGGATTCCTTGGTCAAGTCGGGGCGCTTGTAATAGCCGCGCATGAGCGACGCACCTCGGATCAAGAGCTCGCCTGAGCCATTCTCGGCCTTGTAGTCTGTATCCTCTACGTCGGCCAGCTTAAACTCGACCGAAGGCGAAGGGGCACCAATGACGCCGGTGACCATGCCTAGTGAAGGGATCGTGATCGCGCCTAAGCCGCAGCACTCGGTCAACCTTTTGCAATTGAACAAAAGTTTTTGGAAGGTAGGTCAGTATGTCTGCATTCAAGGTGCTCCATCTGTGATCTCATACCCATATCCTTGAAGAAGGTAACAAAGGGTCGTGTTGATGAACTTGTGCGTATCTATGGAAAGGGGTGCACCGCCTGACACGCCATACATGAGCCTACCGCCTGTTTTTTGACGTACAGGCTGGAAAACTGTGGCATCGAATGCGCGCGTGATGATGTTGTCCTGTCCAAAAAAGTTGAGGAGCTGCCACTTGACTTCAACAGCGGCTAGATACACGGCAAACCGTTAGCATTTTGTCCTCATGCCGCATCAATTATATTTACATTCGAACGCTTTGCGGATGGTCCAGTGCTGCTTGTCGAGTTCGTGGATGACCCCCTTACGAATACGCTCCCAAACGGCAGGGACGCCGGCCATGATGGTGGGCTTGAGCTCTTCCAAGTCACCTTTACCCTTGCCATCGCCATTCTTACCGCAGACAGACTCGCCCATCAATGTACGAATTGTTGCATAACCAATGGGTACGCCCTATGCGCAGGTCTCGTGAGTATGACAGGAAGGTAGGGTAATATATCTGATAGTATCGTCCGTACCACCGTCACCATGATGAATTCCAAGATAAATTCGAGTACGTGTGCAAGTGGCAGAAAACCGATGTAGACATGTTGACCATGATTCAAGAGATCCCAGACCAGGTTCTCAGCCGCGCCTGTTGCCGCGACAATGTTGCTGTGCGTGAGCTCGATACCTTTGGGTGTGCCCGTCGTGCCTGACCTGCATGACAGCGGTACGTAAAAAAAAAAAAAAAAAAAAAAAAGAATAAATACATGCGCACGCGCATACAGAAGCGTCATGGTGCACTTACGTATACATGATGAGCGCCAAGTCTTTAGGCTTGGGGGTATATTTCGGTGCTTTTGGCTGCTGACCATCCAGGATTGTGTCCCAGTGAGCGATATCCTTATCTTGTTGCTGCTGCTTGAAGGTCTTGAGAGCATCAGGGCCTTCAAACTCCTCGCCGGTGTAGATCACAAAGTCCGGCTGGTGTTTCTGCTTATCTTTCGAGTTGAGGTTGTGGGCCTTACTCAGAGTACCCATGAGCTGGATCTCGGTGAAAATTGCCTTGGGTTCGGTCTCCTGGATAATGTGCGCAATTGCCTCGGGCGGCATGCTGTCATAGGCAGTTGTAATGACAACACCCAAAGCAAAGCATGCTATCAGAGAAAACAATGGATCAGCATGACGTGTAAAAGATAAGATGGATCCAAAGGTCTGTGCTTTACCTAGTGCCATTTGTATCCATTCGGCTCTATGAATTGGAAGCATTTAGAAAGTTTCTTTCCAGAAAAAGGAAAGGATCTGTACCTCGTTTTAGCATAGATCAACATACGATCACCCGCTTTCAAACCACGCTGCTGAAGATAGGCTGCCATCTTGTCGGTCGTTTCCTTGGCCTCGCCATACGTTGTCCAAGAGTACTCGTCGAGTTCGTAAGATAACCATTTCTTGGTCTGCTGGTTCTCGTCCTTTTTCTCTTTGGGGTGAATCTATACGTACGAAAAATAGAAATAAAATAATTTCTGGCTTTAACGTTTTTGACAAAAAAGAACAGAATCGACGGCGCAAATTACCTTTATGAGTTTGCGGTAGCCAAATGCGGGTTTGTGAGCATTGACTTCAGTGACTTTTGCCCAGATATGGTGGGCCGTGCACTCGTCGTCCGCAAGCCGAGGAAACATGGGCGAGGTGATGAGGCCTTCTTCAGCACTGCGCGCACGGTAAACGTTGTCATCGATTTTGACGGTCGGATTGGGCGATGGCTGCAAGAAGAGGCTTTTCAGATAGTTCATGATGGTTTGAAAAAAAAATTGTAAGACAAAGATGAAGAAGAGAGGATATTTTGGGAATTTTCTCGGCTGTGGACTCGCGCGCGGCGCGTCTCCGGGCGCGTCATGATTGTTTCAAAGCAAAAAGTGAAGTGAAACATGGATGATCCAATTTCGGTTTTTTGCATCACCATGCTGTCATCCATGGTAAGCGGAATTACAAACTCAGCAATATGGCCCTTTTGCTTCGAGTTGCGTCATTCCATGATATGTGTCGATCGATGATCCATGGCGGCGGATCTCATTAAACTATGCTATGATGATAGAACGTCGACGAAGAGAGATATACAAATTCATTCTGACGTCGCTGAGGAGTCGCCAAAAAGTATAAAAGAAAGCGACTTGGAGTTGGTTGGGTCGATATCAATCACAAGTCAATCTACTGAAGCAAAAACAATAACAAACATGTCTTTCAACAACCAAGCCAACACTACCACCAACAACACCACCACTGCCGCTGCCCCTGTGCCTCAGCAGCCTCATCAGCAGCAGAGCTCCGCCTATAACACTGCTTACGATGCCGCTAAGCAGGGCCATCCCAAGGATGCGTTTGAGCAGCACAAGGACCAGCTTCACCAAGGTCATCCGGGCCAACAGTCTGAGCAGCATAGCGGTCTCTACAATAAGGCCTACAACGCTGCCAGATACCATGACCGCCCCGCCGAGGCCCTTCGCCGCAAGTCGTCCTCTTCCTCTTCCTCTTCCTCATCGTCGGAGGAGTCGAACAAGAAACAGTCCGCTCGCTTTGGCAACCAGGAGCAGAGCTCGACTGTGCGTGATACCACGGGCGGTGCCCGCGTCCAGCATGCCGACCATGATCATAACCCAATGACCGAGTCCGGTAAGCTTGACAACCGCCAGCAGCAGCAACGTCAGGCTGCTGCCACGGGTCAGGCTGCTGCTCGTCATCATCAGCAGCAGACTTCGAACCACCAGGAGTCGCTCGAGGAAGCCGCCCGCAAGCAGCAAGAAAAGTACGAGCCCCAGCACCAGGATACCAAGCCTAAAGCGACCGATAAGATCAAGGGCAAGGCTGAGAAGCTTGCCGGCAAGATTACCGGCGACTCGAGCAAGGTTGCCAAAGGCGACGACATTGCCAAGGGCCGCAGCATGTAAATCGGTTTTACGATAGCTTTACTTTTGTAAATACTCTACTGTACAGTTTAGTACATACTCTTTTCCTCTATAACAAGCTATTCTACAAACTCGAAATCTTTTTGAAAACGATGGGTGAATGAGATATGATGAGTAAGGTGTGCCATGATAGTAATTTAGATGAAGGACCCAGTGGCGCCGGTGGAGATTGTACATTTATCGCATGTATTCGTGCGTAAAACTATGCTTATCTGTCTAGAGGTTCCGTGCGCATGGCCACCGATTGTGAAGGTATCACAAGTAAATTGGGTGGTTGACATGGAATCCATTCTGGATGGAAGAGCAGTTGGACCGGTGTCCTGTGGCGAAGCTAGTGCACAACGTAGACTGTTCCTTGGGATTCTCACAAAAAACATAGATCACTCTCTCCTCATAATTGCATCAGTTTCTTACATGCTTGGCAGCCGCCTTATGGTAGTTTACCACGCGGGTTATTTCTTGTGGTACTCAAACTTTTTGGGGCGTTTACGATTCCTTTTTGGTCTATACACTGCGCAGAAATATACCCGACGGCCGTCCTCGACTGCACGGATGGAACTCGATGACAAAGCGGATTCGTCTTCGCTGCTCAAAGCGTCAAACTCATAGCTTAAGAAATTGATAGGGAGCGTTGCATAGAGAAAGGCTTCACAGGAGAAGACCCCAAGTAGTATGTTTCAGATCTGCCTTTTCGTAAAAGTTTTGTCTGGAGAGCAAAGACACAAGTGCACTGATGGTTTCGGCTTTTCATTGTCCATTCTTGCTTACATACGTATTTATGTACATACATAGCATTATGTCAGATAGACAGTCGGTGCTGATGATATATGTGACGAGCAGAATAGATCGAAGTCGAACAGCGTTGTATATTCGTACTCCAGGATTAGGACCAGGCGAGGCAGCTCGCAAGTAGGCATTATTTTGAAGCTGAGCTTTTAACGTGAAAATATATGTCATATCAGTACAAAGGGTAAGAGGAAGAAAGAGCTACATAGTTCTAGTTTTTTAAACGATCGGAATTACGGCAGGGCGAGGAAGAAATAGGAGAGAGAGTGGGAGAGGAAAAGGAATAGAGAGAGCATTAGGCACCAAAGAAGCGTTTGCCGAGGTCGAAGACGCCACGAACAAGAGAATGGTCATCGATGCTGTCTGGGGTATGGTCGTCGACGGAAGACGATGAGTTGTCAATAGGTTGATGCTGTTGATGCTGATGTTGATTGTGTTGAGTAAAGTACGAAAAAGGGTGCTGTTCGGAAGCAAAGGGAGGGGTATGGTCACCGAGAGGCAAGCGGAATTCAGAGGCGCCCGAATATCGTCGATGGTCCGCGTCTTCGTCTGCTACGATCGTCGTCTCATAGTCGTCCAGCGCCTGCGATGCGATCGAGTCGAGACTGGACACAGTATTTCTAAAGTGGTAAGATGGGAAGTTGAAAAGGGGCGTGGTGTCAACATCTCTGGTCTCTCATTCTTTTTCCTTGATTACTCGCGCTGTGTATGGCGATTACGAAGCGTACTTGTCAGAATTAACCGAGCCAGCTGGCTCAAGGGTCTTTAGGGTCGTTTTGTCTGCTTGTTCGTCGTCGTCTTCTCGTGCGGCATTGAGATTCATGATATTTTGCTTGATATAGATGAGCTTATCGGTCAGGTCCTCCAAATGTTCGTTTAACAAGGTCTGTGCCGCGGCGGCTTGGGTAGACGATTCTGGCTCATTGGGAGGTTGCGGTTGCTCTGATGGGTCGTCATGCTCGTATGTGTACTGAATACTGGCGAGGTCGGGCATGGTCCGTGGGGCATAGAAATTGGTTTGCGGAGGCGTGTGCATTTCCTGGATTACAGGGCCCCCACGTGGTGAGTTGAGATATTCTTCTTCACCGTAGTCATCCTAAAAGACGGGAAAGGGATGACGTTAACATCAACTGTATTAATGAGGCGTTTTGTATTATATTATGATAGCGCTCGTTACCTGGTCGTGCGGGTGTCGATAGGCAAGATGTTGTATTTGGTCATCGCCAAGAAACTCAGCATCCTCTTCCTCGGAGAATTCTGGCGGTTCTTCGACAACAAACGGACGTGCTTTACGCTGCTTCTTCTTTTTCCGCTTAGTTTTGCCGAACGGGTTACGAGTGACAAAGGTGTCATACGGATCCTCTTCTGGAAGCATAGAGTCGAATTCCCAGTCGCGCGGGTCGTCAAGGTAGCCACGGACGGCATTCTGGTGATGGTAAGGGTCGTTATTATTATGGAATTCGGGACCCAGGAACAGAGGATCGTCGTCGTCTTCGAGTCGGATAGGTTGCTTGAAAAGAGGAATGCAGGGGCAGAGTTGGGATGTGGAAGGCAAATAGTTGCGCCAGGTCAGGTCAAACGCATTGGGTTCCATTGGGTCTTGGTCTTGCCGCTTCGGTAGGCAAAAAAAAGTGCAACTGAAGAATGTTGTCATTGACACGCAATGGGCATGTTCAAGACAAAGAAAAGCAGAAGAAACGAGACCAAAGGTACAAAAAGGTACAAAACGAGAAAAGCCTTTAGTCAATTGCTTTTTGTCAGACACGGCAAAGTTTCTCTTCCCGCCATTTC
This sequence comes from Syncephalastrum racemosum, assembly GCA_002105135.1. Classification (NCBI taxonomy): domain Eukaryota; kingdom Fungi; phylum Mucoromycota; class Mucoromycetes; order Mucorales; family Syncephalastraceae; genus Syncephalastrum; species Syncephalastrum racemosum. Next base: position 1,220,830 of record MCGN01000009.1, on the reverse strand, counting down.
TCGGATCACATGCAACGCGAAAAATACTGTGTAGAGCCACAGTCGCCTGACCTGCCTATATACATTCATCTACTTTTTTTTTCTCTACTAGGGAGGATGATGATTATGCCACCACCTCTTTCTCAATGGAGACATGTATATATGCAACTATAGAGCCATATCAACGCCTCGCTCATCTGGCATATACTTGGCAAGGATAACTTCATGTGTGCATTTCTCACCTGCTTAATGCAGGGCCCGGTCTAGTACTGAGCAAGATTAATCAAGAGGATTCTTGCTTTTTTTTATCGCTCTCCAATTTACGCGAGGAATGGAAAATGTCATCCTTTTTCTATATTTTCTCTTAGTGTCTCTTTTATTTCTCTTATGCGTGATGGGCTACCTTATTCGGGGAGAGAATGTCGCAGACATCCTCGGCAAGTTGTGCACTGCGATTGGAGAGTCGTGGAGTCACACCGTCTTGTTGGAAGGGCCACGTTCTCTGGGAAACCCCGCAATAAGTATTTGATGTTGCACGGGGAAAACAAGTTATGATGACAGAACTCGGGCTTTAATGAGGGTCTGATGAGGGGAAGGCTGGGGGTGGGGGTTTCAAGCTAAACAAAAAGCAAAAAGGAGTGCCGAGGCAAGGAAAGGAGGTCGGGATAGGTCAGATAAAGAGTGCAAGCCTAGCAGCTATATCGTTTACACTCGCCCATTCACTTACTTTCTTTTATACTGTCAAAGAAGGGGCGTTCCAAATGCATAACCCGCCAGAATCCTTTTTTTTTTTTTTTTTCGTTTCATTCAAATCACACGCCCTCTCTTTCTACTTTGTTTCTGTTCTTCCAAGACGACAGGAAAATACACGACAAACAACAACAAGCGAGTATACCTAAAGAACAACCTGTCTCTGCCTTTTCTCCCCTTTTAGCACTCCTCTTTTTTTATTTATTTATTTTAGTCTCTTTCTGCTTCACTTGTCCAAGCTTTCCTTTTTCTTCGTCGTTTCCCTCTTCTTGCTCTTTTCTTCTCTCTGTTTCCTCTCGCTCTTTCGCTTCCTGTCTTATTTCCTCTCTGTCTATCTTGCTCTCCCGATAATTTTGACATGCCCATTGACACACATTCTGGCATCAGTACAAGTACACCTGCTACTTCTGAGATGAGCACGACGAGCACAAGCACGAGTCCGAGCGTGCATGCCGAGAAAGTACCTGACTTCACCGAGTTCAGACTCGACCCTTTCCACCTGACTGCAGATGCCGGGACACCTTCACCGCATCGGCTGCGTGAAGCGCGGCGCTCGTTTGCACTGTACCTTGAGCCAGAAGAGAACAGCAAGTTGGCCTATTCGCTCAAGCAGTTCTTTGAGCAGACCTTTTCTCAGTTTGGACCCAATCAAGCACATAACGCGGCACCGCATGTGTCTATCCTCGGTCGTGTTCACATTGAACGCGGCTCGGGTCTCCTGAGCAAATGGACCTCGGTTGATACGTTTATGAAAGCGGTCGATCATCACGTCAACACGACCGAATTGCAACCGCCCACTTTTGGTGGGTTTGAGATTGCGAGCTCGGGTCTGTTTCTCCGCGTGCGAATGGATCCAGCCTACGGTCAGATCGCAAAAGGCATCGAGCGGGACGTTGCCAGTCAGTGCGCCGCCTTTGACATTCGCCCCATGGACCGTATCCATCTCGCGTACAACGTCCTTCACCCGCTGAGCAAGGCCCATCTGAAGCGCATGCGTGATGTAGCGCGCGATACGATCCGTGTCGAGGACATGGTCGACCACACGTGTTCTTGGAAACTCACCCTGTACGAAATCATGCTCGAAAGTCGTGTTGTCGGCGCGCAACAGCAGGTCACTCCGCTGAAAACTTGGCCGATCCGCAGTCCGAGCCAGGGCTCGTCGATTCTGCCCGTCTCGGTCCGTATCAAACTTGCCGTTCTTTCCTCTTGGCTGCGTTGGTCCTACCCGTCTGTCCAACATGTCGTAGATCCCAATAAGCGCATCGAAGAGAAAGCACACCACCACCACCAGCAGCAAGCACAGAAATCCTGATAATTCTCCTCCCGATCTTGTCATTACCACTATCTCCCTCGTATCCCGCACGCACTCTTACACCCAGACTCTCCCTTGCACACGCACGCGCACACACACAACACACACATGCACACGCACGCACATTTCATATCCATATACATTTTATCCTTAATGTCTATTTTACCGTTCAACATTCACCATGTATCTGTTGTTTGCTTCATCCCAGTTGTTTTTTTTTTTGTCTGCTTGATTAAAATACCTTCTGCTGGTGTTTTATCATGCTAATCGTGGATGGGATGGACAATATTGAAAACGCCAAAAACGCGAAAAAGACACATGTTAGGATACATCCGCTCATTTGCTCGCAGTTCCCCTATTCACAGACACACAACATGTCTACAACGTGTAAAGCCGCCTGATAAGCTCATGGACTAGCATCACGATCCAGGAAGCAGATCCATCGACCTATCCTGACAAAAGAGAGAGAGAAAGCGTACATAGTTAGAAAAAAAGATGTGCTTTTTTATGATAAAAAACAATAATTACATGTGCCTATAAAATATACATATTTAAATTATATATCTATGAAAGTATGTGTGTGAGTGTGAAGTCGTGATTGAAAAATGCGAGCCAAAGTAGAAGAAAAATGTAATGAAGAGAGTGGTAACGGCCGAAGGGCGGGAGTACATCGATACAGGGGAATCAAACAACAGAAATCGGTTAGACTTGCGTCTCTGGCGCGGGTACGGCTGGCGCTGGAGGATGACGTTGTTGGTGGCGCAAAGAAGACGACCGGGCGAGCCATGAGCCGAGTTTGCGCGTCAAACTGCCTGCCTGACCCGTTGATGAGGACGACGCCGAGCGCTGATGTCGCGTTTGTTTCTTCGACCTGGGCATGGTGGACGAGGAAGAGCTGGCAGTCGGCATGGGCGACTTTTGCGACTTTTGAGGCGGCAGCGGCGGCAATGGCCGGTCGTGGAGTTTGTTCATGGGCAGAGTGTGGGACGTCGTGGTGGGTGTTGAGACGGCGGTGCTGCTCGCGGCGGTTGTGGCCATGGTTGCGGAAGGGACTGTCGATGAAGCTGCGCTGCTGCTGCCTGTGCTCGCGTTGCGCTGATGACCAGGCCCAGCAGGTTCGTCGGCATTGCGTCTCAGGAGTGCATTGGAGAACTTGCGGAACAGAGACCGTGACGGTTTGGCGTCGGCTGGATGGTAGGGCGGTGTAGCAGGCGTCAGATCAGGTGTGGGTTCTTCTGGACTCTGTGGCAGCGAGATTGCTTCGACGATATCTTCGGCGGGCGGGGTCGGCATTGGCGAATGAGAGGGTGACACTTCCTGAGGAGGTGTCTGCAGCGCCGCCTGCTGCTGTAGCTGCTGCTGCTGTTGCTGTTGCTGTTGCTGTTGTTGTTGTTGCGTTGTCTGTGGCTCGTTCAAGTTATGTTGTGACGGCTCGGAACGCAGCCAACGCTGAATACGACCAAAGTAATCCGCCGTCGAGGGCTGGGAGGAGAAGCCAGGTATGCTTGCATCCGCAATGAGCTGGTAATCCGGACGGTTGGGCAGCGAGCGCGGTTGACTGAGGACAGAAGCGATCGCCTCATGCTGTTGCGTCGGTGGCTCGGGCGACCATCGCACGGCGGCCTGGTCGTGGTTGTGTCCATCCAAAGAGTGCTGGCTTCCACCGCCGATGGAGACGCCCGTGTTGCTCCCGGTGGACTCGACCGACGCCTTGCGTGAAAGCCCACCACCCGGTCGCACAGCAACGGCTACTTGGCTTTCTTGCTGCTGCTGAGCGAGACGTTCGCGCGTCAGGTGATATATGGAGACAAGCGGGTGATATGCATCGGGGACCGCCTGTGGATCATCATAGGGCAACCAGGACCCACTTTCCTGCGGCGGGCTGGGCGGCTTGCCCTCGATGGACTGCCACTCGGCGATCATTTCGGCTGCATCCTGGTAGATATGCGAGCCGACAATGACCTCCATCTTTCTCTGGATTTCGTCGGCGGTGCCGAGACCAAAACCGTGCGTCATTTGTTCAATGATCACCGGATCAAGCGGGAACCGGATGGGTGCGCGTGGGGGCAAAAAGTTATGTATCACGCCCAGATGATCGAGTTCGAACCACGGGTGGCGGATGATCTGGGCGAGGGTGATGCGCTCCTTGGGCTGAGCGACAAATATCTTGGAAAGAAGGTCGTAGCATTCGTCGCTGAGGTACGAAGGGTAGGCAACACGTGCACGCTTGATCTTGTCGTGGAGACCCGCCATGTTCTGATCGTCAAAGGGAACGGCACCGGTTACCATGACGTAGATGACGACGCCCAAACTCCAAACATCGACTTCGGGGCCCTTGTAAGGCGTGGCGTGGAGCAACTCGGGTGCGGCAAAGTAGAGAGAGCCACAATAAGTCGTCAACAGACGCTCGGGTCCAAACAGGTTCGAGAGGCCGAAATCAATGAGTTTGACGTTCCTGCCCGACTTGTCGATCATGATATTTTCAATCTTCAAGTCGCGATGGACGATTGAGTTGCGGTGCAGATAGTCGAGAGCGGAGATGATCTGGCGCGCAAAGTGGCGTGCCCTTCGCTCTGAGAGGCGTTGGCGCTTGACAATGTAATGCAAGAGCTGCCCGCCGTTGACATAGTCCATGAGGATATAAAAGTACTGGCCGTGAACAATCATATCCTTGAGGCCAACAATGTGCGGGTGGCGAAGGAGCATCATGATGTGCGCCTCGCGGATGGTACGCATCTCCCTGTTCTGCTCCCGAGCTTGCTCTTTGGCGGCTTGCTTGGCTTCGCGCACCGAGGCATACTGCGACTTTTTGACCTGTAAATTGGCAGCGCGGGGTACGATTTTGACTGCGACCTGCATATGCGTATAATTCAAAAGCGTGACATGCATGCCACCGTCTTTTGTGTCAGAAAAACAAGAAATTGGCTGCTTTTTATAGCTCACAATTATAAGCTTTTTGCTTTTTCTTTGGTTACCTTTTCGCCCGTAACATTATGGACACCGAGTTTCACCTTACCCATCGACCCTCGTCCGAGGCTCTGCTGGAAGGTGTAGTTGCCGATGCCTTTTGGGTTGGGCGAGTGGCTTGATGCGGTGGCCACGATACGATTGTTATTACTGTTACTACTATTACTGCAGGTCGTGGTATGGGTGTTGTGTGATTTCGTGTTGTGAGATCGACTGTGGTCGTATTGGTTGTATGAATTTTTGGGAGGTGTGGGCGGTGCGATGGGATTGCGTTGTTGGTCATCGAGGAATGCGGCGACCATGTTGGGACGAGAAGGCACCGGTTGAGCTAAGCGAGAAGAAGAAGACGGAGGTGGGTCTCCTGTCCACCGCTTGCTTTTATCAAATGCGGAAGGCGATGAATGTGGTACACGTCCCTTTTTGTTCGATGCGCTTTTTGAAAAGAAAAGACACATTATTCCATGTAAATGAGCTCGAGTTGAACAACAAACAAATAAGAAAAAGAAAGGTAGAAGATGTGAATAGCAAACATCTCTATTTTTGCCACAAACCTGTCTTTTTTTTTCTTGCCGCTGACCGGGGAAGCATATGAACCCTTGCCGGGCTTCTATGTCAAACCCTACCTTAAACCGACATTTCTCATATTTGGCTCCAGCTCAAACACACAATACAAAAATAAAAATTACACATTGGATGTAGGGCCCAGCCCGTGTTCCGCCCTGCGGGCGGGGATTTTTTTCCCATGTGCTCAGACGTGGGTGTCACTCGAAAAGCTTAATTTGCGAAATTGAGGTCGTCAGCCATGCATTGGCGTGCAAGACAAATACATTGTTCAATGTCAACTTGCCTAATAAAAAATATATGGCCAAATCACTGAAACCTATGCCATCTACAGACGCTCATGGAAATTTTTCTTCTTTTTTGTCTTTGGGCCTGCTGCATGTTACTTGCGAACTTTAGAGTTCACACACTACTTGCCTCATTATCCTTCTTATATGCCGATCATCCAAGTATCTAGTTATAAACTGTCGTACACCTACCAATATTGACAGGCCATGACCTTGACATGTTCTTTCTGCTTGGATCGTCACTCCGCCCTCGCTTCTCCTTTGACAGGTTTTTTTTATCTTATTGTTGTTTTTGCTTTTATTTGATTCATTCTCATTTCATTAATTGATATTGATCTGCCGCGCGCTCTTAAAAAAATAATAAGTACGTGCGCTTGCTTGGAAATTGGATGTTGCCTTACCAGCTAAAATTTCCCGCGATGACGTGGGAACAACGAATGAAAAATAAAGCCCATGCTGTGAAAAATGAGATCTCTCCATGTATGATTTATGACGCTAGAAATTACTGGTCAAGACAAAAAAGAAACATCCAGTGCGTCGCTTCTGTATGCCAAAAGACATGCATTGCACCATCTTGGCGCGGGCGCGGGCGTGGACGCACAGACCACGTCTGACTAAGAACCGCGCGTGATGCGCACTGAGTCACCGAGTATGCGGGCCCAATTCTTTCTCAGACACGATAAGAAATCAGGCCGCGCATCTGCTGCGCCAGGTTTCTGCACCCTCTTCCCTTCATAATATTAAATATTTTAACTATGCCCGCATTCGGACGCGCCCTTCGCAAGGACTTTCCTTTGGAGCCTGGATATGTGCCAGTGAACCAGGGCTCATATGGCACTTTTCCTCGGGTGGTGCGCCAAAAGGCGATCGAGTACCAAGAACAGTGCGAGCAGCACCCAGATCGTTTTATGCGCATTGAGGCCCCTGAGCTGCTGAAACAGAGCCGTAGCCAGTTGGCAGCGCTCGTGGGCTGCCCCGATCCAGCCGACATTGCGTTTATCGAGAACGCCACCATGGCTGCGAACACCGTCTTGCGCAGTTTCCCGTTTGCCAAGGGCGATAAGGTCCTCTGTGTACGTATAAAAACCGAAAACAGAACCAAAGAATGCATGTTCACCCATTGAGGCAGTTTTCCACCGGCTATGTGAATGTGAACAAGACCCTCGAATTCGTCTCGCATTACAAAGACATCGAGCTCGTTCTTGTTGAGCTACACTATCCGTTGAGTGACCAGGCGGTCCTGGACAAAGCGGCCGAAGCGATCGACCAAAACCCCGGTATCCGCATGGCGGTATTTGATGCCATCTCGTCCCAGCCTGGCGTCCTCTTTCCATTCGAAGCGATGACCCGACTCGTCCAGAAAAATGGTATCCTAGCCTTCATCGATGGGGCGCATGCAGTCGGTCAGTATCCATTCTTTTCCTCCCTTCTATCACGCAAAGTAGCAATTCTTGGAAATTTCTCACGCGTCAGACCCGATCCAAAATAAGGTCAAATTCCCCTGGATCTGCAAGCTATCGATCCCGATTTCTTTCTCAGCAACTGCCATAAGTGGCTCTACGTGCCGCGAGGCAATTGTTTCCTGTATGTTGCCAAGCGCTGCCAGCAGTACGTCCATCCGCTCGGCATCAACAACCACTACAAACAAGCAGACCATCCTGCCTTTTCGTTTGAAAAAGAATTCCTTGATCTGGGTGCCGTCGATTATAGCTCGGTCCTGACTATCAAGGACGGTAAGCAGAATATGCCCTCCTCCCCCTCTTCTATCCCTTCTTTTCCTTCTTCTTTTCTTTGCATAACTTAACTGTACCCCGTACGACTGTAGCACTGGCTTACCGTGCGTCTATCGGCGGGGAGGACGCCATTCAAGAGTACTGCCATAACTTGGCTGTGCAAGGAGGCGCGCTCGTGGCCGAGTTCCTGGGCACCTCCGTGCTGGAGAACGAAGAACGCACGCTGACGGCTTCGATGGTGAACGTTGAGCTCCCTTTAACCAACGCGGCCCCTGCAGAGGTGATCCCATACTTCACACAGACACTGATCTACGAGCACCACACTATGATCCCCGTCTTCCCGATCGGTGGCAAAATTTATGCTCGCCTCAGTGCGCAGATCTATACCGACCTTGAAGATTTCAAGGAAGCAGCTGACGCGCTCAAAAAGACATGTCAAGCCTTTGAGGCGAAGAACTAGCCTCCATTTATATCACATTCTATAACTTGCAGGATATGCTGTGAATTGCGGAATAATAACCCATATCCTTGTCATCATATGCATTGGCATGCGCACATGTTAAGGGCGAGCACAGATCATATAAGTGAAGACTAAGATAAGATACTGTATAACGGCAGGAATAGGGGGGGGGGCTCCCCGATCGAGACATTATGTTTCTATGTATAATGATCTTCTCCAGCAGCTCTCGTCATCGGTAGTCCTCCCGTCTGATCCGTCTTGCATTTTCAAAGTACGTTACGTTGCATGTGCAATGTAAATCCGTTTCCCCTTTCTTCCTCGACCAATTTCTGCATTTCTTGCCAATGCCTGTGCTGAAGTACGCCATATGCATATATGCACCGAAGCTTGAAGGTTAAACCCCCAGCACTGTCGCGGATCATTCTCCATTACATGTATATATATATATATGAAGTTCCTCATCTATCGTTCGGAAAAAAGCATCTCAAAACGACAGTCCAAGTCCCAAAACGGCTCAGCGTCTGTCTTGCAGGGTATTCATCGCACAAAGGGACCGTAACATAATAGCGATCTCCTTCTCTCCTTCTCGTCATCTGACTACAGTAAAATACAATGGCCCCCTTCGGACGCGCGCTGCGCAAAGACTTTTACCTCGAACCTGGCTACATACCATTGAACCATGGCTCATTTGGCGTCTACCCACGCGAACTGCGCAACAAATTGGTGGCATATCAAGAGCTATGCGAGCTCCAACCCGACCGTTTCATCCGGATTGAGGGACCTGCCGCTGTTAAACAGAATCGACGACGACTCGCGGCTCTATGTGGCATTGCTGATCCAGCCGATCTAGCTTTCATCCAGAACGCAACTTCTGCTGCGAGCACTGTCTTTCGAAGTTTCCCCTTTTCCCGCGGCGATAAAGTCCTTTGTGTAAGTTCGAAACCATGTTGATGATTGTGTGAGTATCTTGGCTCAAGTATGAAAACGCATGCGTGTGTCAACGTCTACAGTTTAGCACCTGTTTTGTGAACGTATACAAGTCACTCGAGTTTCTGTCACATCAATGCGGAATAGAGTTGATCTGCATCCCCCTGATATACCCTCTAAGCGATGCAGCTATCCTGGAGAAGGCCAGGTTAGCTATCGCCAAGAATCCGGGCATACGTATGGCAGTCTTTGACGCAATCTCGTCCCAACCTGGTGTCCGGTTTCCGTTCGAAGCCATGACCCGACTTGTGCAAGCGAACGGCATCCTCGCTTTTATCGACGGCGCCCACGCAGCCGGTAAGATCTATGGATATACGTTGTTCTGACCAAACTTTCTCACGCATTTTTTACTGCATCCCTGTCGATTTTTCTGCAAAAGGTCAAATATCCCTGGATCTACACTCGCTTGATCCGGACTTCTTTATCAGTAATTGCCACAAGTGGCTCTACACGCCGAAGGGTACCTGCTTCCTCTACGTGGCCAAGCGCTGCCAAAAATACATCCATCCATTGGCCATCAACAGCAGTTACAAACGGGGGGACGACCCTGCATTTTCATTTGAAAACGAGTTTTCAGAGCTCGGAGCAATCGACATGACGCCTTATATGGTCGTCGATGATGGTATGCTGGGCAAAAAGGGCTGCAATGTGTCGCTTAAAAATACATTTGTCTTTTCTTTAGCTCTCGATTACCGCAACTCACTTGGCGGCGAGGACGCGATCCGGCACTACTGTCACACTTTAGCCGTGGAAGGCGGAGCGTTGGCAGCCAAGATATTGGGTACGAAGGTGCTTGAGAACAAAGAAGGCACATTGACGGTCAACATGGTCAACGTGGAGTTGCCCTTCAAATCAAACCAGCCGCCTGAAATGGTGCGAAAGTATTTCCTGCACACGCTGGTATACGTGTACCACACGATGGCGACAATCTATCCAATGGGTGGCAAGTGGTATGCCCGTCTCAGTGCACAGACCTACATAGACCTCGAGGACTTCAAGGATGCAGCCGAAGCCCTCAAGAAGGCATGTCACGACTTTGTGGTGACAGAAAGCGATATATGAGATAAATCTTTCTGGTAGATTTAGAAGAATAGTATCTGCAATAAGCTGTATAAAGCACCGACTATGGCAAGAGCGTTTGATGTCCAATCGTAGTATCATTGAGCGGGACTGATCATGCCCCTATTCCATTTTTTTTTTTTTTTTGCAGCAACAGCAGCAGCAGCAACAGCAGCAGCAGCAACAGCAGAAGACGAAGAAGAAGAAGAAGAATACAAAGGTAGCATATCCATCGGGAATCTGAGACAATAACGGCGGGCGCTCGAGAAGACAAGCGGAGGCCTGAATTGTGGGCGTGCGTACTAGAAATGAAACGGAGGCGGGATAGTGGAGTCTTTCTTTTTTTTTCTTTAATTGTTACAACTATAAAGAGTCAAATATACAATGGAAGGGATTTAGTCGATAAGTCTCTTGCGCTTGAAGAAGCGACGCAGATACAGAATCTGCCAGGTGCCAAGGGCAACGAGGGTGAAGAGCGACAAGGTACTGAACCACTTGACACGTTCATTGGTAGATTCTACAAAAAGGAAAAGGGAAAAGCGGGATCAATACATATGGATACATTTAAATTGCGAACTTGTATCTGCTTACCATTAGTGTCGCGCATACGCGCCTCTCTGCGCTTGAGATAGAGCATCTCATTGACAATTTCCTTAACGACAGTCTCGAGCTTACGCAGTTCAAGTTCAAGAGGGCCGAGTTTCTCTTCCTTGGCAATGGTCTTGAAATCCACAGCCTCTGCACCGACGTTTACGTCTAGCTCGATCGTACGCTTGTACTCGGCGTTCTCGTGGAAACCTGGGTCAGATTTATTAGCAAAATCACAAGTTAATAGACAAAGATATATACCTTCGGGCAGGAGATTGACGAAACAGATGCTGATTTCACCGTCTGCGTGGGTGTTGAAGGCATTGCGGTACTCGTTGGGAATGTTGCTCTTCTTGGTATACACGTTCGGGGGCTCGGCATCATCTTTGATCTAGAACATGGAAAGTTAAGTCAAGCACAACATTTTACGGATGACAGGTATATGTGTACCTCAATGTCGACGCGCTGATTGTAGCCAGGGCCGACGTTGACCGTCGCAAGAACAAGCGTGTCTTTTGTCACGTATTGAGACAGGCAGCGAACGCCATTCTCGGGGTGCTCGATTGCAACGGCAGCCAGGTCGAATTTGACAGCGGATGCCAGTGACACCAAGGCAGAGAGCAGTAGAAGCAGGCTCCGCATTGCAAAAGGGAAAGAAGAAGGAGATGAACAGAAAAAGAAAGGGCAAGCAGAAGAGAGGCGCGCGCGCGTGTGTAGAATGTATTGTAATAGGGCAGGGCCGCCAAATACAAGTTCCGCTCGGGTCCTTTTCACTTGTTCTTTCTCTTTTTGCCCCACTGAATTCTGTACATATCTCCCCTTCGCCACAGCTAGATACAGTATATTAGCTATCCACAAGGTGTCGATGCTTCTGCGATTGCTAGTGACCTTGGGCTGTTATGCTCTGGCCACCGCCGCACAGTCCTCCGTTACGGTTCAACTGAATAACAGTCAGATACTATCGACTGCTATTGCTTCCGGTGATCTACAGCATTATTATTTCTCTTCTTCCTCTTCTTCTTCTGCCGCCGCCCCATCTCTCTTGTCACACATTACCGAACGTGCACCTTCTTCACTCTATCTCAGCCTCACGGCATGCTCCCAACCTACCGCACCTTCCAACTACCAAGGCGAAGTCCCCTCCTTGGATATCTATCTCTCTTTCTCCAGCGACAATGCTCTTCCAGGACCAGGCAACGGTGCCATCGTCAACGATTCCATCCCAGGACGGATCGACTGGCGGAAGGACGACTTCCAGTCTGATGTCTGGATCGGTGTTGTTGCACCTACCCTGACAGATAACTGGACTGGTAACTGGACATACGAGATTGCCGTCTCCACCGATCGTAAGTGGTTGTCAAATAGTTGCCCAGATGTCCGATGGGATTCACATATACTATTTAGAATCCATGCATCCGTTACTTGACACTGCGGATAACAATATACCCTATCTTATGCTTGACGACACGGACAGCACCCATGCTCTTTTCCTTACCCCCAGCCAGCAATCCAACGCGTCTCTCCTGTTGGCTTCCAAAGTCCCTGACGAGCTCTCTTTTTCGCTCTGTGCTGCCATGCAATACCGTATCCCCAACTACGCTGTGAACACCACGCAGACCTCGCGCTCTTTTGGCCACCAGCAATTTTACGTGTCCAACTTGACAGAGGGCAATACTTATACGGCCTACTATGTCCAAACTGTGAATGGTGTCAGCAGCGTCAGTAAGCCTGTTATTGCACAAACAAAGCAGGGTTAGTCCAAGTAAAAAGGGTTCATGCCACCTGTTCGAGCGCGAACACTCATCTTTTATGCAGAGGACAACTGCCGCCTGATCTATGGATTGGACTTTTGCGACGCGGTGGCTTACAGCGTTCCCGTGGCAAGCGCTAATGCAGCGTCAATGGACAGTATCGCATCCGCGTACGATGCGCAAGCAAAAGACCTCTTCCAGCCCTTCCAGACTGCCATCTCCCAATTCAACTGTGACACGACTCAATACTCGCTCGTACGCAACTGCACTGACTGCTACAACGCCTACAAGGCCTGGCTGTGCGGTGTGACCATACCGCGCTGCACGTCCTCAATTGAGAACCAACCCGTCGAGTCGACTTCACCGTCGCGGTGTGTCCGCCAGATTGCCGAGAATGCGTCACGCAACCCGTGGATCGACGACACCATGACGCCCGGCGAATGGACCGAGCTTTTGCCTTGCATTGATCTGTGCTACCACGTCGTCCAGAGCTGCCCGCCCTTCATGCAGTTCAACTGCCCCACCGGCGACCTCGCACCACTCCAGTACGGGTACTGGCAAAAGGGCGCCGTCGACGTCAATGGCACCGTGCTTCAATATGGCATAGACCATCCCACCTGCAACCGCGTCGGTGTCAATGCTTCGCTGCTCACCATCAGCAGCTCATACCGCTTGCTCCCCTCCACCTTTTCTATTATCATCGCACTTGCATCTTCATCTTTTGCTTTTTCTGTATTATAAACGAACTTTTTTGACGAATCATTACAATGGTAACTATGAAATATGTCGTTATTACGCTATTTCGTTTGGATATCATAGGTATAGTACAGCATAGGAAGGATCTCGCGCGTAAGGGATCATGATCAGGGTATCCATATATACAAGTAACATATGTACACAGGAAAAAGGGGAAGAGAAAATGCTATGCAGGTGCAGGCGCAGTCCGCACACTCTGCCGTTGCGAATCGCGTGCGGTGGTGGTGTTGGTGGTGGCGGTGGTGGTGATAGCATCAGGCACCTCTCGCAGTGGCTCAGGCTGGGACTGCACCCTCTCCATGCTGGAGCTCGCCCCACTATGGCGATGGGCCTCTATCTCAGCTACGATGCGCTCCCGATGCTTATGCGGTTGATAATCCTCGGGCGTAGCCTGCAGGCGATGCTCATCGTTTTGCATACTTTCGAACTTGGGTTGACGCGAAGGCGGAGGCGTGGGGAACAACTTGTAATAGGCATTGGCGACCGCAAAAACAGCGTAGATCACAAGCGTGACGCCGAGAAGCATCATGAAGAATCGGCCACCGCGCGAATCGGCCAGTTTACTGATGGCTTTGGCTACCATGTTCTGTCTTCCGGATGCGTGGTTCTGTTGTGGGTTGGCGAGGGTATCCCAGAAAAGACCAGAGAGAGTACCAAAGGTGAGAGCGCGTCCGGCGAAACCGATCCGCCCCAGCAGCATCAGAATGCGTTTCTCCCACTTGCCCATGGGCCGCATGTCGGGCGCAAAGTTACCGGTGATGGCGTTCACGATCTGGGTGATGGTAGCAATGATGAATGCGATACCAAGAAGCGCAAGACCGGCCCGACCAAGGGCCGTCGAATCCCATGATTGAGGAAAGGAGTCGCTCGCTGCTTTTTGCTGCTGCTCTTGTTCGCTTGCCTGGATGAGGATTTCAAAGATGTAATACGAGTAGACGGCATAAACGCAGCCGCTGACAAAAGGCGACAGTCGATATCGGAAGAAGTTGGCCTTGTTGCTCATGGTGCCGTCCGTCCCCTGGCCTGTGAAAGCTTCCCAGAACCGCCAGATGATATACATAACCAAGCCGATGGCCATCACGACCAGGATGGGCCGGCCCACACCAGGAATACCACCGAGCAGTAAGAAAGCGCCCTATTTTTTTTTTAAAAAAATTTCTCTTTTAGTCCAACTGTAACCAAGCAGCGACTCAATAAAACAGTATGATTTTTACCTGAGGCGATTCATTGTTGTCGCTGCCGTTGGGTGTCCAGGCACCGGTTACATTCGTGCAGGTCAAGACACCAATGATACCATAGACAACACCCTTGGCAATGAAGCCGCAGCGACCGACGAATCGCAGCACTTTGATGTGCCTTAACCGTACACCGCCCTGATACCATGGGAAATAGGCTTGAGATGGTTTTGTTACGATGTTTTCTTCAACACTTGTGCTGCGCGAACCGGCGCTGTCGCTGGTGGTTGAAGTCCTTGTGATAGCTGCTGTGGAGGAACGATGATCCGCATGATCAGCCGGCGACTTTCTAAAGAAGCCTTTGACCTTATCGAGGACGGTAGGTTCATCTACGGTAGGTTCATCTGTCGTGGTGGGAAGTCCCTGTTTCTCCTTTGGCTCTCGAACAGGGCTTTGGGTGCGATGAAACCACCGCTTGATGCGGAGCGGCAACGCTGCGCGCTGCTCTGGTTCCTGCGATTCGGCCGAGCTGGCAGTGGATGCGTATTCGCGTCTATCAGGTTGGAAAAACCGGACAACGTGCTGCTCGATACCAGTCTTTTCGTCTTTCTCTCTTTGGCTGACCATGAAGTTGTTGACAATTGCAGAAAGAAAGATTCTGATTCGTCTTTCCCGCCACCTCTTTAAGGCGCTGCCGATCTTGTGCGACCTGAAAAGTAATGATATCATTAGGACATCATCGTGCTAGTATCCTATGGCCCGGGCGATCATCGATGGTCGTATTGACATTGTCAGCCCCAAGGACATCGGTTCTACCCGACTGTTCGGGTTTTCCTTGGCGCGGGTTGCTAACTATTGGCACGGATAAGCTTTTGCCTTTTCTTTTATCCTATTAATTTTAACGATATATCTTTACCAGTACTTTCCATTACAGTACAAGTGTCTCGGTTATTCCAAAGCGGGTAGTCGCTACCATAGATTGAGTGACATGACGTGTGTACTCGCATATTTCCCTTCCTGCTTCATGAGAAAACATTGGGTACGGGGTACGCATTGTATACGTCCCGCTATTCGTCATTCGTTTTCTTTTTCTTTGCTGGATGCCTATGTGGAGAGATTTCGGACCTGGTTTGTTTGTCCGAAACGGCATAATGGTTTCAGGTAAACAGACATTCCATTTGTTCATGTCTTGCTGTCCCTGAATATTTTATCCTGTTGTGGAAAATAGACCGTTTCTGTGCATACGACATCGCGCATATATATAAAGCTATCGTTGCTTGCTTATTACAATTATAATTTTCTGTCTATCTTTCCTTTATATCTCCATTCACATGAGAAACGTCATTGTCTACTGTGTGACCTTGCTCCTGGCCG
The DNA here is from genome assembly GCA_002105135.1 of Syncephalastrum racemosum. NCBI lineage: Eukaryota > Fungi > Mucoromycota > Mucoromycetes > Mucorales > Syncephalastraceae > Syncephalastrum > Syncephalastrum racemosum. The sequence continues at coordinate 1,205,091 of MCGN01000009.1, read as the reverse complement.
TGGTTGCCACCATGGCGGCTGCTGCTGATGATAGCAATGGCGACTCCAATTCTCGTAAGTCATAAATTGAATCGATACCCTGAATTCTCATCATCCTCCATCTATCTAGCCCAAGTAATCTATCCTACACCCAACACTGTTTTATATGCTGGGACACAAGGACGTTTCGAGTATAATCCTGAAGGTTTCACGCCAAACGACACTGTCAGCCTCTTCTTTGATGAAGATCGCTCCACGTCGCTGGGATGTAAGTAGTGACTAGAAGTTACTTGTATAATGGACGTAATCTGACCTTCTGGTTATTTTATAGACGGTCAAGCCAGTCAAGGCAATTTCACATTTATCGTACCAGCCAAAGCGTTAACCCTGGCTGGGCATAATGCGTCGCATTTGATTGCTGTCTTCCGCCGTAACTTTTATCTATGGAAGGTGGCAGACGTGCCCGTGCGCGTTGATTTGCCACCCGCCAATGTGACACAATTGCCAGAGACGCCGGTTGATGGTAGCGCGGGGCTGACCGCCCAGGGTCAGCCAAGCAGCCTGGAAGAGCAGAACGTTCCCCACTGATGATACTCCCGGAAAAGCGTGCTCCGTCGTCCTGTATATAAACCCTCTTGTTTTTTTGTATCTACTGTTATATTCTGTAAATAACCCACAGCCCGTGTCTCATCTCACTTGTTCCGAAAACTGTTTGTTTTTCCAAAATTTCTCTTACATATATGAAACCTTTACATATATGAAAAAATAATAATTAATGTATGAGTTAATGTTGTTTGGTGTCGTATGTAAGCCGCAGCCGCAGATGGTTGAAGCAAAATCGGTGGATATGTGGGATGTTGAGTGGATTATTTGTTATTACACGAGGGAGTTCATGTCGCATTAAAGTATAATAGAGCCTTGAAGGTATCTCCCATTCACATTTTAGACCACTCTTTTTAAGTTTTATTCCTTGATAAGCGCTTCTACCTGTACTGGTGACCCGCCACAACAGCGCCAAGCTTTGTCTCTCGTTACCTAACACTTCTGCATACCGAGCCTTGCTTTTTATTTCTCTCCGTATCCGCTACTTAAATGAACACGCAACTTCGCATCATCTTATTTCTAACAGCTGAATAGCACCCCATTTTTACCTTCTTATCTCAGATCCCGGTACAAAGTCATGTTAAATGTAAGCGTGTAATAGCAAGCTCATTTTATTCCGGCCTTTTAACGGGAGCACTGCGACAGTTAGATTTCTTTACATTGTTTGTGTCCAGGAGACGATATCTGGTCAGAGCCTCGATGATGCGCTTGTGGCATACCACGGTTTCTTTTGCATTCGGGTATGCCTCGAGGAATGTCCAAACGCTTTCAGGTGACATGGATAGTCCGGCGTAGCCTATTACGACTAGCAGGATGGACTTGCGAAGGCAGTTGACTCGTCGAGTCAACTCCGGGATGCTACCGTGACAACCCATGCTACCTGAAGTCAGGCGGTGCATCGACGGCCAACCTCGCTCCAGGATGGGGCCGCTGACCGCGCGGCGTGGACTTGCATATACTTTCTCGCATTTTGTTCGGACATACTAGTTTCGCAGATGCTTCAGGTACGCCACTGCGGAACCGGATCCGAGCAGAAATTCCACATTTCCTCCCGCGCAACCAGCAAATATCGACCGCGTCGTCTTTGGCCGCCACTCTCCCTCTTCAGAGGTCCCCAAATCTTGGACTGGCCTACCCGATATTGTAAACCCTTGACATTGCAATGTCGCGGAAGATGGGAAAGAACGCCTTCCTCGTTTGATGCAGATTCAACAGGGAAAAAATACATACGCACAGCAGACCTAAAAATGGTATGGGTAGTATCTGAACCTCGCAGTGCTTGTTTCCATAGATATTGCTGGAAGTGCATTTAGTGAAACGGCTTCTATCTTTTGATACGATAAGAGATAATAAAATACAAAATTTATGGGCTATATGTTAGGGTCGGAAATGGTCCGAATTCCAGTCTATCAATACTATTATCAAGCAATCTATAGCTAGACATAACGGCGGAAGTAATATGCCATTATCCCAAGTAATATTAGCTATATGTGCATTTGTACGGCCCCTCGTAGTATCCTTAATTTACAAGGATACTACACAGTATACCCGTTGATATGTCCTTACGGGCAATTGATTTAGATATTCCTTCTCAAAAAGTAATCTTGTATTCATAGAAAACAAAGCATAACGCAGGTCGATTAATGTCTAAATATAGCATACTCCCTTTTATATGCGTAAGTCGCTTCAATGTTTTTATTCTGGTATTGAATGATTGTTCCCATCTGTGTATCAGTTTGCAATAGATCTGTTGAATTACTAGAAAGTACGAGAGCGTTGATCTCTGTATTACCTATGCAGTGTGGACCGAGGCGGTGGTACAGGATACCTTATAAGGAAGGCGATGTAACTGAGACGCAATCCAGACTGCAGCGCTGGAACGTACGCTTGCTACGCATCAGATGGATAAATCTCGTTGGTAAAGGGAGCACATTAGGATGAATATATTTTTAGAAAATATGCAAACAGGAGGGAGGCATGAAAGTACATGAAAAGCAAATATGAACAGGATGATATGAAAAGACGACACTAGGTCAAAAACAATCAGGGTATGAGGGTATTTTAAAACATACGCACGCTTGGCGTCGCGAATCGACGACGCGAACTGGCGTCGAGAGCGATCTCGACCAAGCCTTCTTCGAGTCCAACGAATAAAGTCCGGTTATCCGCAGAGAGCGACATGCCAGCGATGTGATAATCCATATCGTGTGGTGCCAAGCGCACGACTTGCCGAGATTCCCAAGTGCGCGTATCGATGATGTTAATGTTGGAAACATGCTCAGCATAGATTAAAAGGTCAAGGGGGCCATGCGTGAACTGGACGGTACGTGCTGCTTTACGGGTCTTGCGGGACTCGGTAGACCCAACCCGGCAGATTGGCTCGGACTTGCCGAGACGATATACGCTCACAAAACCATCCTGGCTCGTGACAGCAAATGTATCTGAGGAGGCATTCCATGCACATGATAAAGTGGGCTCATCCGACACTGCCAACACCGAGAAAGAAATTGTATAAGCAATTCGTGTGAATTTTCCAAAAAGAGGGACCGCTTACCTTGGTAGGATGATTTTTCAGTGTAGTCACCTGACATCGGGTCAATTTCAAAGAGGTAAACCTGGCCGTTGTCCCCAGTCAGGAGCATGTGGCGACCATCCGGGCTTACAGAAGCTGAGGAAAACGAAGAAGCGGATAAGCGGGTATGAAATCACTATATCATTATGACTTACTGTTATTGATTGCGACCTCCAACTTGATGGTGGCGACGCGCTTCATGCTCGGCACCGCATAGACACTGACAGTCTGATTGTTGTTACACACTGTCACCCGTACTTCGCCGTTTGGCTTGGATAGGGTGATGGAGTTGTTGATGTACGGGCCTGTGGTGAAGACAGCTGACCTGTCGGAAAATCTTGTCAGTTAAAAAATTTTCCTAGGACCCCGCCCACGCAAAAATAGGAAATGTACTCACCAATCACCTGTCAAGTCCTTAACCATCGCCATGCCTCGTTGCCCGGCCAGCGCCACATAGCCGTGTCTATTTGCCGCGTACATGTGCGTTAGATCCCGTTCTCGCTACTCATCCACTCCACTCTAACTTACCCGACGTCAAAGGCGGTCGGAGTGAAAGGCAAATCTGTCAAAATAGGCTCATCCACGCCAGTCTTGGTGTTATACTGACATCATGATGAATGCAAGTTAGCGATCACCTCTTGTTTCTGATTTTCGGAACTTACAGCGTGAAGAGCATCATGGAAAGGGCGCATCACCGTATCCGCGGAAGGGCACCGGATAAGGTTTCGTAGTTGCCTGATGTTCCTTTTGTTAGATACCAAACGGCTTGAGACCTTTGATTCACCAATACATACCAGTGAGGGATATTGGACTTGACATGATCATGTGTTTTGTAGTTTGTAAATACAAACGAACCGTCGTCTTTACTAAAAGGAAGAGTCAGTATATTGGTTGCGGTATGAAAGGGGGCGCACAGTATCGGCGCGAGATTTCACGTACACAGAAGATTCGACAGGTGGTGGATGGGTTATCAGCGGCTTAGTGCTCGCGAACGGATAGTTGTTATTGCTGAAGGTTGGATAAGCAAACATGGTCACAACAGAATAAAAGGTGAAGAAGACAGAAAAAAATGCTGGCCGAGAGTCGAATGTGGTCTTATATGTACCTCTCGTCCATGCAAATTGAATCTGGCAATGTCCATATAAGGTCGAAGGCGTTGTGCACCAATCATATCGCACCTCCCCGGAATTCTTTCTAACTTTGTTCACTACGTGTGACAAATAGCAAGCTGCCTCTCGCCATCTTGATGCAAACTCAACAATCGTAGGGGCACAGAAATCACTCTGAAGTCACCGAAAGTCACCCCTGCAAGGCTGTTTTGCTTACTTCTGCCATCATATTAGATTCACCGTGAGTAATCAATGCAGCATAATGCGCATTACCTTTATCTATACAAGCATAGTGGGTTGCGCACCAACCAAGTGGACGGACGATCATTTGTGTCGCGTGGCTAAATTTATCCGTGTGCTGCTTCATTTTAAAAGAAGTTGACCGAGTGGAAACGAGAAACCGTTCGTGTGTGACTCTTCTCCCCGGTGGTGCATCCCTAACACCGTCCATCGTTCGACTCCTTCCCCAGAAAGTGAGTCACATGGAGAGACCCCTTATAATTTACTTAGGGCTTTCCCGCGGAACGGCCATGCAAACCGGCACCCCCCAAAAATTTATGACTGGCTTGGGTGCCTTTGACTCATGGCGGAGTCACTCTCTCCACAGACCCCCCACCCGTTTATGTTCAGTGAGGCACACGTGCTACACTGGCCATGTTCTTTGTTATGCTGAGTCACGCTGCAAAATGTATTGACGGATGATTTGCGTTTTTTCTGGAAAATCGTAATAGGGAAGACAAGCTCATCACATATACAGCCAGAAAGGCAGGCACTTCGCCTAAAGAGCGAGTGATATACTTATAACGACAACAATAAATCATTGTCGTG